>CAOLHI010001867.1:0-321406 GCA_948474755.1 Ctenosaura bakeri | reverse complement strand
CAGAAGCATTCACTGTTCTCAAGCAAAGCAGGACCACGGGATTTTTCTGTTGGGAATATAGTTATATTAGAAAGGCTGTGCCCCTAATGGATCCTTCCAGTTTTTTGGTAGTGATTGTTAACTTCTGGTTCCTCAGTCTTGTGGGCATATCGGTAGTGGGTTTTTTCCATGTTTCATGTTGCATCAGAGGTGCTGGTGTTCAACCTCATATTGACCCTTTCTGCACTACATTGTTACAGTGCTATTATTCCACTTTCAGCATCCTGTGGAATAATTCTGGGGTTTATAGTTTATTAATGGGGCTAAACAGCTCTCTGGCTGAGAATTCCAAAAGCCCCTCCCTAAACTGCAAACCCCAGGCTTCTATAGGATGTTGAAACTGGAATAATAGCACTATAATAGTGTAGTGTAGAAAGGCCCATTGATAGAGTTGCAAGTTATGTTTTGTCAGATGTGATAGATTTTGCCAGTGATGCTGGTTTTAAGAGTTGCAGCTTCACATGCATATACAACACAAGTGATGCAACACTGTACACACTTACACACATAGACACATAGATATGTGTATCTCTCAAGTAAATCCTTATTTCCTTCCCCTCTCCCCTAAGAAATGGGAAAGAGGGTCTAGGCCAGGGCTGGCAATCTGGGAAGACTAAATAGAAGGCCCAGTAAGAAAGAGAAATTAAAGGCAGAAAGTATGCATCAGCACAGCCCATAATGTAAGGGGGAGGGTACTTCTTGCCACGATGATACCACAGTCTCTCATCATACATAGAATTTCATCAGCTATGAAAAAAAGGTTATTATGTGTTCAACATTTCTGAAACATGCCTACTTTTGCTACTGCAATCAGCATGAAAATCCTACAGTTCCAGTAACAGTTTTGTAATATTTTAATTGTTAATAAAAGGATTATCAAGGCAATGTCTTTTTATTATTCCAGTTGGCCAATTAACTATACAGCTTTATTTGTTTTTCGCTGCAAACTCATGAATTAGTCCCCCACAGTAAACGCCTGAAATTGTTGTGATTTATGTGTAAGTAACCCACAAGTTACATAGGGATGTGTGTATGTGCATTTATTTTTGTTGCACAAAGAGCTATTCAATAGCTTCCCACACAAAGTTCAACTCTGTTCAAGGCAGCAGTCAAGCCTTGGAACTGCTACCACAGCCAATTACAGGTGGAGCATGGAATGACCAAGTCGCAGCCATCCTGGCTACAGTTCTACAGTGTTGTTGTTGTTGTTGTTGTTGTGTGCCTTCAAGTTGTTTCTGAGTAATGGCAACCCTAAAATGAATCTATCATGGGATTTCCTTGGCAAGATTTGTTCAGAGGGGGTCTGCCTTTGCCTTCCTCTGAGGTTGAGAGAATGTGACTTGCCCAAAGTCACCGAGTGAGCTTCCATGGCCGAGCAGGGATTTGAACCCTAGTCCTAGGCCATTTCCGCAGTAGACTGTTATAGCACTATTATTCCACTTGCAATATCCTATGGAATCCTGGGCTTTGCAATTTCAGGAGGGGCCTAAACTGAAAACCCCAGGATTCCATAGGATGTTGAAAGTGGAATAATAGCGCTATAACAGTCTAGTGCAGAAATGGCCCCAGTCCAATGTTTAGACCATTATACCATGCTGGAGGAAGAGAAATTAGCTTGCCTTCTTGGCTCTCCAATAGCCTGGATCTTCAGCAAATTCATTTCTTTTCCCCTGCCTGGTTGCTTCCCTGCTCACTCCGACAGTAAAGGGTTATGGCAGCACCCCAGAGTTGCAGTGGGTACTACCCATGCCGATGCCGAAGAGAACTCTTGTTCTTGGTGTGACAGCCCCTGTCAAACAGAGGAAGGCAATTCTGTCTCTCGGTCTTATACAGTCCTAGTTTAGAGATTGTCCTAACATTGCTTCTGATTGACTCCAACTAAACTTGCCAAATGGTGACAACAGATAAATAGATCACAAAGAAATATACTTTCATAAATATCCTGAAGCATGATGTATCCTCACAGGAACTGCAATTTGAGCAAGGCCTCTCCTGACTTCAGGGCCCCTCTGGACCTTGGTAAAATGTACAACCCCACCTCCATGTGGGGAGTCCTATAAGAGTGAATGTACTCACTCCCTACAACGCAACAAAGAGCTCTTGACGCCCTGCCCAGAGGGCCTGGAGTCACAGTCTGGATCCCTGCCCAAGGCCCTGGCCCACCAGGGCTGTGTCAGGCCCTGCAGCACACAGCTGTGTCTTTGGCCCTCCCCAATTCCATCCAAGGCTTGGGTGGAACTGGCCAGCAAGCGACTGTAACACTGCACCTCTGAGAATGCCAACTGGTTCTGCCAAGACTCATTTGAAAACACGAACAGAAGGGTTTTCTGTCTTTTCTTGGTTGCAGAGGAAACTTGGGATGGAGCTGGGTAGGAGGAGGAGAAGCCTCCTGAGCATGTTGACCGAGGTTTCTTATTTCAGTCCAGAGTTTGTGTTTTCAGGCCGTAACTCTGAGAATCCACCAGCCAGCATGGCCACTCACCTTGATGGCTGGGGGATTTTGTGAGTTATATTCCAACAAGGTAACAGTATCACAAATTCTGCTTCAGTTCACCAGCCACCACGTTCCAATAGGAGGGCAGTATTTCTTTAGTAACCTATTTGTTTCTACCCTAAAGAAAAACAACTTCTGTTTTTCTGAGTTCAGACATGTAATTTCTCCAGTAACGTTAGCTCCTGCGCTTTTTGAAAAAGAAAACATTTTGTATTTGTTTTTAAAAGTTCTTCGACCTCCTATTGGCCACTATTTCAATTCTTGCAATTTCAGTTTTTCAATTCTGGTGGAAAACACTGCATTTGAAGGAGTATTTCTCTCTCATATTCTCTTTTAGGTAGACCCTGGATTGAAGACAATTTTTCTATTAGTAGTACCTACTCCGGAATTTTCAGAGCTTGGATAAGTTACATTTTTGGACTACCATATTCTCCAATACTTAACAGATCAAGAACATCAGGATACAGTAAAGATGGCAAGAGTCATCCATAAGGAAGAACACACAAGCTAGGAGAGGCTGCAGTGGTTTGCTTTTGCCTGAGCTTATTGGAAAGGACAAGACCGTGCCTCCCTTTTCCTCTCCCTCCTGTGAATACAAACTATAGTGGACCCTCAGTATCTACTAGGGTTTGGTATCCCATGGATATCAAAATAGTGGATGTTCAAGTCCCATTATATACAATGGAGCAGTAAAATGGTGAAGAACTCAAAAGGCTTGCTTTTTGGATTTTTTAAAACATTTTTGAGCTGTATATGGTTAAATTTGTGAATATAGAATCTGTGAATAAGGGAGGCTGCCTGTATCTTTGCAAACAAGTTTGCAGCACTGGAAGAAAGTCAAGGACAATGGGGGGCAAGTGGCAGGAGGAGAGAGAAACCAGGACACTTTAAGGGCAACTGAAAATGTGAGCTGGCAGAGGATTAATTGAGACTGTCCCTGCCAGCTCAGGGAAGTCTGAGAGTATTGAATCAGTACAACCTCTTAACCACCATGTCCAGGGGCTACAGGATTCTGGGAGAGGTAGCCCAAGATAGTAACTTGTCCAAGGTCTAATTCTTCCCAGTGCTTCCATACTGCTGCTGCCATTGTTTCACATTTCTCATTTTCTATGAAGCAGCAGACAATTGTTCTATTTTGGCATATTTCAGTCAAATGGCCCCATTTATTGTAATGTAGTTTATCGGTGGGTTGCATTTACTCTTCTCAGTGTCTCTTACATCAGGAACTTTATCATATGTAGAGCCATCTCCACAGTCATTCTTTCATCAGTGTCATCTTCAGCATTTGTATTACTATCCTGTTTCCCTGCTATGCCCACTCACTGATATAAATCTCTGTCTACAGAGGCTCTGCTCCACGCATCTCATGAAATAAAATGAGTCTATGAAACCTTATGCTACAAACTTCTTTCTCATAGTTAGTCTGAAAATGCTTCCAGATTCATTTGCATCTTAAGCTTTGCTTCTCCTCCCACATCTAAGCAACTTTTTCCTCTCTACAGGGCTTTTTTTTTTTTAAAGATTCAATCCATACCGGGGTGACCTAACCTCACATCTAGCCTGCAACATCTGCAGCATTTCTCCTGGTGGCTGTCCCTCATCTCCTGTTGTTTCTGCCCATTCTAGTCAGTTCCAGATGCTAAAATATATTTCTCTGACTTTCACTATGATCACATTACTACTGTCCTTGGATATTTAAAGTAGCTTATACTCATCTTCAAGGTTCTAGTCCCCACAATGAAACATGTTTCTTATGCTCTTATACCTGGTTACTTTCTCTACCACATCTTTTCCTCTCCTTCACTATCCTTATTTTTAGTGCATTTCTTAACATAATTTCACATTGATCCACAACATTTTAGGGCCTTCTAACAAAGTATTTATCTTCATAATGATAACATAAAATAAGAAAAAGGAGGGTGTGGGGTAAAGGAGGAACAGTATTATTTTGAGTGTCAGTGATGTTTGAGTTAGTAAGAGACATATAACAGAAACAGTGACATAAATACAATAAAAACAGAGATAAATAGAAATATAATAGAGAAACAAAGATCCTGTTCTCCCCCTATTTATGGCTATTTTCATACTACAACCCACTGGCACTACTGAAGCATTGCTGCTCCACAAAAGGCTGGAACTGGAATTGAAATAAGATGTTTTGCATGGCACCCAGTGTGGTGCTATATTACCCTTCCCCACACTATTCTTCCAGATGTCTTAGACTTCAATTCCTGTCACCCTCAGGTATAGCGTTGTCAATGGCCAAGGAATGCAGGGAGTTGAAGTCCAAAATATATGGAAGGCATCAGGTTAGGGAAGCCTATGTTATATAATCCAGCAACTATCTCCCCCATAGTGAAGATTCTGTTCAACATAAATCCTTTCAAGCATTAATTAAAAGATTCCTGTTTTCAGTTACTACCATGCTGGTCAGGTGTAAAAAAAAGGTCATAGTGCCTCTTTCTTTAATAATTGCATAGGAAACAATAATTGCATGGGAAACATGCAAGCTAAACAGGCTGAACATCCATCCTCTGATAAGTGTTAAATGTGTTGAAGCTCTGTCCTTTTTTGCTTCTGGCTATACTAGCTACTACACATATTACTGTTCCTATGGACTGTGACTAGGAGATCAGTGTTTAATCACCTATGCATTGCCCCAGTGAATTCTACTATATCTGCAGGCTGCTGGAAGGTTTATTCAATTTCTGTTTCCTCGCATTATTATTTTGGGAATAGCAGAAAAAAGTTAGAATGAAATCACTATCTGGAGTCTTCCTTTCCCTCCTTTTATAGATCAGAAACTTTAATTCAAAGGAAGAGTTTGCATGGAGATTCCCATTGTGTGAGGCACAGACACCACGAAGAAGAACAGTTAATAGGCTATTTATCATTAATTTCCCTGCCCATGCTTGTCAGGAAATTAATGATAAATAGCCTATTAATTGTTCCTCAAACTCTTTCTTTGAATTAAAGTTTCTGATCTATAAAAGAGGGAGGGAAAAGAAGCTGAAGGTGAAAGCAGCAAGTTTTTAATTAAAGGCACAAGAGCCCTTACAAAACTCAACAGTGCCTCACCCGTCTGTGCTAGATTAGGTGGTGTTGCAATCACATGTTGTTATCAAAAAATGTGCAAGCAGCAGATTTGAAGAAGGGAGGGTGACACAGAATACACTGTAGTGTAAAAAACTGACAATGACATTGTGTGACTGCTTCTTAATAATGAATAAGCAAAGGAGAGCACTTCCACAAACAGCTAGTGTAGCAATAACAGGATTCCCTACTTTATCCCTCCTTAACTTCCTCTTGACTCAAACAGACTTGCTCTCCGCTTTCCTTTCTCTTTTTCATACTCTTCCTATGACATAACCCCCTCAGTATGAACTATCTCCCTCTCCCTCAAAAGGCCTTCACTAAGGGACAAGGAATTATTGCACTGTCAGAATGGCCAAGCGGTCCAAAGCACCAGGCACTAGGGGGTGAAAGTCACGCTGTCACAATTGGATCTGAGTATTCTGATCTCATTCCTAACAGGGGAGATTTCATCCTACATTAGCTTAACAATAGAGATAGAATCTGGGAAAGTTACCTTTTATGGACTACAGAGTGGGTTGTCGGGGGCTCTAAGAACCGGCATCCAAACGGGTAGGTCAACAGCTCAGTGATAAGCGTACAAGCTTTAAACGTTGAAAATCCCAGGTTCCCTCCTTGGCATTACCAGTTAGAAAGATCAGGTAGAAGAAAGATGGCCTTCCAGATCTTAATGGAAACTTCCCCTTTCCCATCATCTCTCACAACTGAGTATGGTGGCAGGGTTTATGGGAACTCCCACTCCAGGAGAAAGGCGGCATAGAAATATAATAAATAAATAAATATCTGGGGGGCCACAAGCAGTTCCTTTTAGAGGTCTAAAGTAATGGATAAGACATTTGCTGGAGATTCTGGAAAGCCACAGCCAGTCAGAGAGAAAAAAACCAAGACCAGATGCCCAAATAATCTGATCTGATCTCAAGCAGTTTCCCCTCTGCCTGTCCTGCACAATTATGTTTGAATATAAAATTGCCTTGTTACATAAAGTGTTATTTTTATCATGCACTTAAATTTTGGGTGGATGTATGCCTGCTCATAGTGCCTTTTGGCATAATGGTGGAATATAAATCATAGAAATAATATCTAACTAATGTCCCACCCCCGCCACCCAATTTACTGTTTGCTTTTTCTCCATATATTGGCAGCCTCTGAAAATCCTTGGTCGTTGTCCCAGGTTATAAGCCCTTTGGATGAGAACCACAAGACTTCTTCATTCCACACAACACAGCATATCAGTGGTTGCAAATCGTTTCAGTATAGTGAACTCTATACATTTTGTGTGCAGACAGGGTTGCCTGTTCAGGATCATCCCAGTCTAGGGCTGAGCCTGGCTGATGTCACTAAGCATTATGCATTAAGTGTCAACCATCATTGTTAATAACTTGTCATTCAAACACATATACACAATACACGTATAGAGAGTATATTTTCCTGTTTAGAAATTAAGACAGGAATTTTAACTAAAGGAGCTACTCACCTATTAAGGTGAAATGAAAATATTTTATTCCTTCTCATTGATTTAGGGAGACAGAATGATGAATATTTAACTTAGCCTAATTGTGGTCTGAGCTCTGGCCTACAACTCTGTAGACCAGGGTTTGATTTCCCGCTCGCCACAGAAACCCACTGGGTGACCTTGGCCACATCACACACTCTCAGCCCAGAAGACCCCATGATAGGGTCACTGTAAGTCAGAAACAACTTGAAGGCCTAGGACAACAAAATTCCACCTAATCAGAAGGCTGATGCACAGCAGAGCAGGGGGTAAGCCCTGGCTCCACAACAACTGGGAGGGAAGGAGAAAGCTAACTAAACAATTACACAGACATCCCCCCCCCGATAAATTTGCTGGTGATTGGAAATTACAGCAACAAGTCAATTAACACTTTTAAATTGTACCAAGCTATTGCTTTAATAACTGAGCTGAAGATTTGCCCATAGCTCTTTCCTCTTTCCTGGAGTTGCATCCACCAAAACTGGAGGAAACTCAGGGTCAAGCCCTGAAATCTGGCTCCCTGTGCACAAGGCCTGCCCAAGGTGTTCTGATGCCTGAGGCAGAAAACTCTGCAATGGCACACATATCCTTTCTACTGTTAAGCCCTGTGAAAGGAGCAGGAGCTGCACAAGAACAGTCGTCTTTGCTCCAAAAGAGGTTATATGGATTCAAGCTGCAGGAAAAGAGATTCCACCTGAACCTCAGGAAGAACTTCCTGACAGTCAGGGCTGTCCGGCAGTGGAATCTGCTGCCTCGGAGTGTAGTGGAGTCTCCTTCCTTGGAGGTTTTTAAGCAGAGGCTGGATGGCCATCTGTCGGGAGTGCTTTGAGGGTGTTCCTGCATGGCAGGGGGTTGGACTGGATGGCCCGTGTGGTCTCTTCCAACTCTACATTTCTATGATTCTATGATTCTATATCTAGCTGACTGGGAGCCCTATGGGTCTGTCTCTTTCCCATTGCCAGGTCAGGACTATCCCAGGCCCTGATAGTTCAGGGGCAAACCCTGAGACCTAAGGCATACCTTCTAACATTTCACAGGCAAAAACCAAGATACATGGTGCCAACCAACATCACAGTGTGGCCAACATAGCAAAATTGATTAATAATGAAGAACACACAAGCTAGGAGAGGCTTCAGCAGCTTGCTTTTCCCCTGAGCCTACTCCAAAGGGCAAGATTCCACTCACTCTGGAGACCAGGACTCAAATCCACACTTGGTCACGAAACCCACTTGGTGACCTTGGGCAAGCCACACTCTCTAAGCCTCAGATGAAAGCATGGGCAGATCCTCTCTTAACAAATCTTCCATCTTAAGAGTCACTATTAGTTGGAAACAAAGTCACAAAACAATTGTTTGCTTAGGCTGCCACTATAGCTATGTATTTATAACCTAGACCATTTCTGCACTAGACTGTTATTTATAACCTGGGCCATTTCTGCACTAGACAGCCAGCCCCTCCTGAAACTGCAAACCCCAGGATTCCATAGGATGTTGAAAGTGGAATCATAGCGCTATAACAGTCTAGTGCAGAAATTGCCCTAGAGTTATGGATCTGTACCTGCTCCATATTCAGTAAGACTATTGAAAGCTGCCCCCTGCCACTTTAACAGCCAGCAGCCAGACTGGGTAAAGGAGATCCATTCAACTGCTAATTAGGTAACATGGAAGATAACATTTCCACCCCCTCTCCCCTGTGCCCCACCCCTTTGGGAGCCGAAAAGAACTCCTTTTGCCCAATCCAACTGCTGGCTGTTAAGATGAGCGGTGTGTGTGTGTGTATCAGGCCAGGAGATATTACTTACTTAGGCATGTTAACTAAGTGGCCAACGTAGAATGTTGGCAATAACTTACCAATATCCTTTACAATTACTCTACAAACATAAAGTGTATTATATACATAATATTATGCAATTATGCTGCAGTGGGTCCTTGGTATCCACTATGGTTTGATTCCAGAACCCCCACGGATACCAACATTTGTGGATGCTCAAGTCCCATTATGTACAATGGTGTAGTAAAATGGCATCCCTTATATCAAATGGCAAGATTTAAGTTTACTTTTTTAAGTTTACTTTTTGGGATTTTCTTTTTATATATATATATTTTGTATTTTCAAGTTGTGGTTTGTTGAATCCATGGACACAGAATCTGCAGACGTGGAGGGTTGATTCTATTTTGTTTCACATACAATTATCATGTTTGGTATATGAAAAGTACAGACAATAGTTACAAACTGAATTCCCTTTTTTAAAAAAGTGTGTTTTATTACAAAGCTACCAAGGGAGTCCTGAGCTGCAAGAAACCTCTTCAGCCTTGCTGCTTTATGTGGAGCAGACTAAAACAATAAAAGCTGAAGAAACTATCAACGTAGTAGAACAGAGAAAATATTACGCCTCATCTAGTCTTCCACAGTTTTGAGCAGATATAAAATGTTAATTCCTAGAAAAAGAATGAGAAAAAGATACAATTACTGTGTTATAGCAACATCCTGTGGGATCATGGGCTTTGTAGTGTGCACAACAGTGCAATGTGAGAAGGAAGATGAGGAATTCCCATTATCAGATACTATACATTATTTTGCAAAAAGTCTTCCTGTTACATTGTTCTAAGAGGGAATCTTGGAGAATTAAATATATGAACACATTGTTTTAAACATTTTGTTAATCATTCAAAATGAAAATATATATTTTTCCCTCCCTCTCCTTCTTTTCAATTTTCCAAAACCAAACAAAAGGCTTGCAGATATCCATATACCCTGCCCCTACCTTCACATCTCTAAATAAAAACAACATGAAATGATTTCAATATAGAAACTGCACCCAGGGGAGTTGATCATGAAGAAAACCTGACAGATACATGAAGAAATGTTCGCTGAATGCATTCAAAAGATAGGTAATAGCCCAATTATCATAATTTGTTTCCCCTCAATTCATACACATCAGGTAGGAAAAAGTTAAAACTTAAAATGCCTATGTATGAAATGTTTGCAATGGTTAACACAGCCCCACACCAACTAATCCAGCTATTGATGAACAATTTAAAAAAAAAATTAGTTGGGAAGTTTTATAAGACTTTTCTCCAGTTCAGATATACAATGTATAAGGAAACGGGGTGGTGGACAGAAAAGTTCTACGTGGGCAATGGTGTAATTTCAGAAGAGTAGAAAGTGTAATTTCAGAATTAAAATAGAAACCTTTCCTTCATGACTCATGAAACTGCATATATGGATTGGGATCAGAGAGTATGTGGTGGAGGCACATTACAAGGTTCTACTCACCTCCACAAAGCAGTGTTTGGGGGCAGCGATTATGAAAACTGTGGGAAGAAGGGTGTGCCTTGAATGACCGGCTCCCAAAAGCTCTCCTACATCAGTAACATTCATGTAGGAGAGAGAACCTTGGGAGGTGGGGCTCGTTAGGCTGGGCTAGGAAATGCTCCACCTCCAGAATTTCTCTGGACCATGTAACTGACAGAGAAGCCTTGTCCTGCCATGTAGCTGGTCATAGTGTTGCCAGGGTGAAACTTGGAAAGGTCCCTTGTACCTTTAATGAATGCATAGAGGAGGGGAATTTCAGCAAGTATTGCTCCTCACACAAGCAGGTAACTGGTAACACCTGCTCAAATTCCCTCTTATACACATCCATTAAAGGGACAGTAGAATGATGGAGTTGGAAGGGACCACAACAAGGCCCATCTAGTACTGTCCTGTGTTACAGTCAGCAAGTAACCCAAGAGTCATACGGTTGTAAGACTAAGGGCCTTTCTGCACTACACTATTAGAGTGCTATTATTCCACTTTCTTTCTTTTTTTATTATTAAAAATAAAATTTATTTAATTCACATTAAAAAAACAAACAAATGCATACATTCAACCACAAAATAATTCACAAAATCAACATTAGCTCTTCTTGATAACAAAACTTATACATAAAAATTATCGGTTAATGTACAATTAGGATATAATTCTGAAGTGTATTTCCACACACATTTGCTTGATCGTTTTGTTCAGTTCCATCAATAGCTTATGCCATTTAAAGCCAATACGATATAGCCCACACCACCCCCAACACTAAATGCACAACACACAATTATTCACATACATAAACCGAACCTAAGATTGCAAAGATACTTGAAAATTTCTTAAGTACCATTCTTATCGTTTCTATCTAAGTCTTATACTATAACTATAACATCCATTTTGAGGCCAAAGAGCTCTCTGGCTGAGGATTCTAAAGGCCCCTCCCTAAACTGCAAACCCCAGGATTCCATAGGATGTTTAAAGTGGAATGATAGCACTATAACAGTGTAGTGCGGAAAGGCCCTAAGAGCTGTAGAGTGATCAATCCAGTCACATCTTCCATCCTGGAAGATAAAGGGAGGAACAAGAACAAAGTCATCAGCTGATCCAGAAATTCTTACATCAAGCCAGTAATCCAGATAAAGAAAGCCAAACAGGAGTAAGACATGTAGTTGTCAACTGTAGCTAGTCCAAAGTGAAGAGCATGCAAACACCAGGACTGAAGAGTTGCAGGCAACAAAGATACCAAGGAGATGCTGGAGGTTTATAGGCAACTCTCTCTGACCCCCAGGTGCTTTTCCTTTTTAAAAGATGCTGGGACCTATGAAGCCTCTCCTTATCTCTCTTGAGATCTTCAAAGGAAGGAGATATATGCTCAGCATCTGCCACATCCTGCTGGGCTTTGGGCCCCCCAGCTGCCTCAGCCTCAAGCTCTTCAAACTCAGAGAGGCTGCTGTTATCTGGGGCCATAAACTCCAGGCAATCTGACTTTTGTGTTGGTTTCTACAGATTCCACACCAGAGGGTGAGTTATGACAAGTACATTGCCCTGCCAGGCAAGGATATATGCCTATAGCAGTCCTGATAGATACCCACCCAATCTCTGTTTAAACACCTCCAAAGAAGGAGACTCTACTACCCTTTGGCGCAGTTGGCTCCACTCTTGAACTGCTCTTACAGTAAAGAAGTTCTTCCTGATGTTTAGGTGGAATTGCTTTTCCTGTAATTGGAACCCACTGGTTTGTGTTCTGACCTCTGGAGCAATATCTTCTCCATGACATCCTTTCAGATGTTCAGTGATGGCTATTCTATCACCCTCTCGGTCTTCTCTTCTCCAGAGTTTTAACTCTAACAACTCTACCTCAGTGTGCCATGTGCCATCTGAGCCAAAGGCTTGGGTTTATTAGAGCTAATGCACAAGCACAAAGTAAATGAGTACTTTTAAGCACTGAGAAATCACACAACCCAAATCCCTTCTTCCACATCTAGGTTGATAAAGAAGAGCACCTGGAAAGATATGACTTCCAGGACACACAGAAACCTGGCATATGCCCTGTCTTCTTGCAGAAAGGTTCCCTGTCTCTAGGTTTAAAGGAGCCATCCTACAGTGATGTTTGGAAATCACTTACATACAGTTTCAAGCCATGTTTCCAATTCTTGCCCCTTCCAGCTCTGATTTGAAAAAGGCACTTCTTGTTGTTGTGTGCCTTCAAGTCATTTCTGGCTTATGGCCATCCTAAGGTGAACCTATCATGGGGATTTCTGTGGCTGAGTCTGTGACGCACCCAAGGTCACCCAGAGGGTTTCCATGACTGAGCAGAGCATGAAATCTGGTCTCCAGGGTCATAGTCCAATGCTCAAACCACTACCACACTGGCTCCCGCTATTGGCCCCAGAATTGATGGCATTCCTCTTGGGTTGGGCTAGAGATCTCTGATATAGATGTCTCTGTACCTTCATTAGACCTCAGTGCTCAGCTAGCATTCTTTGTAGGAAGCAACAGTGATTCAAAATGCTGTCTTTAGCTTTGGAGAACAATTTGCCCCAAACCTGCTTCCAGGAAAGAGCTTTACATTGTACCTTTGTTTCAGGCTGTCTCAGAAATTGTTGGCTTTGATTTGTAATCTTTCCATGGTTTCCCACAGCTTCGTCTGTCATTTTTTTCCCCCTAGCACAGAAAATCTGTTAAGCAGGGCATGGTGGCTGGTGGCTCTCATGCCACTGGGTTTACAAATCTGCTCTGGGTTTTAGTCTGAACTTTAAAGGAGCTGTCTAGCACATTGAATCTGTTTTGGAGTCAGGGTTGAGCACCTTGAGATGCTCCATTAAAGTTCAGCATAAAGCTCAGAGTGAATTCACTGCCACATCTCTGACATAGAAACCAGCAACAGGTACTGTAAGCTGAGCCAGCCCTGCCATGAACCAGCCCTGCCATGAGGCGGCAGGGGGGATGCTGCCTGGTGAGTGCCTGGTGTCAGAGAAGAAAGCTGTGGAGCATACAGCTTGCCCTCCCCCTCCCCAAAAGCTACCCTTCTGCTGCAGTAGAGGACACTGTCCAACCAGTTCCAAATCAAAATGAATTGACATTCTAATCAGTTCTGAAGAGGGGGCCCCATCTTGCTCTTGACTAAGGCAGCAAAATGTCTTCTCAAATCCTTGCTGTGAAGGACAGAAAGAACAGCATAGCTGTACAACATCTCTTGATGGATTCTGTGAGGTGCCATCCATCTGGAGACACCCACAACCATTCTGCTGTTTTACATATCATTTTCACACATGTCACTGGAAAAAAAAATATTTTGAGCCTCTCTCAGGGTCTGCCTGGGCTTCTCTGTTCCTTACCTCCTGCTGCAACTCTGACTACAAATTGGCAAGTTCTACCCTGTATGTGCCTGGGATGCAACTACCCCAGTTTTGCCTATGGAATGGAGACAGGTTCTCAAATCTGAATATGGGCAACCCTTTCTTCCACCGTGGAAAGACTCTGGGAGAGACTCTGTATTTGTGTACTCTCACTGTATGACATCAGCCGCCAAGATCTCTGCTTCCTTACAGTAAGAGATGGGTGGGGGAGCCACACAAGCGAGTCACAATGATCTCACCTCTTCAGGCGTTGCCATCTGGAAGTCTGTGACTTACTACAATTTTCCACATCTGAAGTCCTGAGAGAACCAGCAGGGAGAGAGAGAGGGACGTGGGGAGAGAAAATGCCAACTGTATCTTTAGCAGGTTCCTAGTCCCCCTCCCAGCATCCAGTACAGGCCCAACAAATCTTTCACGGGAGCTGGGAGGAGAAGGAGCAAGGGATGGGTCTCCCTGTGACCACTGTAGGCCTGGAAGAGGCAAGCTAAAATAACTGCTAAATTACAGCCTGGCTCTTCTTGGCTTTGTGCAATTACAGGACGCCAGCTTACTACCAGAAGCCAAGCAATGTTAACTGTAATTTTTTTTTCTCCTGGGTGTCTATAAACGTATGTAGCTATAAACAGCTCTGACTTGGTTGCTATCGGAAGCACGGTACAAGAGGTGAAACATGGACTGCTGGCTTCTCATTCATCTGTCCATAGGTTGCTCTTGCTGTATAAGGCAAAGAAAAATAAATGAAGACCCAATCACATACTGTCCTGATCTGACAGGGATGGTCTCAGTTAATCCTCTGTCCTCCCACTTTTTCAACTGCTTTTAACATTTTAAAATGTATCTCTCCTCTTCCATTTGCTCTCTTTGTCCTCAGCTTAGTCCAGGAGCTACAAAGTGAGTTCAAAGTGCAAAAGTAGTTTGTTCTCAGTTAACTCAACAGAGAGAAGAAGAGAATGAATGACGAGATCTTGCTCTTCCCAGTTAGCTCACAAAAAAGCAAACTGCTGCAGCACCTCCAAGTTTATGTGTCCTTTCTCATCAGTATCTTTTGCCATCTTGACCACACTCTAATGCTGCTTGGTCACACATGTCCCAGATTTCATCTGTGAAATGTTGGAGGGTATGCCGTAATCAAATACAATAGTGGCCCTTTTCGCACGCAGTTTTTTTTTGCGCGAGGGCCCCTTGAGCGTATGATGCACTCCCACTCACACGACGCTCACAAGCCTAAAGTGGGATGATCGCGCATTTTATTATTTTTGGCTTTAAGCCGAAAATACTGCGTGGTCGCGCAATGCTCATGGGGCCCTTGCACACTTACCTGCGTGCGGTGCGCCGAACAAGCCGTCCCGGTCGCGCTTTCTCCCCCAGCGCAGCCTACAACTCCCAGGCTGCACTGCGAAAGGAAGGGGCAGGGCACGAGTGCGACGGTCGCATGACCAGGAAGCAACCTGCGGGATGAAGGAGCGGGGAAGCGGCAGCGTTCTGGATGAGGCTTCTCACGCAAGACACCCCCCTCCAGCCGCGTAAACGGGTAACATGCGAAAAGAGCCAGTATCTTCTGGTGTCTTCTAACCTCCCTATTTTGACCTATTATATTTAATAAGTAAAATTCCGGTGTCATTTCAAAATTCACAATACAAATTCTTTGAATTTCATCATGTATCCCCTTCCAAAATTTCCTTGCCATCTGACAAGTCCACCATATATGAAAGAAGGAGCCCACCTTTTCATCACATTTCCAACACTTTGCATCACCATTTTTAGTTATTTTTTGTAGTCTTTCTGGGGTCATATACCATCTATGTAACATCTTATAAAAATTTTCTCTTAAATTTAAATTTGGCATAAATTTTATGTCTACTTTCCACACTCATTCCCAGTCTTCTAATTTAATTGGATGCCCTACATTTGGAGCCCATCTAACCATCGTGTCATTTATTATATCTGGTTCTATTTCTCTTTTCAATAACAATTTGTAAAATTTGGAGATTCTCTTCTTGTGATTCTCTTTCATCAGTAGCTCTAGTTCGTTTTCTTTTCTCTCAAAACCATATAGTTTTTGATCCATTATAAATCTTTCTTTTAGTTGTCACCAAGGAAACCAGTTTAATTCATGTCCATCAGCCCTCAGTTCTTCTGCTGTTTTCATTCTAGGTTTATTGCCATCCCATTTCAATATGTCTTGATATGTTAATAATTTTCCTTGCTTTGTTGGGGTGATTTTGAACGCTTCTTGAGGTGATGTCCAAATTGCGAGTTTTATATAATATTTCTGCTTTATTTTTAACCAAATCTTTAATAATGTTTTTCAGATGCAATGATTCTTAAATTCTTTGTTCACTGTTACCTTATTATAACACAGATAACCATGCCATCCAAATCTATTATCCAATTCTTCCAATTCTTTTATTGACGATTTCTCTAAAATAATCCAATCTTTTATCTACTCTAAACAACAGGCATAATAATATATCTTCAATGATGGTAAATCAAATCCTCCTCTCTCTTTTGCGTCCTGTAATATTTTAAATCTTATTTTTTGCTTTTTTTCCCTGCCAAATAAATTTTTGAAGATTTTTCTCCCATTCTTTAAATACTTTTTCTCTTCCTATTATTGGCAAATTTTGAAAAAGGAACATTAGTTTGGGTAATAAAGACATTTTAAAAGCATTGATTCTTCCCAGAAAGGATAGATTTAGTTTATTCCATTTCTCCATATCACTTCTTATGTCTTTCCATGTCTTTTGGTAATTGTTACCAAATAATTCTTGATTCTTCTTTGTTATAAAGATTCCCAAGTATTTTGTTTTCTTAGTTAACTGACATCCTGACATTTTCCCGAGCTCAGCTGGTTCTTTTTTTGACATATTTAGTGCATTACCGTTGTCTTTTCCTTGTTAATCTTATATCCTGCCACCTGTCCAAAGCCTTGCAAAATTTCCAGCAACTTTTGGATTGAGTATTTTGAGTCCTCTAAGAAGATTATAACATCATCTGCAAAGGCTCTTAATTTCAGTTCCTTTTTTCCTCTCAAGTCTTTTATCTGTGAGTCCTCATTTATTATATTTAATAATACTTCCAAAACTGCATTAAATATTAATGGTGACAGCAGGCATCCTTGTCTTACTCCTTTATGTATAGGAAAGTTTGTTGAAAAATCTCCATTTAATAGTAATCTTGCAGATTGATCTTGGAAAATCATCTCTATTCATTTGCAGAAGTCTTCTCCAAGATTGTATTCTCTCAATACCTTATTTATAAATGTCCAAGAAACATTATCAAATGCTTTTTCTGCATCAAGAAAGAGAAGTTTTACTTCCTCGCCTGGATTCTTGTCATAATACTCAATTGCATCAAGTAATATTCTCACATTATTTCTCATAAGTCTGCCAGGTAAGAAGCCTGTTTGTCCTTCTTGGATCTTATCCTGTAGTATTTTTCTCATCCGCTTTGCTAGTACTGCCGTAAAAATTTTGTAATCTATATTTAACAGGGAGATTGGTTAATCGTTTTTGACTTCTCTTTTATCTTTCCCCTCTTTAGGAATAAATACAACATTTGACTTGCCCCAGGATTCCAGTTTTCCTTGCTTCTTTATTTTTGCCATACTCTGCCTTCCCATTTTTCAGATGCTTTTATAATGTCCCAGTTTCTTCCTTTTCTTGCTGCTTCCTCTTTATCCTCAGCTTACAGTAGTTCAATTGCTGCAAACTGAGTTCAAAGTGCAATTAATTCAGCAAAGGGGAGAAGGGAGGACATAGTGGAAACTTGTTCTTCCCAGTGGTCTCAGGCAAAAGCAAAGTGTTGCAGCGTCTCTTAGCTCATGTGTTTTTCCTCATCAATAACTTCTCCTACCCTGAGCATACTCTGATGTTGCTTGGCTACACATGTTTTGGTTTTTATCTCTGAAATGCTGGAAGGCATGGTATCTCCATACACACTCTGCCTCTCACTGTAAAGCATGAAAGCTTTTGCTTTGGAGCTGGAAAACTCATAATTTGTGAACAATAAGGATTCCAGTTTTGTCCATTCCCCCATGACTTAGCTGGCGTTACTGGTCAGAATAGACAGTGAGAGAAATAACTCTCTAGGTGGGAACAATTGGTACTGAGAGTCCAAGCACCAATTTTGGCTAGAGTTTGCAAAAGCTATTGCTTTGAACTACAATTCCCTGGATCCCGATCCACTAAAAGCATGTAACAGATATGTAGTGAAAAAATAATCAGCAGGACAAATTATGTATCAATTTGTATGTATGTATACTATGCATATTTCTTCAGCACCCCAAGAAGTGGTGTCAGCAGGTTACTTTTCAAACATGGTAATAAGCTAACAGGAATGAATAGATGATCTGGGGTATGTGTGATCAGGAATAGGAGCATGGCACTGGGAGTGAGTTGACTCATTTTTTTTCCCATGCTGCATGTTTCTCACTGAAATTCCAGTTCCCGCAAATTACTTTTGGGCCTAGGTCGTTGATGGATGGTGGACAGAGGAAGATGGGTGTTCATGGGACCATAGCAAAGAAAGAAAGGGTTAAAACAGCTCTTAGTAATGCTATCTACAATGCATTTGCGTTAGTCAGCTTGAATGATTTTAGAATGAATTAATGTGACTTTTTTTTTTAATATTCAGCTAGCAACATGTTACCATGTTAGTTGTAACTAACATCAACTAATGCCAGCATATGAGCAACATGTTACTAACATTTTAAAAAATTAATTAATTTTAAAAGTAGAAATGTGGACTAAAACAGCCCCCCTCAAGAAATTACTTTTTAAAAATAACATTTGGGAACCAACAAGTAAATGTTACTTACTCCTGGAAAATAATAGTGTAAACACTGAAACAAATTGTTACAACCCTGAAAATAATGCTTTTCAGATAGCATGGTTCTTTGTAACATATTCCATCTAAAGTCTGGGTTAAAATATATTGCACCATTCATACTACAGTGCTACATTTTTCAGCATTTCCTGCCCATAAACACAATAATTAACACAAAAGGATGGATAGAAGGAAGGAAGAAGAAAACAGTGCCAGTTCAATTGAAGTGTTAACAGCAGCATGCAGAACTCCAGACTGAATGTGAAGACACACCAGATTGAATACTCCTCTGTCCAAAACCAGGTCCTGCATACAGAGCTTAGTGGAAGTACTGGAATTTAGGAGGGCAATGTGGCAGAATTATGGACTTATTTTATTTGTTGTTGTTACATATCTTCAAGTCACTTCCAGTTTTTGACAGTCCTAAAGTGAACCTATCATTGAGTTTTCTTGGCCAGATTTATTCAGTGGAGGTGTGTGCCACTGCCCTCCTCTGAGGCTAAGAGAGTGTGACTTGCCCAGAGTCCCCTAGTGGATTTCCATGGCTGAGTGGGGATTCAAAGTCATGCTTCCCTGAGTTCTAGTACACTACTCAAACTGCTATGCTGGGTCTCAATTGTTCCTTCAAGTTGGCTTTGACTTGTGGTGGCCCTTGCCTGAGGGTTTTGGGGGTTGTTTTTTTTGTTTTGTTTTTTTTTGGCGAAGTTGATTCTGAAGAGTTTTGCCATTGCCTTTCTCAGAGGCTGAGAGTATGTGAGTTGCATGGGGTCATCAAATGGGTTTCCACATTTGAGCAGAGATTTGAACTCTAGTCTGCTAGAGTTCTAGTCCAGCACTTGAGCCATCACTACTATACTATTGCCATTCTAAAAACCTTCTAGACATTTTTGGTTTTGATGCAAGCTTGATGAGCAGTCAATCTGAATTGGTTCCAGTATAAAATACTCCTACCAATATGAAGTACCCCTAAAAATTACACCTTGAGAATTTTTCACTTCTTAATTGAAAGTCTTGTTCTCCTGATAGGCGTAGGTGTGCCAGTGGGTAGGTATTCAGGTATATAAACTCATATCTATGCAAAGGCAAAGATTATCCAAACTCCTATCTGTCAGGTCAAATTCAGAGCTAAGTTCAGGATAAAGAAAGCTGCTATAGGCAGCATGACTCAAAGCAGGGGTGGAATCATGTGGCCTGTAGATTATATTAAATTGAGAATCTCAGTAAGCCCATAGCCAGTATAGGAAGTGGTGAGGCATGGTGGGAATTGCAGTCCAACAACTTCTGAAAGGCCATGCAATTCCCATCCTTGAATTAAGGAGCTAAATGAAGAAAAGCACGTTTCTGATGTTTGAATGCTGCAGCACAAGTTTTTAAAGTGTGTTACAGTGCAGAGGAATGCCATTTGGTGCTCTGCTTCAGGCAGCAAAATGCCCTCAGCCACCTCAAAGCAAACTGCATCTAATACGGAGAGCATCTAATATGGAGAGCTCTGACACTTTGCGTAAGAGACTGATTTGGACATTTTGATGGCTTTCCATAAAATTATTATTTACAGAGCCAAGAGGCCTGTTGCCAGCCAAACTGGAACTCAAGAACAGACTGAAGGAAATGTATAGTCATTGCAATTTATCATCTATGGTTTCAATTAGGATTGTTCCCTAGCACAACACACTTTAAGTATCAACACAGCCTGACAGATTATCTAACAACCTTAACCATGTTCCCTCTGAGAGAAGCGTATACCCTTTTCAGATTTCAGTTCATGCTATGTGCTGTTTTAGATGGAAGATTTCCTAACACTTTACACAATCAGTAAGATTGTGACTGAGGAAGGTGACAAACTGAGATTTTAAGGCATGATTTCTGTGTCCTGTAACTGGGAGGGTAATGAACACTTTCTTCACTAAAATTTTGAAGGAGCGTGATATTTGGTCCTTACATTCTGTTTTCACATCCAAAGGTTGTCAGAAAAGTGGCTACTTTTTATGATAACAGAATGTACAGCTATCTTCTTGTTAACACTAAAAATTAATGACATTTTGGCATCTGTGACTACTTGTTTCATTCTGTCTGATATTCATTTGTCATCTTTGCTCCAGACTAACGCTAAACTAATAGTTTCTAAATATCAAATACTGCAGTAAACTGAGAAGTCACCTTTCAAATCAAGAGGCTATGGCTCAAACAAAGAGAAAATAATTTGTGTATGTATACACCACACAAATACACACCTCCAACTGTCCTAGTCTGGCAGTGGCAGTCCCAATTAATCCTCTGTCATTCCACTTTGTCAGCAGCTTTTAAAATAGCCCAGTTTGTCTCTCCTTCTCCCACTTCCCTCTTTTGTCCTCAGCATACTTCTACTGCTGCAAATTAAGTTCAAAGTGCAAAAATAATTTTCACTCAGTTAACTCAGGGAGGGGAGGGTAGAGCACAACAAAGGCAGAATCTGGCAAACGCAAACCTCTCCTAGTTTGTGTGTTCTTCCTCATTAATAACCTTTGCCATCTTGACCACACTTGCTCGATCATAGGTGTTCCATTTTTCATTTATGAAATTTAGGAGGGGATGGAAATATCACTCATATAAATGCTTTTGGGGGATTGTTCTTGGCTTAAACCTGAGCATTTTTGGATAGTGTGTGTGAGAGAAGTTTAATAAAAGTAAGCCCTACTCATTCATCTCTGCTGCAAAGTGACTTGGGGTCTTTCCGCACTACACTGTTATAGTGCTATTATTCCACTTTCAACTTCCTATGGAATTCTGGGGCTTGTAGTTTACTGAAGCCAAAGAGGTCTCTGGCTGAGCATTCTAAATGCCCCTCCTAAACTACATACTCGAGGATTCCACAGGATGTTGAAAGTGGAATAATAGCAATAGAACAGTGTAGAGTAGAAAGGCCGTAAGTTGTAGAGTTTTGATGATGACAGTAATCCTACTCCCAGAAACAGAAGGAACCAGGGCTGGCCTAAGACATTCTACTGTTTGCAGCAAGAGAGAAGGTTGTGCCCCTTTGTCATTTCTCCAACAGAACCTAACTGGATTGGCAGATGTACCTTTTCAACACTGGCAATAGACTAGTATCTTCTATATTTGAAGATAGTTTAGGGGCCTACAACAGGCTGTGCAGAATATACAGCAGTGTCTTTCAACACAGGGAACACCCAACACATTCAGGTGATAATAACTGGAAGCTGCGAGTGGTGCCCTCACCAAATATCTGCTGCGTGAAGAAGATGCTCCATTCTAATTAATGGCAGTTCCATCATGCTCAGAAAAACACCAGAGCAAGGGCGGGAAGCATTGCTACCTGTTCCTGACTTCAGCCCAAGACTTTGTGATGGAACCACATGGAGCATTGAAAAAATGGCACCCAAAAACAACATGCTGAGAAGACACAGAGCTGATGGTATGCAGGCCTAATACCCCACCCTTCTTTGCAGCCCATATATCTTCCCCATTTTTTATCTTGGAAAAGGAACAGAGGGGTGGGGGAATACAACTAAGCATTGTATTAAATATTGTAAAAAAAAAACAACAAGAAAAAACTGTGGCCAGTTTTCAAAAGCTAGCCTTTTTAATCTTGTAAAACAAGAGTGGACAACTGCGGGAGGCTGGGAGGGGGGATAGATCCCCAGGAGACCTTAAAGAGCCACCATACTAATACTCACAAAAAAACAAAACAAAAAAATTGTTTTTGACTCCTGCTTTCTGGGGCATTTTCACCATGTTTGGGGGCTCTCTTGCATCATTTTAAGCCCAAGAAAAGTCTTTTTTTAACAATAGGAAGTGAGTAGAAGTCACTTCTTGTTTACTTCTTCTGTTAAAAAAAGCCTCTCCTGGGTCTAAGTTGTCTGGGGAGTCACAGCATGTAGTGAAAATGCACCCCTTGCTCCTTAAAGGGTATTGTGAGGCATTTAGGGGCAATTTGCAAAAAATGTTTTTTGACTCCTGGGGGACCCAGGGAGCTTCCCAATATGGTGGAAATACTCTCCACACGCCCTCGAGTGCATTTGGGGGCATTTTTGAGCAAAAACTAACTCCAGGGGGGCAGAAAAACAGCCCTGGGGACCCGATGCAGTCAGTGGGCTGCTTTTTGCTCACCCCTCGTGTAAAAAAAGAGGAGAGGAAGGGGGGACAAAGTCTTGTGGCATCTTTAAAGCTTACCAATTTATTTCAGCATAATCTTTTGAAGTAGGTTGTAATCTACAAAAGCTTGTGCTGAAATAAATTAGTGTTAAAGACTCTTTCTTTTTTCCTTTCCTCTGCTCTTTTTATACGATGACAGAAGATCACAAAACCATTGAAGACACTGAAATATGTAGCCAAAATTTACAGAGATGGGATAGTGTATGTCACGACAGAAGCGGCACATGCAACTAGAAAGTTTGCCCAGTGGCAGAGCTTGGAGTGTGTGGAGGGGGGTGTGAAGGGCGGGGCTGCAGTGTGTGGGGGCAGGGCCAGAGTGCACGGAGCGGGGCCAGGTCAGGTAGGTTGGGGCTATGGGCTGGGACACGCCAAAAACATTGCCGCCCAGGGCGAATGTCCTCCTGTCACTACACGACTGAGTTTGCCCCACTCCGAGATAAACATTCACTTAGAGACAGCTGATGTCACCATTAACATACTTCAGCAGAGGAAATGAGTGAGGAAACAGAGTCTAATAGAGTCCAAAATCCAGAGCAGCCAGAAAAGTTAGTGACACTCACCTCCGCAACATGAAGCAATGTAGAAAATGTATTCAAGTATAGCTTTATTGGCCATGCAGCAAAATGTGCAACAAAATCCCAATCATGGTGATCCTTTTATTAGGCCAAATCAAGAGGCACAGAATACATTATTAGCTTTCCAACCTCACTGGCTTCTTCATCAGACAATGTTTAAAAGTATACAGGGAAAAAGTGATGGGTGTTAGGAGTCATGGGCCTGCCTCTTGTTTGAGATGTCTGCTTCAGTTTGGTAGATACTGAGAGGGTTACACAGATCAACCAGGTTAGGAAAGCTAACTGAACATTATTAACAGGTATACATTATTCTGTGCTTCTGTTTCACTATATATTCAGTATCTTTAAAGGCCATCTCTCTTATTCACATACTGGTTCATCTATATATAAAATGTGTGTCTTCTTTTAATATGAAAAGTGGCACATGGGTGAGGAGCAGGTGCTATCCCTTGGGATCTCATGCCTTGTGGCTTCAGGGATAAAGCACTTCCAATGATTGCAGTGCAGGAGAAGGAAGACTTGGCAGCTCTGTCACCTGTATGCCTCTTTTAAAGATTAAAAATAGGCCTCACCCATTCCACTTCATACAATCATAGGACTGGGGTTGCCAAGTTAGTAGGTTCCCATTCCTCAAGATCTGAACCAAAAGGTGGGCCTTGACAAAACAACTGCAAATGAATGTGCGTAAGAGAAGGAAACAGACAGACTGGATTTCCTGCTCTACCTCCTAAATAAATACTGTGTTCAACATATAAATGGCCAGAAGGCCTAGGGGGATTAAAACGAGTATGTCCAAAGAGCCGTCCAGCAGATATATGGGAATAATTTCTTACATGTTATCACCTGAAAATAGCTAAGTACAACTTAGAAACTGCCAAGTTTAAGTGGTGGTCCATCTCTTCATTAATGTTACTTTGTGTTACTAAGTTCTCTATCACACTGCACAAGGATAGCACTTTGATACTGTTTTCCAATTTGTGAGCCACATTGGGTCCCACTCTGGGAGAAAGCCAGCACATAAATGAAATAAATCATAAATAAATAATCATATGGAATTCTGGGATTTGTAGTTTAGTTTAGGATTCTCTACTAAAGAATTGTAGTGCTTTACCAGATTACAAATCGCAAGATTCCATAGGATGCAACCATGGCAATTAAAAGTAGAATTATAGTGCTATAAACCAGTGGTTCTTAACTTGCAGTCCACAGACCCCTGTGATGTTCTCACAGGGACTTGAAGAAATGTTATGAGATTTTACAATTAAAATAGAAAGAAAGGAAGAAAGAAATAACGAAAGGAAGTAATACACTGATCTCAAAGAACAGGAGTCTTTTGCTGGAGATAGATATCATTTGTATAAAGTTTCATTACTATATCTCAAACCATCCAAAAGTTATGAAAATAACTGTTTGCCAGATGGAAAAAAAAAGACTCGGCACATACTTCTGCATATGGTGAGTACATACAAATGAATGATGCTGAGTGGCTGACAGAAAGTACATGACATTTCTTGCTACCATGTTTTAAATCTTGAGTTAAGTCTTGGTGGTCTGTGGCAGCAGAAGATATTTAAAAAGGGTCCAGAGTAAAGAAAAGGTTAAGAACTGCTGCTGTAAATGTGTAGGAAAAACAAACTTTCATGTGATCGCACACAATATAAACAAATATTCTGTTCCTCCATCTCCTCTTGCCCTAAGATTTGTCTTCCTATTGAGATACACAGAGAAGCACAGCAATTCCCTGAAATCTCAGCCAGCACCCTGAGCCCCGGCAACCCTAATTTACTGGACAGAGCCATGGCTGCCCCTCTCCAAGGCCACCCCATCATTAGGCAGAGTGAGGCAATTGCCTCAGGCGGCAGATGATGGGTGAGATGTTGAGAAGGCAGCAACTTAGCAATTTTGCATGTAAAGAAAGGGCAGCAGTTGGTCAGTTATTTAATTTGTAGTGCCAGGAATGAAAGGAGATTCCCATGGGATTTTCTGCCTCATATGCCAATATATGGTACTTTGGGCTGTTCCCCTTGACTTGAGGAGCATGGGGCATAACATCTGTGTTTCTAGTTCAGGCAGTAAAATGTCCAAGGCCAGGCCTACATCCCTATCCCAACTTAGAATCATAGAATCATAGAAATGTAGAGTTGGAAGAGACCCCAGGGGCCATCCAGTCCAACCCCCTGCCATGCAGGAACACCCTCAAAGCACTCCCGACAGATGGACATCCAGCCTCTGCTTAAAAACCTCCAAGGAAGGAGACTCCACTACACTCCATTGAGGCAGCATATTCCACTGCCGGACAGCCCTGACTGTCAGGAAGTTCTTCCTGAACTTCTTAGTTCCCCAGTCTTTACCTGAATGGGAAGTATCTGGAAACATAAATTCCCTCTTTTCAAAGGGGCACTTTAAGTTGCCTCATGTAATCAGTTCCAGACATCCCCCGCCCCCAGCCTGCAGAATGAGGAGGACACAGCAGACTTTTTCAGTTCAATTTCCTCAAGTGTACTCAGTCATAATCAGCGAAACAGAATATAACACAACTGAAAAGCAAGGTAGCTTCTAAGACTGTATGGGAAAGTTAATATTCCTAATTTAACATTTCTGATGATTGCTGATATTCCCAAATCATCAGGAAAAAAGATGCTTAGACCATAATTTGACCCACTGTATACTCTTGCTCTGTGATTCTGGATTTGCTCACGCAGCAGAGAAAGTAAACACATAAGCTGGTCTCCCAACCTCATAACCCTCCAGGAGTAGCTCCAGATTTCTTAGTACCAATGGGATGTGGTTCCCTCCCTTTCTTGTTTCGACCTTGCTCTTGGGGCTCCGCTCAACAAATGTGTGCATGTTAGTTGGGGAATTCTGGGCGCTGTAGTCCTAAATAAATAAATAAAACAAACTTCACCAACTCTCCTACTGTCAGAAATCATCCTCTTTGTTCAGGTCTGCGCTGAAGAAATTTCTACCTCAAAACAATATGCATGTTTATTCAGAAGCAAGTCCCACTAAGCTCAATGGGACTTATACCCTGGTAAGTGTGTATAAGGACTACAACCTCAGAGTATGTGTTTTACCAACAAATGGTTTACAATTTCAGATATAAAAGTTATGCTGGCAGGTCATAGGGTTGCTTACTTTTGCCTTAAAGAAATATATCTGGAAGGAAGAAGCCAGGCAAGCCAAGCCTAGACTCTGACTGGAGAAATATGGTAGATGAAAAGCAAGAACTGGTATAATCTCATGCTTATATATTTAAATTACATACTCTATGCCCCCCTACCCAGAGATCAAGAGAGTGTACATCGTTATCGCCTCCCAACCATTTACCCTTACAGTAGCCCTGCAAGGTAGGTCGGGCTTAGAAGTTGTTACAGGACCAAGGTCACCCCATGAGCGGGAATAAAACCAGGGCCTTTTAAGTCCTAGTCTAACGTTCTCACACCACTGTCACACTAATTCTCACTGGATTTTCAGATTTCATTATTAGTTAACCTGTCAGAACATGTTTACTGGCTGGTTTAATAATATGATTATTGAGTAGCAGCTTTAATTGGCCCAAATGCTCACTGAAATTTCAAACAAGGGAAGCTTTGAAGCCACCTTCCTTCAAAGGTCTACAGAGATAGCATGGCAGTGGCAGCCATGAGACACACACACACACACACCCCACTTGTTTGGCTGACATGAGAAGGTACCTTCTGGGCCTACCTATTACATTTGATAAAGTAAAGACCTGAGTCCTCCTACTGACAGCCATGATGAACCCCCTTTCCTGCACACTCAAGTAATTTCTTGAAGACTCTATTCCCCAACTTTTTGCCACATTTTTTACTTAAGTTCTTACTCTGATTGCTCTGTCTCCCTTGAGTCTGTGATTGGAGCACAGCTGGGGAAAGCTCCTTTTTTGAATTATAGTTCCCAGAATCTAGCATGGTCATTGGCAGCTGTAGTTCACAAAGTAACTTTTCCAAACTCTAAAGTGAGAACCTACATGTTGTAACTTCTCACTTTAGAGTTTGGAAAAGTTACTTTGTGGACTACAGTTGCCAGTGGCCATGCTAGATTCTTACAACTTGCATGTTGTAAGTTCTCTTCTTGTTGTTGGGTTTCTTCAAGTCGTTTCCAACTTATGGCAATGTTAAGGTGAATCTATCCTGGGGTTTTCTGGGGCTGAGAGTGTATAATGTACCCAAGGTCACCCAGTGGGTTTCCATGGCCAAGCAGGGAAGCAAACCCCGGTCTCTCGTTGCAAATATATCAGATGAAATCATAGATATGTAACACTGCTACTCCCTTATCCCATATAAATCTAGTGGAATATATTCCTTTCCCCTACCATTAACAGGTCATAGCTTTATATTTTTTATGTTCAACACACTAGCCATATTCAGGCATTACAACAAGCCATGAGCAAACCACTACAGAGGGTACTGATGAACAACCCACTCTTTGAACCTTCCCACTACTTCTTGTTTTCTCAGCATGACTCACTGAAATAATGAATCAGAATGTTCTCTCACAGGAAAACCAAGGTTTCCTCATAATACTCTCAGAAAGCCATTGTTCTAAAGAGCCCATGGGCTGGAAATTGTACTGGCCCTTCTCTTGGATCGTCAGCAATGGCACAGAGGGGTGAGACTATGAACTAAAGGCTTAGTCATTTTTCCCCCCTTCATAAGTGGGCATTTCCTTCCTTTCCATCACTGGGTTTCAAGATCTCAGATACAAGGCCAGATCTCCTATTAGGCAAGGGGGGCCACCACCAATTTCAGGTCTCACAAAAGGACGGTTATTTACTTTGCTATTATTGCATTTTTACTGTCAGGAATGGGGAGAATCACCTGTGGGATTTTCTACCTCAGATGTCAGAATAACTTTGTTGGCCTTGGCTGTTTTCCAGATTTAAGTGGATTGGGGTTGAAGGCAGCAAAATGTCTTGAGCAGACCCTGCTCAAGCACCATGGGCTTGCTGTATCAGGGACGTACTGAGGCCTGAGACCTTCGAGGGCTCACTTGCCCTGTTGATGCCTTTGGCCTATCGAGCAACCAGAAGGAAAACAACAGAAGTAGCATAACCAAAGCAACCAAATAAGAATTCCACAGTATACATTTTTTCACATACACTTTAAACATCTTGCCTTGTGAGCACACACACACACAGAGGCAAACACACACAATATGGAATAACAATAAGATATGAAATGTGGCCGGACAATTTTTGGATCTCTTTCACCTATTAATTTAGAGTCAACAGTGGGGTAAAGCTTGTGCACTGGCTAGCTAAGCTAGTTTCATGCTGGACCAACATGAATTACATGACAGATATGGAGAAAAGGCCTACCTGACCAAGTAAAATAGGGTAGCAGCCTCAGTTGACAGGATTTTCAGTGAAATTTAAAATGCAGTCAACTATAAGCTCTATTCATTTCCCTGTCTGTGTAAGTGAAATGAAAAGTGGGTGCTTCCATGTCACTGGAGCAGTGAATCTAATCTGGGTTTTAGCCCTAATGTTAAAAGGAGCTATCCAAGATTCTGAACCCTACCTCTCTCCTAATAAGTTGGGGATCTTTGATAGCTTCTTGAAAATTCAGACCAAAACCTGAAGCAGAGCCTCCTCCCCATTGACGAGGAAGAACATCATCTGAGGTTTTCGCCTCAATAGTAACTTGTCTTGGGCCATCCCTACATTTACTATGCTATTTTAATTTATTTAATGCATTTGTATTCTACCTCTACAAAAATTATGCAATGATGCACAAGTTCTGGAGAATTTTGAGGAAAAGAACTCTCTTTCCCAGCATGTATGTGCATAGACACAATGTTTTGTTCTTTTGAAACAGTCTGAAGAAACTAGAGTCTGTAATTGGGTTGCTCTTAAAAGTTCTCCTTAGGAAGAACCCTCTGAAACTGGGCTTGGTATAATACTCCCAACTGGCACCTGGAAGTCCCCTTCTTTCTTTACCTATTTCCACTGGCTGTGGTCCTGTGCCATTAACAGCAGCAGCCCAAAATAAATCATTTCCCCCTCTCTTTTAATATCTAGACTGGAAAGAAAAAACCTGCAGCTGCTTTATTTTATTATTTCAAGCTGCTTTTGTTCGGCACAGGAGCAAGGCCAGGAGAAAAAGTGGCAATTCGGCCGGGCAGACTGACTCTCTTGGGCCAGCCTGCAATACACGAATGATGGTTTTCCTTGTAAGAGAGAAGAGCTGCTTCCAGTAAAAACGGCTCTCCACGCAGGCCGCAGCCAACAATTACAGGAGGCGAGCATCTCTGCTGAAGCGCTTCACATCCCTTCCAAACCCACAGCCCCCCTGGAGCCCACAATAGCAGCCTTTATATCCCAGGACCCAAGTGTTTGCGATTACAGGCCAGGTCACGCCCAGTTCTCTGTTCCAGTTTGGGAGCAGACGACGGGCTGGTGGAAAAACTCTGCCTCTTGCCTGGCAGCTGGGTTTGCCCGTGCAGCACAAGACAGAGACGAAACAGCAGCAGGACTGTCCAACACAACTTGAGCTTACAATCTGTATATGTGTGTATGAGACAGAGAGACTGAGTGCACTGGCAAAGTCAGAGAGGGAAGAACAGGGCACATATTGCTAGTCTGGCCAAAGACATTTTGGTTCCTGATGCAGAAATTCTAAATGGCAACCCAGCCCATTCCCACAAATTAACATGGAACATAGTGTCTTGGGAGGTTCTCTTCCACAAGCCTCACCAAAATGAGAAGTGAATGTGCAAGAGCACTCTCGTTGTTATGTGCCATCAAGTTGACTCTATGACTTCATGCCAGCCCTGTCATAGGATTTTCTTAGGCAAGGAATACTCAGAGGTAGTTTCCTCTCATCTTCCTCTGAATTTAGCATCCATAGTACCTGGTATTTCTTGATGGTCCTCCATCCAAGTACTGACTGGGTCTAACCCTGAGATCAGACAGCAGCTGGTGGCTTCAAAATACACAGGCAGACTTGCAAGAGCATTAATACTTATTTTATTAATGTCATAGAGGAAAAATAAATGTCTGCAAATAGGATTAACTTGCCTCATTTCCACAAATCTCAAAGTATGGTCAGAGTCCAAGAATAATTTAAAAGAGTTGAAAGACCTATTTCTTTGGACTGGATTTAGGGGCTTGCGAGTTGGGCTGACAGCTTGTGGGAATGGTTTAATATGATTTGAAATTTCACTCGGTTTTGTTGAAATGTATTGGTGGGCTAGGTATCGATTATAATTCCATTATTTATTCATTTATTTAAATATTTGTGAGATTTGTGAGATCTCAGGACAGCAGATAATCAAAACAATATAGACCGTTTAAAACAATTCCATATAAAAACAACACAATAATTTAAATAGAATAAAAGTGTATTAAATAAATCACCAGATTAAAACAGAAAAAAAAGTTAAACAGTTACAATCTTGTATGTGTACACTTTATAAAGTAATAAGATCAAGCCTGAGAGACCATGTTTTAACAGCTGTGCTTTAACTTGGCACCTAAGAGACCAGTGTTGATGCCAACTGGGCCAAGGGGAGAGCATTCCATAAATGGGGTATCACAGCGGAGAAGCCCCTCTTCCATGTCCCTGTATAATGTTTTGTTCCCATCAAAATGATACACAGAGAAGGGCTATATTGCAGCCAGCTGTACCTCCAAGCAAAATTTTTAAAAAGCAGATACTAGAGCTCAAAGCAGTCTGGCAGCCATGCCCACCAACAAGATCCCAGAGGCATGGGGCTTTGCTCAATGCCATTGAGAGTCTAGGGTTGGGGTTAATGTAGGTGAGGCAATCATGTGGCCCTTCAGATGTTGTGGGACTGTAGCCTCCAGCATTCCTCCCTATTGGCAGTGCTAGCTAGGGGGTTAAAATCCAACAACATCTGGAAGGATGCATGTACTAGTAATACACACACACACACACTGCTGCTTATGCTTATTTCCTATGGCCACTGACACAAGTATTTGGCCCTTCCCAGGGTTGTCTTTGCTTTTCTCCTTTTGACTGTGATTACCTGCCCCTGCAACAATACTCAAGCACAGACTTCTTACATTAAAAACAAAACAAACTTTGTTTCAGTAGCCTCTATATTCTCCCTAAAGGATATCTTCGTTCCGTTGATGGGTTGGGCAACCGTGGAAGGCTAGGGACTGCATTAGCCCCCAGAAGACATTGGAAGGCCATCCCTCCACTGTACCCACTCCCCGCCACAAAATCAGAAAAATGTATTTTGCCTCCAGATGCATTTTGAGGGACACGGAGAGAATTTTTACCATGTGTTGGGCTTTCCCAAACCATTCTGGTCCAGAAGAAGCCTTTTTAGAATAATAGGCAGTGAACAGAAGTCACAATATTTTTAAAAAGCCTCTCCTGCTCCTAAATTGGTTGGGGAGGGATGCAGTTGAAATGTCCCACACATCACTCTAGAGGGCATTTTGGAGCCCAGAAAAGTTTGAAAAGAAAAATACAATTTAAAAAAAAACAAAAATTTGCAAAAAGATTTTGACCCATGGTGGGCAACTTGCTGCCTACAGGCTTCACTTTGTCCACACTCTGCTCTGACCCCCTGCTTCTCCCTTTACAGCCATAAACATCATTTTCCCCAAGCATCCCCACCATTACAATCCTTACGGCATTTCCTCTATATTAAACTGACTTTGACTGTACAGAGATTGCTGCTGCAGATCCTACAGATGCCAGGGCAGGGACTGCAGAGAAAGCTGCCCCTTGTGGTGAGAGGTAAGAACTGCAGCTTTGAAACTACAGTACTAGGCAAAGTGTTCTCGGGCTATGGACCAGTGGTCCCACCCATCCAGGCCGGCCATTGGGCTCTGAAGGGCTTCCTGTCTGGATTAAGGTCTTGTCTGAGCAGCAACACAATTTTCCTGGCTTTGGTGTTTTCCACAGCTGTGGCAGCTGCCAACCACTCAGGTCTGGCAGCAGGATGTTACCTTATAGAAAAGCACGTCTAGAGTAAAACTGCTCAGTTTGTCCATAGAGTACCATGGCTCTTAGTAAGCAGCTTTAAGTTTAATACACATTTCAGGCTGTCCGCTGGTGTGAAACTTTTTTTATCCCTACAGAAAATGGTCCTAAACACTTTGAGGCACCAGATCCTTTTTGATCTTGAAAGCTAAGCTAGGATTTGTAATTTGGGGAGGGATTTCAAGAGCTCTAGCATTGTTATCCAGGTGAATAGATGAGAGCTGTTGAAGTCCCCCCCAGACTACAAATCTCAGAATTCCATAGGATAGAGCCGTGGCAGTGCATGTGGATAGAGACTTAGGTTGACTCAAATCTTCTTTGAGGTGAGCTTGAAAACAATCTAAAATCCCCCATTTTGTTGGTGGTGCTTGTTTTATTTTCAATATGGTTTAAAAGGTATAAGGAAGGGACACTAAAAGAAATAAGATGTGATGAAATGTAAGCCAAGTGCTGCCAAATAAGGATTCTGTTGTGCAACTGCCTACCTCCTTGGCAGGAGGCAAGCAACAACATCTCCTGTTTATAATAGCCTTCTGCATTTTCATACTGCTTCTTTTCAGAGAAAACCCATTAAAGGGTGAAAAGACAGGACAGCTACACAATTCTGACAGGAAGCGCTAGAAACTATCTGTTTGGAAATACCTCTACTCTCACTGGATTTTTTCAGCCCGGGCTGCTGCTTCTCCACAGGGCACCATCTCTGTGGGAGTTCTCTTGCAGCAGCCTATCAGTGCTCCATGGCAGAGCTCCCATGGATGTATTTCTACAAGACTCACTCATGAGTACTTCTTAGCGCATGATGTTAATTGGAGTTCATTGACACAATGGGTGAAGCTTCATTTTCTATAATTCCTGAGCCAGCCCAGATCACACTCAAATTCTGGCACTCTTTCCATTCCTCTAAACATCATGGTGAAGCTCCACACAGCAATTTCAGTTACAGGCTCCTCCCCTGTGACAGACATGGGGACTGAGCCAGATTTTGCTTTTCATGAACCCAATGTAGGAGCCCAGACTCCAAGTCATCAGTGCTCCAGCTCAGCAAACTGCATCTCCCCACCCAATGTGAGGTATCAGAACTTGAGTCTTTACTTCCCAGCCAATTTTGACTTGAAAACTTGGCCGCTCTCCCTACCAAGCATCCATTCAGGAAGTGAGATTTATTTTTAATGGCAAAGTCAGTGGGACAACACTGAACAACATAAACTTGCAAGCAACCAACATACAACCGCCTAGACCCTGAGAGCAATTCTGTGTGGTTCTGTGAACAAGAGATTCTTGAACAGAATTGGAAACACTAAGGGCCTATCCGCACTATACTGTTATAGTGCTATTATTCTACTTTCAACATCGTATGGAATCCTGGGGTTTGCAGTTTAGGGAGGGGCCTTTAGAATTCTCAGCCAGAGAGTTCTTTGGCCTCAGTAAGCTATAAACTCCAGAATTCCACAAGATGTTGAAAGTGAGATAATAGCACTATAAAAGTTTAGGGCGGAAAAGCCCTTAGTTTTAGTAACAGATTCAAAGTCCATTAGAATAAAAAGGTAAAAACATGATATTTTATCACATGTACACACTCACAGAAGCAGGAACTTTGCATTATAAGAATGGGAAAAAATTGCATGACCTCAGGTGTTTTTTTTTAAACCCACAATTCCCATCAACCCCAACCTGCATGACCCATAGGAAGGGATTCTGGAAGTTGTAGTGCAAAATATGTATGTTCTGAAAGCTGGACAGTGAAAAAAGCCGACAGGAACACAATCATTTGGTTTGTGGTGCTGGAGGAGAGTTCTGCAGACACTATGGACTGCTATAAAAGATGAATGCATAGGTCTTAGAGCAAATCAAGTCTGAACTCTCCCTGCAAGTAAAGATGACTAAAAACTGAAGCTGTTGTACTTTGGACATATCATGAGGCAGCAGGACTCACTGGGAAAAACAATAATGCCTGGTAAAGTAGAAGGCAGCAGAAAAAGAGGGAGACCACACTACAGGTGGATTGATTCAATCAAGGAAGCCCAGTTTGTAAGACCCGAGCGTGGCTGCTGATGATCAGGGTCTTGGAGGTTTTTCATTTATAGGGTTGCTGTAAGTCAACATCAACTGGATGGCAAATAACAGTAAAGTGCAAAATATCTGACAAGCCAAACATTCTCCACCTTACTTTATTGGACAGACAGTTGCCCTCCCCCTCCACTTCACAGGTGGTATTTCCTGCCCATGGATCAGAGAAGTTCATGAACTCTATATAAAATAAGAAGGCAAAGGGGCACTGGTCATTGGAGCAGGAAATATGAACACTGGAAGCCAACACCATCAAAATGAGTCAGATTAAGCTAAGCAAATTGACCTGGTTTCAGTATAGCGGAGGAAAGGAAGAGTTTCCAAGCATAACACATTTCCCAAGATCATGGATCTCATCACTGTGCAGTGGATAATGGGCTATACTTGGATATCCTGACTCTCTGAGCATTGTGATCGATAGCTGAATCCGGCCACCTCAGCTTTCAGTCTGAGGCACCAGGGGGTAGAATGTGGTGGCAAGTATCCTAAGAAAGCTTTAGCCAACAGCACAATTCCAGATAATCAAATAAGAGATTTAAAAGCAAACTATTTGGACAGAGGGGATGGAGTGGGAGGCAGACGAGGAGGCAGTGCCTGAATGCCACGTGTTGTGGCTGGGAGGAGCCTATGTGGCTTAGAATCTGTGGCTGTGTGGAGCAAAACAGGTGATTGTATGCCATGCCATGGGCCATGACTGCCAACTCAGCAGCCAGTGTGCCAAGGAAACCACAGAGCCTGAAGTCAACAGCTGGCATGGGATGTGGACTTGATGGAGTTTTCTCTCTCCCTCTCTCTGTATGCATGTGTGTATTTTCCCCCGCTCCTTCCTACCCAAGCCTGCCGGACCTTCTCTTGCAGAGATGGAAGCAGAACCTTAGGAGACTTGCCTTCCACTCCCATTGATCTGATCTACTCATCATTCTGCTCTTGTAAGACTCTGCCCACCAGTTCTCTGTGAAAGCTACCAGCGCTCCTATATCAAAACCTTTAAATAGGACATTTCTCCTATCTAAAATTTGGATAAACCAGTCTTCTCCCTCTCACACATCTTGCATCTTTTCTTCTGCAAGATTCTTTAAAAAAACCAGGGAGGCTTTTACTTAAACTGGCAGGAGCTGTGCTTTCTGATCCCTCTTGGGGCCTCCCTCTACAACTGCTTCCAAGGGTGGGAATATAGGATGCTCCCAGAGACACTGCTGGATTTGCTGTCCCGGGTTTGCAAACATTTATCCTGGCAATGAATGAAAAACTCTTCCAGTCTGCCACGCTTAGGTTTCCTGTTCGCTCTGGACAAACACCAGGCAGGAGAGTGCCATATTCCATCCCTAACCAACAGCTAGACTTGGATTGAGAAATGCCATGGTGGAACCAGTCAACCACAGGCAGAGATCCCAGTCTTCCCAGAATTAATCTAACAAGAGACAAGGGTCTCCAGGGGGATTCATGGATGGGGTATGTGTTTCCAGATTTCCATCCCTAGCAAAATTGTTGTGCAGTCCCTTTGTCAACAGCAAGGGTAACCGGAGAAAAACAAATGCTTCTGAAAGGATGTGGGATCTAGCGGTTTGGTCATGGGGAAGGAAAGGAGGGGTACTGTATCAAGGGACAATAAAATGGATAGGCAGTGGGTTCAGAGCAGACATATCAAAACAAAGTCCTTTGGAAATAAAAGTTGAATGATTCATTGGAGGAAGTTGCTGCTGCAAGATGTGGGGGCAGCTTACAAAGGAATTAATAAAAATACATGGGAGGAGGGGAGTCTACTGGTGGCTGTGAGCCATGAAGTGTAAATGTGGAGCCTCCATGTCAAGAGGCAGTATATCTCTCCAAATATGAGATGCTGAGGGGCAAACGACCGAGGGGACTGGTTGACTTTTTACTCTACTTTTGAACTTCCCACAGGCATCTGAATGATTACAGGATGCAGTTCACTTATAGTCCTATCTGAACCTGAGCTTTTTTAACTTTTTGCACTACAGCTCTCAGACTCTCTTCAGCTCATATGGCCACTGGCCATGCCTGTTGAGGGAGACGTGGGCACTGTAGTCCCACAAAAGGAATTGTTCTCAAGCTCGGTCAGGGAAGCTTTTCTTATGACAGTCTTCTGACGGGCCACGTTAAAGTTGAGGGGGCTGATTAGAGTCAGTGAGCTGGACTGTGTGTATACCACAACACCACAAGAGTACAAAAATAGCCTGTGGGATTCAACTTCCTGACTATCTTAGCCTGAATTTGTATCACAATCAGAGCCTGAAAATGCTCCTGAACTACAAATCCCAGAATCCCCCAGCCTGCCTGGCCACTGGTAATATTATCCAAAACAAAACATTTCTAAGCTCTGATCCCAATAAAGTGTTAAACTAAATGGGCATGAGGGTGGGGAGAGATATTCACATCCCTGAGCTGGAAAAGAAAGTACAATACAATAATGAGGATTTTAAAACCAAATCTACATGAGAAGCCCTATTAGAAAGCCAATGTGGCATAATTGTTTGAACATTGGACTATGACACTGGGAGACCGGGGTTCGAATCACTGCTCAGTCATGGAAACCCACTTGGTAACCTTGGGCAAATCATACTTTTTCAAGCTCAGAGGAAGAACAAATCTTGCCAAGAAAACCTTGGGCTAGTAGGATCGCCATAAGTCTGAAACAACTTGAAGGCACACAACAACAAATTAGAAAGGGATGGACTTTCTCTCTCTGCACACAAGATAGTGCCAGTTTTCCTTGGGCACAAACTGGCATGGATGCAATTAACGTCTTAGATGCATTCTCCATATTTCCAGCAGTGGCTTTATGACCATAATCACTCAGACAGTTCATACAGTTACATTTCTCTCAGCAAATGTAGATCTAGGATAGATCTACGGAACTACGGCATCTGAGGCAGAAAAAAGATCACACATACACACACATCTAATAGGTAGCACAACCCACTCTTGCCTCAAAACTCCTTCCCTTCAGGCTGTGTAAAAGAATTCCAAAGTGAATTACACCCCAGATCACCCCATCTTGTCTCACATACCACCACCCTTAAACCAAGTCCTTGAGGTTCCCATCTCTTCTTTCCTCATGACAGGACCTCCTCTGAGTTTTATGTGAGAGAGAAGGCAGCATGGGATGACCCCCCCCCTTCAGAGAAAGTTTGGAAAAGATGCTCATGGAACAGGAGTAACATCTGACTGTAAGTTACAGTTGAGATCAGAAAACAGCTCCAGCCTTATACATATCTATAAAGTTCCTTTCCAAGGAGAATAAAAGCCAGAGGTGCATCCTGGGAACGCTGAGGATTGTTCCAAGGAGTGAGAAAGCAAACCCCAAAGTCCTGTTTTCTTGTTCTCACAGTGTTAGGCAGCTGCCAAGCAGATGAAAGTACCAAACGGAAACCTGAGAACAAGGGAGTTTAAGAGCAAGCTGTTAACAGCCTGATTCCCATCAGTTTGTGGGAAAGGGGAGCAGAAATTTAGCAAAGTGACAGCCACAGTTTCTTCATAAAACACACAGAGACATGTCTGTGAGAGAGGTTTATTAAAGCTGCTATCAAAAAAAAAAAGAAAGAAAGAAAGAAGGAAAGGGGGAAAAAGAAGAGAGAGAGAGAGAGAAGAAAGAAAGAAAGAAAGAAAGAAAGAAAGAAAGAAAGAAAGAAAGAAAGAAAAGTATATTATCATAAGATAGTACATGTACCAGCATGTGTATGCATAGAGGCTTAAAGCCAAAGTGTCGAAGATGTCCTTGTTTTTAAGAAAGGAAGTCGGTATCAATGGTTAGTGAGGGGCTGTGGTCTCCAGTAGTTAGAGCAGAGAAGGGAAATTAAGTTAACAGTGAGCTGGCAAGAAAAAGGAGGTGTAAACATGGAGATGGGCATAGAGAATGATGATTAGAGCAAGAAAAGCATTTGGAAATAAAAGTTCAGCGAGAAGAAGGAGTCTAGTAATCCAAACTCCTGGTTTCTCTTCCCACAGCTGGGATCCCTGTGTGGTCCCTTGAAATTAACTCACCCATCACAAAGGCAGTTCATTCAGGAGAAGGAGGATTCTGTAAAATGCCCTGAGAAGAAGGGGAAAACATGCAGAATGAAAAGGGGGAAAGGAATGTACCTTTTAGGTCAGAATTTTTGTCCCGCGTTATCTCAACCTGGGGCAGACTTGTTCCCCCAACCAAGTCTTCACGTCCTTCCTGCTGCCTTTAAATTCCCTTCTTTTTTCTGCTCCTCGACTCTGATTTTCAGAGTCTTTCTGCCAGCAGACCGAAGCTGTATGTGTGTGTGTGGGTTTGTGTGTCAAGCCCTCCACAGGACTGGAGGAGGCTGTACTCGACTGGAGGGAACTGAGAGGGGTTGACTTCCCTTGAAGGCAAGCTGGTTTCAATGAGGTACTGAGCTGTCTCTACACACACACACACACACACACTCCAGAAAAAAACTTCAGGGGCTGAACCGTCATGTGGTTTCCATCAACCACCTGCCAAAAGAGGAGAGGGGGAAAAAAAGAGTGAGAGAGAGAAAGAGAGAGAACACCCAACAACCACAAGGATGAAAGGTTTTACCCACCCACCCTCTTCTTGTCCAAAATGGCAATCTTCCTCAACAGTTCAGAGTAGTCACAGGAGTGAAGGAATGAGTTAGAAGAATGGTGAGGACATAAGGGAGGTGGAGTGGGAAAACAACTTTAAAAATCCCTCTGACTTTGTGGCGCCACTGGAGAGGATGGCTTTTGTGTTGGTTTACAGCCATGCAAAATATTTGTCTTTACTGACTGGGAGAAAACTGGCCAGTGATAAACATGAGAAGGAGGAAGCCGTCTTGTGAGGAGTGGGCACCCAGGGTTTCGGGCTTCTAAATAAACAGTGGGCAGAAAAGGGATAGATGGTAAGACAGGGAGAAGGAAAAGGAGGGGAAACTGTAAGGTGAAGAAATAAGGAGACAGGGAATAAAAAGGCTTATTGCTGGTTACATGGCCTGAGTAGGGATGGATTTAGAGAAGGGGTGAGGGAGCCTGTGCTCTCGCAGAGGTTGTTACACTCCAACTTCTATTAGTCACAGCCAGCATGGCAGTGACCAGGACTGACAGCAATGGTTGTTTAACAACAACTGGAGGGCCACATGTTCTCAGTTCCTAAGAGGAAAGCAGAGAGAGAACATAAAAAGACCCCAGGTGGATGAGAGACTAGAGATCTGCTTAATCCTGCCTACTACTGCCTATCACACACATTCTGGGGCCATTTCCGCACTAGACTGTTATAGCGCTATTATTCCACTTGCAACATCCTACGGAATCCTGGGGTTTGCAGTTTTGGGAGGGGCCATGCGGCCTCTCCCGAAACTGCAAACCCCAGGATTCCGTAGGATGTTGCAAGTGGAATAATAGCGCTATAACAGCCTAGTGCGGAAATGACCCGGGTGTCTCCCACCATCCTCATCCAGTGTCTGAGAGATGGAACTTGTACTAATTCAGTGGCTATATGACAGGAATTATCATCAAACTCTCTGGAGGGTGCTAGGTTGAAGGAAGTCTAACTCATCACCCTGTTTTCAGCAATGATAGACCCCCAAAAGCCAAGTAGAGCATGCAGAGTATAAGCTGGATTGATGCAAAGGACAGAGCAAGGTATCTGTAGGGAAACTGGAAACTAGAAGTTTTAAAGTGGAAGTCGGAAAATGCCCACATAAAGTACAATTGCAAGTTGCCACATCCTGGAAATGCCTTGCTTTCCATTGTTGTCATTCATGTGTCCTTGGTATAGTGAGGTATTCCACCTTGCCAGCACACCCATGCTGCTCCCATTCATTCCAAATGGGGCTTGTGAAGGGAACCCTCTTCCTGGATTGCATTCGATGTGAGCAAAATGGCACAGTACCCCATCACATCCATCTGGCAGTATGGCTGATGTTTGGCTAACCAAGACACACTTTGAGCTTATTATTACCCTTTTCTTTGCCAAATCCTGTCCCAGGTTTTACAACTTTGATATAAAATTAATCTAGGGCACCAGAGAGGTCCCTCTGGATGTGCACGTAGGCAATAGAAACGGCCATGCAATCAAAAAGGAAAAAACCCAGACCAGGCCAGTAAATATCCCCAGTCACGCAGCAACAGAAAGACCTCATGTCATATTGCCCTGATGGACAAATGGTATTTGACCTTTTTAGGAGTCCACTTGAAGGGAGTCAATGTGTTGGGCACTGGAAGTAATAAACCTTATCAAACCATCTCCAGATGCACACCACAGCCTCAAAGCGGAGGAAGATCCTGTTATTTAGATGATCTTCCGATATCAGAAAAATGCCAGGTGTGAAGATGTTTTGGTCTTCTGCCCTGTTTGTTTATCCTGGGAAAGGATTTTGTTTTCAAAGAAAATGTTTTCTACAAATAGTCCATGTTTTAAGGCTAGAGCAGACAGAAAAACACAGACACACACAGGAAAAGATGGGACCATATGGCTTTTCCAGGCATGGATCACCATAAATATTGGGACACAGTTCCTCATTCTTTTTTGGGAGTTCATTCCTTGAGAGTTCCTTTTGGGAGAAGTTCTTTGTAAGCCTTTCTGGCTTCTTCCTCTGAAGTTTAAAAGATGCATTTGGAGTGTTAAGTGAGAAATCACTCTCAGAGCCGCAGAAACAATGGAGATGGTAACCAGCTTAAATTTACAACTCTATGGACTCCCCCTCCTCACAGGAGTGGCTGGAAATCACCTTTTCTCCCAGCAGAAGGATTCTAAATTTGGTATTGTATGTCAACAGATCCTTTTTGTCTCTCTCTCTTTCTTAATTTTAATCTTTTTCTAACTTTATAGCCTAGTATGCTTGAAGTGTGAATGAATCTGGGTGAGTGTATGAAATTTAACTTTTTATAAGCTTGTTTACTTGTTATAGTGAATGTAGCTGAGTTATTGTGGGGACTTTTACATTTATGTTAATAAAATAGTTAGATTTGAACAATTGGTGTGATTTTTGTCTGACCTGACCTGGTATAAATTTGGGTTTGCAAGATCCTGCTAAGTTACCCTGCCTCTCGTAAGCTAAACAGTGCTCTGAACTAATTTCCCCACACTTTTGATAGATTTTGGGAATTCCCTTGAGGGAGCCCCAAGCAATCAGGGTAACATTATGATTCCCTTACTGTGCCTTGCTGCAGGGCACAGGTGGTGAACCTCCAGCCACCATATGTTTTGTATTCCAAACATCTGGAGTACCAAGAGTTCCCCTTGTGTAGTATGATGAAGAGCTGTATAGACAAACAAAATAGTTGCTGAGTAACCTGGAGTATCATTTGAGTAACAGACAAAGTTGGTGGGGAGGAAGACGTAAACTAGTATAACACAGCCTTCTCCAACAAGGGGCCCTGCAGATAATAGATCCTATCATCTTCAACCAAGGAAGACAGCCCCCAGGGCTGATAGGAACAGTAATCAATATTTCCCAGCATTTCACAGATGATAACCAAGACACATGTAGACAAGTGGCATCAGAGTGTGGTCAAGACAGAAAATAATATGAATGAGGAAAGTTTGTAGCAGTTTCTTTTTGCTAGAGCCTACTTATAAGCCTCATTTATCTTTTCCTCTCCCCCTGCTGAGTTAATTGAGTACAAATTAATTTTGCATTTTGGATTTAGTTTGTAGAAATCGAAGTAAGCTGAAGACAAAAGAGGGGAAGTTGGAGGAGGAGAGAGAAAGTAGGACATTTTAAAAGCAGCTGAAACAGTAGGAGGGCAAAGGATTAATAAGAACTGTTGACACCAAATCTGTAGAGTTGGAGGGTATGGTAATCCAATAATACCTGAAAGGATCCAGGTTGTGAAAAGGTCCCCAAAGCAACTTCACTGAGGCACAAAAGTAGATATATGTATGTCTAAAACAAGAATACCTTTCAATATGCATGCTGAGGAAATAGCTCCCGATGACTCACAGACTCCAGCCTCCTCACAGGGTGATCGGGAGTTGGCAATCAGACTCCCAACTCAGGCCCAGGCCTGTCATGTGGGACATTGACAACCTCAGTTGCCTCAAGTAGCATGTTTTTTCAGTCCTTTAGTTTAACACATTCCTTTACTGCTATTCACCCCATTGGCTCTTTCAGCTTTTCCCAGTGTAGCACCCTTCAAATGTTGGACTACAGTTCCCATGATCTCTTGGCCTGGAGGACACTAGGTTGGGGAAGCCTGGGTTACCCCATGTAATATAAAATAACTGTACTTGTCACCAGCTGCTCAGATTTGCCTGATGATGGGACGTACTTGCAGAGAAGATTACAAAAGTGATTTAATCCCTCTGAGAGACAGTGGGTTGGCTGGATTTAAATGAGGATAAATCAGTAAAATTGGTACTGCACAACAAAGGAGCACATAGTTGCCAGAAGCCTTCACATCAATGGCCAATTGCTTAATTTATCACTAAGTTCCTTACTATGAGTAAGCTACCTTGAGCCCCAAATGCTTTGATTCTGTCCTGAGCAAACATGCCCTCACTTGCCCATACATGCATACCCGTCACAAATCAGTTTGTGTTGTGTGTTATACATACCTGATATTTGAACATAACGTGCAGTCTTTTTCCCAATTTGATGGTAGAGCTGGCTATTTTGCGGGATCTGCATCTGGGATGTGCCAGTTCATAAGTTGTCCTGAGGAGCAAAACAAAGAAATTGTGTTATTTTCCTGTTAAAATGCACACAACCCAGTAGTTAGGGGAATGTAAATTTCCAGAATTCCTTAGTGGATCACATCAGACTTGTGCAAGTAATCAATTCAAAATGCTTGTTCTTATCCCACGTAATACAAAATATACGTGCCATCAAATATAAATAACAGAATATGAAGCTTTGCAGTATTTGAACAGGTGTACTGTAGAAAATAAAGAGAACCACTGTAGCTCAAGGAGCCAGACGAGTTGGCATAATGAGAAATGTTGAAGTACAGGTAGAGATAGACAACCTGGTGCTCACCAGATTTTTTTTACTACAACTCCCATAATCCACAACCACTGCCTATGCTGTCTGGGACTTGGATGACTTATAGTTCAAAACATTGGAAAGGTACAAGGTTCTTTACTCTTGAATCCCAGCTGTCATCATATTTTCCAAAACCACATTCCCCAAAGAAAATCCAAAAATTCAAACCCTTGTATTGATCCATGCTAGCAAACATGCTATTCTGGGGACAACTGTTTTGCAAAGCCAATGGATTCTAATTGCTTCTGTAAGCCAGTCTCAAATACTTTACAGCTTACAACAATTTACTGTTGTTGGGAAAATCCATTCCCCCATGCTTTCCAATAATCCCAGTGAATGGTCTCTCCTCGCCTTTGTTTTAAAAATGGCACAGTTTCTCTGTCTTCCTCCCACTTCCCCCCTCTGTCTTCAGCTCACTTCAGTTGCTGCAAACAGAGTTCAAAGTACAAGGGTTGTTTATACTCAATTAGCTCAATAGGGGAGAGAGGAGGGGGCTGGATCTTGTTCTTCCCTGAAGATTCATATTAAAGCAAACTGCTGCAGCATCTCCTGGCTTGTCTTCTTCTTCATTAATAACCTTTGCCACACTCTGACTTTGCTTGTCCACATGTGTCCTCCCCCTCCTTGTGAGGATTTTAACTAAACTCTGAAGAAACTGAGAAGACAGATGGCTGGCAAGGTTGTTGTTGCCATCCCTGGTAGTGCTGGCTCAGCTAGGGCACTGGATATATGTTACACTGTGGGGTAAAGATTTGGAAATTGATCATATTGTTTTTGCTAAATGAATCAAGAGTCCCACTGGTGTTCTCATCTCATCCAGTTCCTAATCAAGTTCTCCCTCTTTCTGCACAGAAACGTGTGCATAGCTTTTTACTGCATTCACTCTGAACTATGTAGTTTTGTTCCTTTTCCCTACTGACTGGTTTTAAAAAAACAGGACATCCCTGATTTTGTCCCTGTTTCTTTCTGGAGAAAGATCCATACCCGTTTTATTTATTTAAGGGCACATCTAAACTAATTGAAAAGTCCTTCATTTTGTTCCCTTTCTGTCTGATTTTATACTGGATTACAATAAACCAACCTTGGGAGCTGGAATAAAAGTCTCAGATCATAACAAGAGCTGACAGAAATTATTCCGGGATAAAGAAAATATGTATGCATCTTCAAAATAAAATGGAAAGAACAGGAACAAAATCTGGGAACTTTTGGTCTTTTGGATCAGTCTGGGTACACCTTAAGGGTATTTAATGACAGTTCCCAGTACAATCAGAGACTTTTTATACCAGTTCCCAGGTTGGTTTATTTTAACCCAGTACAAATTCAGAAATAACAGGAACCCAATCTGGGACTTTTCAACCAGTATGGATATACCAAATAGCATGTTTCCAAATACATACATTTATAGTTGTGTGCCTTTTTTCCTCACATGTATCCATAGTTTTGTGTGCATCTTTTTTTTTTTCCTTCAGTGAAATACATCACAAGTCTGAGAAATATATGAATTTGTGAGGGAAGATGTGCTTTATTGCTTTGCCAGCTTGAAGAGGAATTAAATATTTTCAGTAAGGAAATGCAAACTGAATGCATTAAAAACATAAGATCAGCCCTGCTGGACCAGACCAAAGGCCTAGCAGGGTCAGCGTTTTATTCCCACAGTGGCCAAACAGATGTCTATGGGAGCCCCATGAGCAGGATGTGAGTACAATAGTGCCCCTCTACTGTAGGCTGTGCTCCCCATGAACAGAGTACAGAGACACACTGCCTAGATTTCCTTTACTATCCCTCTCAAAGGGCTGCATCACAGTATCACCAAGAGGAGAATGTGACTGGGTGGGGTGAGCAACTGATAGCCTTGAAGAGACTTTAAAAAATATATATATACAAAATTAGATTGTGGGATTTGCTTGCTGACAAAACATGTGGTAAAACCCACTGCCTTAGATGTCATTAAAAGAGGATTAGAGAAATTCATGGAGAAGAACAGTGAGGACTACCAGTCACAACAGTGATTGTGGGGAACCTCCAGTTTCAGAGGTTAGCACACCACTTGATCCAGCTGATGGGAGCAACAGTTTGGGAGGAAATGTTTTCGAGTCCTGCTTGGTGGTTTTCCAAAAGTATAATTTTTATAACCAGGGAAAACAGGATGCCATACTCTCCAAATGCCCCAATTTGGAAGAGACCATCACAAATTAATCCTCTATCTTCCCACTTTTCTGGAAACCGAATGTTCCGGTTTCTCTTTTCTCCTCCCATTTCCCCCCTTTGTCCTCAGCTTGCTTTCATTGGCGCAAACTAAGTTCAAAATGCAATAATCATATGTACTCAATTAGCTCAGCAGGGAGGAGAGAAGGGGGATGAGTCTTACCCTCCCCAGGATGCTCAGGCAAAAGTAAACCACTGCAGCCTCTGCTAGCTTGTGTCTTCTTCCCCTTTTGCCATTGTGACAATACTCTGATGCTTCTTGGCTACACATGCCTTAGTTTTCACCTGTGAAATGTTTGAGGATATGGGGAATGCTAGACTAAAGTGACCACCAATCTGATCCCACAGGGTGCTTCTTATATTCTCAAAACACAATGGTCACTAGATCCTTGCTCCCTTCTGCTTTAGGAATGCAGTTCTAATAGAGAATCTTTGCAAAATGGCAATTATCTCTGAGCTTCCCCCATTCCCTCAAAAAAGAGAGAGAGAGAGAGAGAATGAATTCAGAGGAGGTTGGTGAACTTAATTACCAAGAAAAAAGAGGGAGGGGGAGGGTTTGGGTTTTGCACTCTCGGAATGCAAGGAATGTAGTGCTGTTGGTGAGATATACATGGAACAGAGCTGTGATGAGTGACTCCAGGCTGACTGGTGAGGAATAGTTCATCAAGGATCTGAAACTGAACTCCCAATCCCCTGATAACCATGATTGTTTAGGACTCCGAGACAGAGGCCAGACCCAGAATCTAATCTCATTGCCATAATGCCAAGTCAAGATGTTGTTGTCGTCATGAGGCGGCCCTAAGGCAAACCTATCACGGTGTTTTCTGGGCCAGAACTGTTCAGAGGGGGTTTGCCTTTGCCTTCCTCTGAGGTTGAGAGAGTGTGACTTGCTCCTGATGCAGAAGAGAAATCCTCTCATTCTGGTCAAGTGATAGCTGTGATTCCACCCCATGCACGCACACACACACAGAGTGATACAAGGTGTTTTATTACTATTGTTGCACTTTGTCCATAGTGAAATTTTGAGGTGAGTTTGGAAATGGATAAAACATCTCAGGAATTCCAAAGGAAAAGGAAGCAAGATTTCATGGGGTAGGAATGGTATGGCTCCTACTCGTTTTCTCAAGGCACCAGAGGCATTAGAGTGATCTAGCTGGGAATTTTAAGTACCCCTCCCTAAACTACAAACCACAAGATTCTATGGGATGAGGCAAGTGCAGTTAAAGTGCAATCATAGGGCTGTCATAGTTTAGTGTAAATGGGTTCTTAGCCACCTGAAATATGGCATGAATACTAAGGGGACACTTAAGAGCTTCCATTTGAGGATTATCTGTTCTGGTGGGGACCATGTGAAGATGAATGCAGCAGCAAGGCTGTCTTCATACATTTCTCCCAAGCAGGGATTTGAATCTGGGTTTCCCAGAGTCCTAGTCCAAAACTATTACACCATGTTGGCTCTCCTGAGGTAAGGGAACAACAAATGGTTCTTCCACTTCCCCTCCACAATCGCAGCAGAAAAATTAATATAACAACAAAGTAAACAACAATTTGATTCCTTGTTCAAAACATCAAACATCTTCTTCCTGAGATAACTACCTTACTCTGCCTAGTGGTAAGACTCACCTGGGATTGGTGAAAAGGAATTTGGGTGATGGACTGTGAAAAGCTAAGAAGGGGTGTGGGGGGAGGTTGCGCTCCATTCACGTTTGAGCCTCTCTCAGGCCATTTCCGCACTACACTGCTATAGTGCTAATCTTACACTTTCAACAGCCTGTGGAATTCTGGGGTTTGTAGTTTACTGAGGCCAAAGACCTCTCTGGCTGAGAATTCTAAATGCCCTTCCCTCAACTGCAAACCCCAGGATTCCATAGGATGTTGAAAGTGGAATAGCAGCACTATAACAATGCAGTGCGGAAATGGCCTCAAACACGGATGCCACTATCACATATAGTTGAGCCTTAAGAGACACTCAAACTTGATTCCTTAATAGAGTTGCCGGAGATAAAACTGGAAACAGCTCCTGTACGTTTATTGGTTGTGTGGAAGAGTGAATTTCAGCAGGTAAAGCAACATGTGCTGAATATGCAGTGCCTGTCAAAACTCCCTCTTCTATGCAACCATTAAAAGTGCGGGAGCTGTCTCTAGTTTTTCACTCCAGCAACTCCAATTTGTGCTCCAAAATAGTGAAAGAGGTTAATGAGAGATGTTCCTGTGTACCCAGTAGGAAAGGGGGAAGAATGGAGGACAGATTCATAAGTAACTCTATGCATAAGATTTAAGATTCCAGGGGAATCAAGAAAAACCCCGCAGGGATCAAAGATCACATCAGGAATGTTTCTGCTGGCCTCACATCCCATCCAGCTTGCATTACTGCAGCTGATGTCCCAACCCAGCTAGGACCACCTCCCACAGGGAGGGAAGGCTACAATATTGTAGTTGAGAGAATGAGAATTATTGCGTGTCAGTCTGTCTGGGCACGCACCTTGGCTTCAAAAAGATAGCAGGGAAGATGTTGGCCTGACACCACAATCAGAGTGAGGTAGGCACTTCAGGAGGCAGATACTAGAGCAGGGAGGCACAGAGTTGTGGCAAAATGTTGGAGGACAAGAGCTGTGTGTGCTGCACCCCTGCTATAAATTGGCCTGCTGCGTGCACCCAGGTAACAAGCAACACTTGGTGAAATTCCCTCCTCTACCCAGCCATTTAAGCTACAGGCAGTGGTGTCATGCTGATGGTTTGCAAGAGGCCAACTGCTAAAATTTGTCAGGTTGACAAAGTGATTGTTGTGAATACAGCAAACAAAAAGTTTTGCTGCGCCATCCCCCTCTGACTAGCATCTGCTTTGATTCATTCCCAGCCACCCTCTCCAGCAATGGCAGGAGCACGAACAGCAGCCCCCATCAGGGAAGGAAAGGCAGGCAGGCAAGAAGAAAGGAGTCAGAGCAAGAGAGAATTACAGGACAGGGAGTAATTCTGAGAGCACCCAGTCCTAATCCTACCCCTTTGCTGCAGGTCTGTGCACTTCTTCACATGTTTCTCCAATGAAGAAATCATAAAACAGTTCAAAAATTCTGGTTAACCTGTACATATTTTGGCAAAAAAAAAAAGTGTAAATTATTTGGGCAACACTATTGGGTACAGAAGCCCACTCCAAGTTTAGTTCTGGCACCACTAGCTGGAGGAAGGCATCATATCCTTTGCCTCAGGTGGCAACCTGTCTTGGACTGACCCTGTTAAGCCACTATGTAGAGTAAAAACCACTGTACCACTTGCTGCACTTTTCTCAGCTGTTGTGTAAGTGCAGTCTCTACTATAGCCAATCATTTCACAACCAAACATGCATAGCACTGGCCTTTCTCTCACTTTTGACTCAGTGACTGGAGAACTAATTGGCTGTTCCACAACAGGTCAGTTCAAAGCCATGGAGTCTGCTCTCCAGTTGGTTGCATAGCTATGGTATCCAGCAACACTATGTTGGAATACAGTTATACTATGCAAAAAAGTGTATAGGATCCTGGTCATTGAGCATGAAAAGAATCTTGCTAGAGGTTGCTATAAAAACTTCAAATCTACAAACAAATCTGACATTTTCCAGAGCCATTAAATTCAATTAATGAGTTCTGGGACCTTTTCAAACTGCACCATTATAGCACTATTATTTCCCTTTAACTGTTAAAGCTTCATCCTGTGGAATCCTGGGCGTTGTAGTTTGGTCAGCAGCAAAGAATTCTCTTGCTAAGAATTCTAAATGCTCTTCCCTGAACTGCAAATCCCTGGATTCCATGGGATATTGCCATGGAAGCTAAAGTGGAATATAGTGGTTTAACTGTACAGTGGGAATAGCCTTTAGCCATACTGTACTGTAAATGACTAGACTTCAAACTAAGGACCTCAAGGTACCATAGTTCAAGATACCAGTCTTAAACTCCCAGAAAAACAGCCATGTCCTCCCACTCTCCTGACTTGGCAGCAACAGTCTTACTAGTCTGTCATCCCATATTTTCAGCTGCTTTCAAAATGTTGCAGTTTCTCTCTCCTCTCACATTCCCCCTCTGTTCTCAGAGTACTTCACTTGCTGCATACTGAGTTCAGAGTGCAGAATTTGTACTCAGTTAACTCAATGGAGGAGATGAGAGGAGGGAGTGCTGTCTTGCCCTTCCCAGTAGGCTCAGACAAAAGCAAACTACTGCAGCCTCTCTTGGCTTGTCTGTTCTTCCTCATTAATAACTTTTGCCCTCTCAGACACACTCTGATGTTGCTTGGCCAGCTGTTTCATACGCACAGTGTTGTGGGATATGTGCTGCTGTTACATGGAAAAATTGTGATTTAACTTTAAGCCTTTCCCAGTTGCTGCTTTTTCCTTTTCTCCAGCCTCAAAGTGCTGTTATGAGATTGGGAGCTGGTCAAAAAGATTAGTTGCCCAAGCAGAATGACTGCTTACAGTTGTCAAAGGAGTAGCTGTGTAAATCTCTTGCAGCATGAAAGGAGGGGCAGAAAAAATATGTTTTGTTTCTTTTTACATGAGTTTTCATGGGTATAAACTCATTTCTTCAGATGCAGTACAGAATGGTATTAAGACCTCAAGAATAAAGCATATTTATACAGTTGTGAGAGTGTGATAGAATGTAGTAGGATCCATAAAGATGTAAATCATGACCCTCGCATTACATTTTCAAGGGTTGGGGGAAGTGATACAGGTCTTTCAGATCTTTACAGGGGTCTGTTAAGGTGTTATCACACTAAACTGTTACAGCACTATTATTCTACTGTAACTGCCATGGCAGTTATTGCATGGAATCATGGGTTTTGCAGTTTAGGAAGAGGTATTTAGATTTCTCATCCAGAGAGCTCCAGTGCCTCACCAAACTACAAACCCCAGAATTCCAAAGGTTGCAGCCAGGGCAGTTAAAGTGGAATAATAGCAGTGTAGTGTGATAGGGACCTTAGTGTTGATGTGTGAAACCAATAAATCTGCTTACCAAAGGTCAGGGCCTTTCCACGCTACACAATCATAGTGCTATTATTCCACTTTCAACATCCTATGGAATCCTGGGGTTTGCAGGTTAGGGAGCGGCATTTAGAATTCTCTGCCAGAGAGCTCTTTGACCTCAGTAAACTGCAAACCCCAGAATTCTACAGGATGTTGAAAGTGGAATAACAGCACTGTGACACTGTAGTGCGAAAATGGCCTCAGTTTCCCTGGGTTCAGAACTCTCTCTGTGAAGACTCCTTTTGCTACATGAGCAATAGTGGGGATTCTTCTATCAATATATGTAGTGTGCCAAAGAGCATTTAATGTTCAAAAGCTGATTGAACTGACAGTTGAATATTTGTTTAGTACTGGTGGTAGGACTGTGCTCTCTACTATACCTGAAGGCAGCAGGTATAGCAGGTTCCTTCTGAAAGACAGTCTGGGTAGGTACTTCTGCCCTGGAACTTCTCACTGCTTGGAAAAGAAGGATGAACACAATGAATACCACACAAATCCAGTGTATTTGCTTTGGCAGAATAATTTCTGGCAATTTTGTACTCTTCTCTTATGCAAGATGAATTTTATCAAAGCGACCTAAACCTGCATAAATCTAGCCCTCTCTCTCTCTCTCCTCTCTCGCTCTAACCATCTAACTAACTGCTTCTGAGAGACAGAACCACTTATGTAAGTTTCTCTCTGTGTGTGCATAATATAGCACACCACTGCACACATGGTTTGTTCCCCCCCAAATTTTAATTACTGATCAACACAATATATATAAATCAATATACAACAAATCCATATATATACATTGCCATACATTCCATAATAGATTATCAACAAACAGTGTAACTGGAGCATTACAGTATTATTCAATACACAATTATACCCCCAAAGAAAATATACACACAGTTTGTTATGTGCTTTTAAGTAATTTCCAACTTATGGCAACCCTAAGAGCAAATCTATCATGAGGCTTTCTTAGCAAGATATGTTGGTGGCAGGTGGTTGCCTTTGCCTCCCTTTTTACTTTTTTATTAAAAAAAAATTCAATACAATCAAAACACGGATAGATATATAAATAAGAAAAAATAAGAAACAAAACCCCCCCCAAGAAAGCTAGTTTTAAAAAAGATAAGAATAGTAAAAATTAATGAAAAAAAGAATTTACATTTCTTCCAACTTTTCCAACCATAATTATACATAGCCATATAAAATAACTTCTCCGATTATAAATACCACTGATAATATGCCTACTGATTATTTTTTCCAAATATACTAATCATCAAAACCTACAGTTAACATATTATTCTCTTTTTTTTCTTCCAAAAAGCCAGTTAAAGATTCCCAGTCTTTCAAAAAAGTCACCAGTGATTTTTCTCTAATCAATGTTGTTAATTCATCCATTTCAGCTAAGTCCATCAATTTCAGTAGCCAGGCCTCACTCATGGGTATTGCTGTATTTTCCCACTTCTGCACATACAGAAATCTTACTGCAGTGGTCATAGGCTTCCTCTGAGGCTGAGAGAATGTGACTTGCCCAAGGTTACCAAGTGAGTTTCCATGGCCAAGTGGGGCTTTGAACCCTGGTCTCCAGAATCAAAATCCAGTGCTCAAACTGTGTGTTGCACAACCATTAAGCAAGTCTAAACATCTGCCCATGGTGACAAATACCCCTCCTAGATTTAAATAAAAAAGGGAGAGATGGTGGCCTGCCAAATGTTGCTGGACTGCATCTCCCATCATCTTTCAGGCTTGGCTCTGCTGCCTAAGGATGTTGGAAGGTGCAGTCCAACAGTTGGCCTACCCTAATCTATGATTTAAGTATTCTTTTTTGCTCTTAAATCTGTATGTTGACATAAAATTATTTTCCTGGGCAGGAAGGTGATGGTGTAAAAGGGGAAAATATTGTACATCAATGGTGCTTGCAACCTGTTTACTGCCATAAGATCCATGAGTAATCCTACTGGGACAACTGAAAGGCAAAATTAAAATGAAGTTAATGGAAAATGTTGATTACTCCAAAAGAAGACATTGTGAGAATTAATCATGTTCATGTGCTTTGAGAAGCTTTGCTCCCAAATAGCCAAAGACATAGATTCCATCTCACCCAGAAGACACAGATAAACAGACCTGAATGAACATTGTGCTGTTCATACAGACTTGTGTCCAAATCTTTGCCTATTCTTACCAATATTTTTTTCCAGACACAGGCATGTAGACCTGGAATATACTAAATGATGTTCAAATCTGTTCCAAATTAATGAATAAATGACATTTTTAAAAACTTAGTTATATTTCTTGCCTTTCTTCCAGTTAGCTCAGTCCAGTGTATATTGATCCTCTCTACTTTTATCATCACAACCCTGTGATATAGGTCAGGTTGGAAGAATGTGATGACCTATGCCCTACAATGACATTCACTTCTGAGTGGGTACTTGATGTTGGATGTCCTAAAAAAACTCTGTTAACTACTTTGGCATCTGTTCGAACTTGCTTCCAGAAGAACAAATACCAATTCTCCTGTTATGTCTTTTTTCCTCCAAACTTCACATGTGTGCCTGCATTCTGCACACACAGAGGTCAGCTTATGTTGATATTACTTGCCATACAAGAGCATTTGACTTCTGAATGCTTTTGAGTTGTGATATTGATAGATTCCTTTAAAAATTTTATGTGTACATAAAAAATTTATGACTACACTACAGGTGAGGTTAACTCTCATTAGAAGTGATGACTCAATCGAGGCTGCCATACTTTGGACATCTCATGATACTAATGTGACAAACTGGAGAAAAATTATGAGGTAGCAGGAAAAAAAAGGAAGACCTCACTACAGACGGATTGACTCCATCAAGGAAACCACGGCCCTGGGTTTGGAAGACCTGATCTGCAAGGCAGTTCATGACCAGGGATCCTAGAGGTCTCTTATTTATAGGATTGTCATAAGTCAGAACTGTCTTGACTTGACAACAACATTTTCTTTGGTAAGAATTTGAGGCTGAAAGATAATAGAGGTTAAATATACTAGGGCAACAAAGAGAAATAAGGTGTCACCAGAAGACATTGTTATATCTGATAACTGCTGCAAGACTGATATATGCGCAATATTGGAAAGAAAAGAAATATGTTGATATAGGAGAATGGAAATTTAAAGTCCTGGGTATGGTTGAGATAGAAAAGTTAACATTTTCTTTGAAAAATAAACCTATCCAGAACTTTGAAAGGGAGTGGAGAGAAGTTTTAAACTGGATTAAGATATAGTATAAGAAAAGAAAAAGGAACAAAGTAAGATTGTATGTAATGTAATGTAACGTAATGTAATGTAACAATGTAATTAGGTAATGCAACAAAGCAACAATGTAATAATGTAAGATGTAACAATGTAAGATTATCTTCTCCTTTGAGTATGGAGTAACTATATACCAATGGCATGAAAACAAGCAGATTCAACTGGAAAATAAGCTTGGAAGTAGGGAGGGGGGTATTTTTAATTAAAAACTTTAATAAAAATATTTAGAAGAAAAAGAAAGATAATAGAGGAAGCCTATTTTGAAAAAGTAAGTAAACAGGAGTCTGATATGAGAGGAGGACATATCACAAATGAGTACATTTATCATGGATCTTGAAGACAAGAGACTTGTAGCTGTGGGTGAAAAATTTGGGAGCAGCTCCATTTCAATAGATCAAGAGTAAAATTATAGCCAATTAAACAAGTGTGAGTTCCTCTCAGTGTATTCCCATTGTCTCTGATTTTAGCTTGAGTCTCAGCCCATGTGTGTCAAACTCAAGGGTTGCAGGCCAAATCCGGCCCGCCAGGCCATTTCATGTGGCCCTCGCACCTCTCCTGCAGCTGCGGCACTCCCCCCATCTGGGGAGCCTAGGGGCAGAAAGAGGCACAGAGATGGTCTGGGGAGCAGAAAGTAGAACGCTTTGGATATACTGACCGATTCTATATCACTTTACAGAGGTATAGGAACCATAGGCTACAATCAAATAGCTCCAAAATGTCCAAGAAAGGAAAAGTTGATGCAGAGGGAAGGCAGTTTAAAAACATGTAGTAATTGAATGCAGAGGCAATTACTGAATATGATAAAAAAGTAGATATACTTATGTAGTCTTACAGACACAGCCGGCCCTTTGAGGGCAACCATAATGCTGATGCAGCCCAAGGTGAAATTGAGTTTGACACCCCTGGACTTAGCCTTAAGGGGATGGATTCTCTCGGTAGCACTATACTATTGTGTGCGATCCCTCCCTCTTGTCAAGTCTTTCATCTTGGTTTGTTTTGAGGTGGCAACAAGACCCTTCAGCTTTACAAAAAAAGACCTGCTGCTGGTAGTAATGAAAATGACTAGAACTGATTTGTGGACTTTTAAGATAGGTGTCAGTCTGGTAGTGGGCAAATATTGAGCTGGTGATCTTGTGCTGTTGAGAAGATATGGTATCTCTCTCTCTTTGTTTCTCTGTGCCCTCCAACTGTCCCAACGTGGCAGAGACAGTTCCAGTCAACCCTCTGTCATCCCAATTTTTCAGCTGCTTTTGAAACATCCCCAGTTATTTTCTCTTCCTCCCACATTCCTCCTTTATCCTCAGCTTACAGTCCTCCCTTCACATTAATGCGTTTGACCTTTGTGAATTTGATTATTCACAAGGTGAGCACATGGCCTTTCTCCCACAACTCTCCTTCTCGCAGTCACTTGCATTTTGCTGGGCATGGAGAAAGAAGGCCAGTGCCCAGGGAAAAGTCATGGAAATGGTTGGGGGACAGGCACAGACAACCCTTCCTTCTCCCCTCCAGAGCTCCCGCTCCCATTCCCTTGTCTCTGGACCTGACCCTGAGAACCGCACCGAAGCAATAGGCAAGGGAAGGGGGAGAGGCTCATGTGTGCCTTCCTTCTCCTCTCCAGAGCACCCCCCTCTCATTCCCATGCATCTGCCCCCAGTTGTCAAAAGGCAACTGAACAGGAGTGGTGGGAGCGCCAGAAGGGAATGGAAAGGGGGGAGTTATTCAAGTTTTTTCCATTTTCACAAGGGTTCTGCGCCCTGAACCCTCACAGAAGTGGAGGGGCCACTATACTTCCATTGCTGCAAACTGAGTTTCAAGTGCAAAGGTAATTTACATTAAATTAATTCAGCAAGTGAGGGAGTCCTGCTCTTCCCAATAGATTCAGGCAAAAGCAAATCGCTGCAGCCTCCGGCCAAAGTCCTACTTACACTGGTCTTTGCCAGATCACTATTCTGACTGTTAGATGATGCTCCTAATTTGGTATGATTGGATGTTATGTACATACACACGCACACACGCACACACACGCGCACACAGACACACACAAATAGCAGCAGTACACAGCATAATACCCAATTCATTAAGGTTAACACTCTGTGTGTGTATGTGCATATTTCCTTTGAAGTGTGGCAAGGAGGATTAGGTTGATGAGTGTCTGCCCCTCAAAATGTTACTGCTCTGCCACTGATTTCTGTTCCATAATTACAGGAAGTCAGTAGGAACTTTGTATACTAGTGGCAACAGTTATGTAACTTTCATACCAAGAGGTTTCAGTTCTGAAAATGTTAAACAGAACCTGCTAAGTTCCCCTCTGGTGGGGTCAGGATATTTGTATGTTAAACATTCTTGGAGTCATGCAACTGAAATATTATCTACAGTTTGCAAGTAACTAGTTATAAATAATCAATTTCTTCAAATTCATTTCTTCCTGCAATAACTAAGGCAGATATCAGAATTGTGAAGCCTGTGGGCTCCAAAAACATTTTGAGACAAAACAAAACTTTGGAGTATCAAAATTTGCACATAATGGTGTTTTGAGCTACCCTACTCTGAAATGGCTAGCAATCAGGCTGAAAATGAATGTAGGTGAGCAAATGTCACTTGTACCCCAAAATGGAGGCAGCGCAGCTTGTGCAGGGTTGGGATGAGCCTAGTTTTATAGCTCTGGGAATGTGGTCTCAGCAAACATGGAGGAAGAGGAATATCACATGGTTCAAGTGCTGGTTTGTGCTCTGCCTTGTGCTGGTTTGTAGGTGTTGAGGTGACAAGGAAATGGATGGAAGGAGAATATGTTTCCAGGAGATTATAGTATTCAGATTTTTAAAGTATCCAAGTGTTCAGAAAGTTAAGTTACTTTTAGATTGTAAGAAAAGTTAATTAACTACTTTTGAGAGTCTTGTTTCTCTACTTGTAACCAATTACTTTTTAAGAGTAACTGAGTTCTGGACTTGATCTGTTAATGCATGAACATTATCAATAAGCAAGAAGTATTGCCATAAAAGTTTTGAGTTGTTGCAAGAATCATCTGAGCATTGCACAGGAAATCAGCAGAATCCTATGAACCACAAAATTACTGAGCAAAATAGTGGAGATTACTGAGGTACACAGGAATTACAAAAAATACATTTTAGTAGGAAGCAATGACTTGCAGTTTCTTATTCAGGCCATTTCCTCACTACACTGTTGTACTGCTATTATTCTACTTTCAACATCCTGTGGATTTCTGGGATTTGTAGTTTACTGAGGCCAAAGAGCTCTCTGGCTGAGAATTCTAAATGTCCCTCCCTAAACTGCAACTCCTTATCCTAGAGTTTTCTTGGCAATATCTATTCAAAGAGGTTTATTATTGCCTTCCTCTGAAGTAAAATGCCCGAAAGCACTGGATCCTGTCTAATCTTAGAAGCTGAGCAGGATCAGCCCTGGTTAGTACTTGGATGGGAGACTACCAATTAGTACTATGTGCTGGAAGCTATATTTTAGAAGAAGGAACTGGCAAAACCATCTCTAAGATTCCTTACCTAAGAAAACCCTTTGAAATTCATGGGGTCACTGTAAGTAAGTTGACGAGTAACTTGTAAACACGGACAGGCACACAAGGCCAAGAGAGTTTGATTTGCCCAGTAGGTTTCCATAGCTGAGTGGTCTCCTGGAGCCACAGTCCATATAAATGTGCCTTAAGATATTAGCACTGACTTGTCAGTCTGAGTGCTTGCTTGGTCCCCCAAAATTTCTAGCAAACAGAAAGTAAAAAGGAAAGAAAGAGAGAAAGAGAGTAAAAAAGAAAGAGATAGAACTAAAATACCAGTAATATAATCTTCTAGTGGTCACAAACCATGGCACAGTGGCAATGTTTTAAAGTGGAAGCATGCCCTTCAAGAGTAGGATTGTCATCATGATGACACCTTCCTCCTAACAGGTAGAAGACCTGGGAGATGAAGAATTCCATCCTCCTCCCCCAAACCTTTAGCTAGTAGAGAAAGGACAATGAGGCATGGGACTGGGAGGCACCAAAAGGGAGGACTAGCATCCCTGCTGCCCCCAACAAGGTCTTTGTAGTAATTGTCTCCAGATGTGCCTCAGATTGCATTTGCTCAGGCCCCGACCTGGGGTCTTTCTGCCTTTGATTCTGAGCAGCCCCACCACTGACTCATGCATGCCTGATTGAGGAGGGGGAGGCTTTGGGGGCAGCCGTGGGTGGCCCTCATTTTGGTTGGCAACCCAGGGGATCTGTGAAGGACACCTGGTAGATAGGCAGAATCCTTTCTGGAAGATGGAGGAGGGGGCTAGGCAAGGCCTGAAATGAATTCGGAAAGAATTGCTCACCCTGAAATGCTTTACGTGCACTGGAAAAATCAGCATTTTTAAAATTAAATGGAAGTTCTGCAAATCAAAGTTGAGTTTTCAAAGCCCTGAGTGAATGTCAAAGGCTTATGAAAAATTCTAGCCTTTGGAATATCTGTGCGTCGCTATTAACGCTTGGTAACTTTAGACTTAGGACTTGGTCTTTTAGATGGCATTACTTGACTTTGTTTAAATGGTCTTCAGGAGAGATCTTTTCAGATTGCAATGCATATTCAACTACTTCAAAATGAGGCCAGCCAACCTTGCTGTGTTTTGGGGAGTGTCCTGCTCATTCTGCTGAGTGGGGTCCTGGACTTCTAGGACTGGTGCTCTCATGGCCCCATGAGTGAACCATAAGTCAATAATTCACAAACTGCTTACTTCAAGAAAACTGCTAGTGTGCTGCAAGAAATTTGTAAGTAGCTTAGACAGTTTGTAGCTCACATTTGTAGCCAGATATCTATTCTGCTTCAGTGTAAAAAGAGGGAAGGACAAAGGAATCCTGTGACACTTTAAGACTAATTGGTTTCAGCATATGTTTTTGTGGACTACAGTAAGTTTCTTTAGATGAATATTGTTTCTCATAAGTTCAAAGAACCTTATTTATGTAGAATGCTGATCATGGCATTCCTACATGATTTATGCTCTAATGTTACCTGATTCCAACTACCCTATGCCAGGGGTAGTTTATTTAATGGGTGGGAACCTATGGCCATTCAGATGTTCTTGGATTCCAGCTCTTTTCCACTTTTTCCAGCGTGGCTATTAGACAAGGATGATGGGCAATGCATTCTGGTAACATCACGAGAGCCATGGGTTCTTCAGCTCTGGTTTATTTTGTTATGATGTCTCTGCCTTATAGGAAGATGATTTGTCCCAAATTAGAATAATTGTCTTTTCAGCAGTAACTCCTGGAGCAAAGTAAAAGGTGCCACACCTTCGATCATATGTATGTGTATATGTCTTCAAGTCACGTGTTAACTTATGGCAACCCCTATGATTTTCACAGGGTTTCCTTACAGAATGAGTACTCAGAGGTAGTTTTGCCAGTTTCTTTCTCTGAAATATATAATCTACAGCATCTGATGTTCCTTGGCAGTCCCTCACCCAAATGCTAACCAGGGCTGACCCTGCTCAGCTTTCAAGATCAGACATGGTCTGGTGTCTATAGGGTGTTTACACTTTTTACCTGATTTGTGAACCAACCTTGATTTTAGCAGTCATCTTTTCCTGTCACCTGCCATTTGATTCTTTTTAACTGGAAATGCAGTGAACTGGAGCTGGAATCTTCTGCACTGTAGAAAGCAGCAAATGTTCTCCCACTGAACTGTCATCCCTTCCCAAGGAAGAGTACATCTGAATCTTCCACATTTCAGAAGTGAAGAGGTATGTGTCTAGTTTTAATTTTGAATAAGAGACTATGTCATTCCCCTTCAAGAGATGTGAAATTAATACTTAAAAAAAAAAAACTTTTAAGGTCAAGATTTGTATTTCTGGCTCCCTTTCTCCTTCCTTCTCCTAAAGTTGCTTTGAAAGCAAAATAGAAACCATCTCTAAAATATTCCCAGCATGTACAGTTATGTAAGATGACAGCTTAATTTGGATTCCTCAGCATGCTTTTGGATATTTTCATTTCCAAATGCATTTTCATTATTATTATTATTTGGGGGATGGATTTCATCTTTTAGTGCACATGTGAACCAATGTACTCAGTACTAAAAAAAAAATCCTCTCTCTCTCCCTCTCATTCTAGCTGTCTTTCATGGGTATAAGATGCATTTGCTACTAGACTACATCTATAGCGGTGGTTCTTTACCTGTGGTCTGCAGACCCCAGGGGATCTGCAATGGTCTCACGGGGGGCTGAGAAGGCTTAAAGAAATGTTATGAGTTTTTAGTTAAAAAAAGGAAGGAAGGAAGATAGTCAGATGGGCAAGCAGATGGATAGTCATACATTGAACTCAAAGAGAAGGAGTCTTTTGGTGTTGATAGACATCCTTTGTACAAAATTTTCATTGCAATATCTCAAAAACTATTCAAAAGTTATGAACATAATAATGATAATTATAATAATGTGGAAAAGGAGCTCAGTTTAGATGGCAACATTGTGAGAAAAGAAGTATGTGGGTACTAAGGGGCAAATCAATCACCTGACCCTACCCTCCCAGAGCTTAGATTTTTTGTTTTGTTTTGTTTTGTTGGATTATTAACTCCCAGTATCCCCAGCCAGGATGGCTAGTGAGGAATTTGGGGAGCTTCAGTCCAGAAAAGTAACTTCTCTAGCCACTTTCCCTCTCTGAGCTGCCTCCCCTTCTTTCTTTGCCATCTGAAAAACTGCATTTTATGGAAGTTACAGCCACCCTGAGCCACTCATTTCTTTTTTAGAAAAGTAGGGTATAACAGCAATGGATAAACATAAACAAAACAGAGTAAATAGCTTCCAGACTTAATCCCCATTGGGTTCTCCTTTTCAAGGGTTGACATTTGTCAAAGTGCCTGGTGTGACATTTACAACAGCCTCCTTCTCCAACTTGGTACCTTCCAGATGTGTTGCCCTACAACTCCAGTAATCCCACAGCCAACATAGATAGTTTAACATTTTATATGAAAGCAGTGTTTGCTTATTCTTCCAAGCTGCTTGGAGTTTATTTTGTACTAGTGTATTTACCCGGCATTGCCCAGGATTTTATTTTCTCATTGGTAACACTTGTTAGAAATACCTTAGGAATTACCTTACCGTACCTTAGGAGTTAGATGTGGTTGAAATACACAGATTTGAGATCCTGTGTTTCTAATTCCCCAATCTGTTTTGTCCAGTATGTATAACATTTTCCCATATTCTCCAATCCCATCTGTATTCAGAGTTATTAACATACAAAGGTTGGGTTCCTGAGGGAATACACTGCCCTCCTTCTTGTTGCTAGGCCTCATCTCCATAGCAACCAACTTGAGCTCTTTGGCTGACAATTCCAAAGGTCCCTCCCTGAGCTGCCAACCCCAGGATTCTACAGAATCTTCACAGCTAACCAATCATATGAGGTCTTTGCCTCACACAGCCAATCATATGAAGTCTGTGCCTGCCTGACGCAGACAAACAGACAAGATCATTCACAAATTTTGACTTTTATATAGTAGATTTTTAAAAAGTGTTGTTTTGTGCTTTCAAAGTGTTTCTGACTTATGACAACTCTCAGGCCCTAAGGGGGTTTCTTGGCAAGATTTGTTCATTACCTTCTTCTGAAGCTGAGAGAGTATGACTTGACCAGGGTCACTCGGTGGGTTTTCATGGCTGAGCAGGGATTTGAACTCTGGGTTCTCAGAGTCCTGCTAAATACTCAAACCACTATGCTGGCTATGGTGACCCCATCATGGGATTTTCTTGGCAAGATTTATTCTGAGAAGGTTTGCCGTTGTCTTCCTCTGCAGCTGAGAGAGTGTGACTAGACCAAGGTCACCTAGTGGTTTTCCATGGCTAAGCAGGAAATTGAACCTGATTTTCCTGAGTCCATCACTCAAACCACTAGACCATGCCACCTTAAGAAATTAAATTAATAAAAAGGTGATCTCATTCCCACAAACAGCAGATGAGTTGGTGGTAACATGATTCTGAACTGTATCTTTCCAAACTACAGGTGAGGGCTCACATGGCTGAATGCTCCTTAATATCAAAAATAGAAATAAATTCTCTTCACTTTGGAAAACAGAAGGTTTAGGCTTGTATCATTCCCTCTGACATCTGTTTATGCGTCTATCAAGTACTCTGAGGTGGTGCACTCCACACATAGTTGTGTGGAAAAGACAGGGTATAAATGAATAAATATGTGGTTCAGGTCCTGGTTATTTGAAGGACTGTAATTTCCCCTATGAGCCCACCTGTGTTTTGAGATTTTCTGCAGAGGCCCTTCTCTCTGAATCTGTCTCCATAAACTAGGGCTATTTCCACACTACGCAGTTATAGTGCTATTATTCCATTTTCAGCATCCTATGGAATCCTGGGGTCTGCAGTTTAGGGAGGGCATTCAGAATTCTCAGCCAGAGAACTCTTTGGCCTCAGTGGACTACAAACACTAGAATTGAGCAGGGTGTTGAAAGTGGAATAATAGCACTATAACAGTGTAGGGCAGAAATGGCATCTGTCTCTCTGTTACTGCATTTGCTAGCCCGGATTTGGGGCTGCTAGATATCATTTTGATATCAATAATTTGGCTCTCTTCCACCCCCCCTCTCCACGTGTTTGTGAGGCCCCTGGACAAGCACAGAACTAGGCTCGGCCACTAAACGCTGTAATATCCCAAGACAATACAGGCAGGCCAGAAATAGCCAGATCACCACTTTAGGAGACCTCTCTGCAAACACCCTCATTATGTATGCAAGCTGCTTACAAAGAACTCCCTGCCCTGAGCAGACAACTTGGCAAGCTGAATTCTCAATTGTCAAGCACTCTGCGCATTTACATACTGTCTACCTCTTTGTCAATTCGGACTTAACTCAATCATGTTAAATTTTGACCTTTCCAAAGCTTTGTCGCGCGCCTGAAACTCATTGTTTTCCCCAAGTACGGAATAGCCTGCGGTTACATTTCTCCCTATAAAAACCTCTGATTCCGAGACCATCCTTGGATCGCTCCAGATTTCCATCCCGCCTTGCTGCCGCTTTGTTTGGCGAGCTGTCCCCTCAGTCCCACGTACTGAGACTTCATATCTCCGAACTCAATCTTCAGACTACCCGGGCTTCAGGACAGGTGTCGTATCACCCAATTCAACAATCCCTCTCAAAATCCTTCTATACCACTCCAACCTTTGTTTTCTATAGTTATCTGAGTGCGTGTGTTGCATACACTGTTTGTCTATTTAATAAAAATCTCAATTATTCTTATAACTTGGTGTGCTCCTTGGCTTGGCCTGACCCCGTAGACATTGGGTAAAAGATTCCACTGCGTTGCCCTGCCTCTCGCACTGCTAGCTTGTGCTCTTGGCTAATTTCCCCAAACTTAGTTAATTGAGAGCACATATAGATGTCCCCCCGGGACCCCCAGTAAACAGGGTAACATCTCCACCTTCATAGGTACACCTGTTGGGAATTGGGAAAGGCCCTTCTCCTTGGCTGCTCCTTGGCTCTGGAACTCACTTCCTAGAGAGGATGGACTGGCATTTTCCTTGCTGCTTTCCCGCAAGCAGGTGGAGATCTTTTATTCTGGCAGGCTTTTGATGTTTTTTTTATGGGATCGTTGATGGACTTTTTGAGGAATAAGCAATCTAACGATGCAATCATCTGTGGCTACTGTTACTAGTAATTAGTAATCGTAATGGAGTGAGCCTGTTTTTGGATACTCCAGAGACAGAGATGGAGCAATCACTTCAAACTTCAGGAAAAGAGATTCTGTCTAAACATTAAGAAAAACTTCCTGACAGCAAGAGAAGTTTCACAGTGGAATTCGCTGCCTCAAAATGTGGTGGGGTCTCCTTCTTTGGAGGTTTTTAAACAGAGGGTGGATGGCCATCTGTCAGAAATGCTTTGATGGTGTATTCCTGTACGGCAGGGGGTTGGAATCAATGCCCCTTGTGCTCTCTTCCATTTCTATCTTTCTATGATTCCATGAGTTAGTTGGATCTGTAATGATGGAATAATATTGTGTTCTTGTTGTCGTTGTTGTTATTATTATTATTTCTTTCCTCACCTCCCTTCCCCACCTCCGTGGCTTAGTGGGTAAAGTCCTTTTGTATTTCAGTAGAGTTTAGTGTTTTCGTTAGTGTTCAGTCTTTTAGTTTAGGAAGCCAGTGTCATTTGAATGTTGGACTATGATCCTGGAGACCAGGGTTTGATTCCCTGCTTGGCCATGGAAGCCCACGGGGAGACCTTGGGTGTGTCACACACTCTCAGCTCCCCCCCCAACAAAACATATAAGTTAGAAATGACTTGAAGGAACACAAGTTAGAAAGTTAAAAATGTTAGAAATGACTTGAAAGCATATAAGTTAGAAATGACTTTAAGGCACACCACCACCACCGTAAGAACGTTTTTAATTTAGTATTTTGGTGTTGTGTTTTTTTCTTGTTTTTTCCTTTTTTCTTTTTCTTTTTCTGAATATATTTTATTTTGTCCCTTTCTGCACCCTACCTTTTAGCAAAGACTGGTGGTGGCCCCAGCAGCTGCTCTGCTGGGGGGGAGCATGACAGGAGCACTCCCCTCCTACTGAAGGGACCGCACTGGCCACACTTCTTCTTTCTGCAGCACAGCCAGGTACTTTCCCAGGCTACACTGGTGCAGAAAGCACAGCCATCACGCTTCTGCGGTTTGCGTAGGACAGGTAAGTCCAGGATGGTGTTGCAATCGCATGTCAATGACAGGGAAAACCTATCAATGATTTAATTCGTGATTATCCCACCTGGGGATGGGAGAAGGAAGGGACCGCGACACCATCATGCAGAAGCATCATCACAGTCCTGTCCTTCTCCTGTCCCCTTTGCAGAATGGGAGGGTGGTGCGGAAAGGGCCTTTGATTGTGAATTAGATTGTGTTAAAATGAATAAATAAATGGTTTTAAAAAGGGAAATATTATGTGTTGGACTTTATTTGCATTGCCATTGCTTTTTAAATGGTCTATGGTTTTTAACTCATTTTACTTTTCTGATAGTTCAGTTGCCTTTTAACTTCTATCTACCGTATGCTGTGTTCTAAGTCCCAAACTGGGGGAAAAGAGGGTTGTAAATAAATAAAACTACAACAACAGCAACAATAAACAAACAAACAAACAAACAAACTCCCCATCCCCATAAACAAGCCTGAGAGAAAAGAGTAGAACTGAGGAGAGTGACTATTAAGTACAGCCAGAGACACAAACACCTAGACAGCTTTGCCAGCACAACTACTACTACTGCCTGTTTGGCCAGGTATAACACAACCTGTTCCACCCGGACGAGCACCTGAGGTTGATGGGATTAGGGCCCAGGGTGAGGCACTGTACCTGCAGGCCATGGGGAATTGGGCGCAATGAGACCCCACCCTTTGATCTGCCTGCAGGTGATTGCAGGAAGGTGAGCGGGGTGCAGCCACCCAGTTATATAATACACAATTTGTTGCAGGGAATGGAGGGAGCAGGAAAAGTCCTGAGAGTCTTTGGCAATGGGCATGGCTCAAGCAGCCAGGAATATAGCTCCATGAAGGCCATGCAGTTCTGAAAATACTGAGCAAGATTCTTTCTTTCTTTTTCTTCTTAACTTCTAGCGTCTCTCCTTCCCCCCAACCCTCCTTTCTGGCTAACTTAGCAAGCAGCACTGTTTTTACAGCTGCAAACCTCACATGCCTTGGAAATGGCATTACCTCAGTTCTCATTCTCCCTGCTCCCCGCCCCCCCCGCCGCCCCAGCAAGTCAGCAGCAGGGGTATCAGCTGCTTGGCAAGGCCTTTCAGAGACCAGAGCTTTCTGCTTGACAGAGGTGAAGCCAAAGGAGATCAACAGAAGGATGCTTCAAGTGGATCACCTGAACAAATTGGCTGTCTGTCAGTAACCCTGTCTGTCTGTCTGTCTTTGCTTCATCTATCTTTGTTCAGAGTGCTTGGAGGGGTGTGTCTGTCTGTCCGTCTCTCCGCCCATCCGTGCTTCAAGTCATTTATGGCAACCCCATAAATTTGATAGGGTTTTCTTAAGCAAGAAATACTCAGTGGGGGTTTTGCCAGTTCCTTCCTCTGATATGCAACCTACAGCACCTGATATATGTTTTCAGTCTCCTATGCAAGTATCAACCAAGGTTGACCCTGCTTAGCTTCCAAGATCAGATGTTATAGATGCCTTTAGGGTATTGAGCCTGAAAATAGCCTGCTCTTCTACTATTCCTTGTTGGGCTCCTGTCCAAGTACTAAGCCCGCTGAGCCAAGTTACTTGCAATTAATTCCTGTGCCCAACAATGTTATTAACAATATCACATTATAATGGTTACTAAATGAGAGATAACTCTATCCCTTTCACACTGTCACTGTAAGTTTTGATGTCACTTTTTATTATTCCTCACTATAGCAGCTCCACTCAGCAGTGGAGGAGGAGTATCACATAGTTCAAGTGCTGGCTCATACTGAGGCTTCATGCACTGTTGAAGATGTTAAACTCATGACAAGATGGATAGGAGGATAATTCTTTTATCCCGCAGGCAAGTGGCTTGAAGCAATTTAGATAGTTTTATTGAAGAGAATGTAAGTATTTAGTTGCTTCTGGGGGGAAAAGGCAAAAATACAGCGCTGCTTTCAAAAGCTGTAACTATACTTCACAAGCCCCTAAGATCCTTAGACATAAGGCAGGAAATGAATATTTTTATAAATAATTAACTATAATAACTACTAAAATGGTGGGAGAACTAGAACTGTAACCAAATACTTTGTAAAATGGACTCTCCGTGATCTTCTTGCTTCCTTCCAGCTATACCAGTCATGTCTCTTTCCAGGCAGTTATCCATTCATTCTCAGCAACCTCTTCAATATCCTTGGCAGAGCTGGCTCTCCCATTAGGCATAAAAGCAGATATCTAGTGGGAAGATGGGCTAAGTATAGTTACCAATTGATGCAGGACTTAATTGCTTGTGTCATTTTGCCTGCCCTGCACCCCACCCCCCATTTAGTCTGCAGTTCATGGATGGAGTGAAGGATTCCATCCCATTGCCAGCGCTGAAGTGAGACTCAGTCCTCAGTTGGCATCTTTATGTGAAATTGGGGTATGGGGAATGTTGTCTTTCACTCAGGCAATGTAATGTCTTGGGCTCCCCCTGTTAACTGAATATGCTTCTAGTGTTACTGCGGTCTAGGCCTACCCGGAGATAGCACTCGATATCACTCTGGTATCAAACAATTCGGCTTTCCTCTGCCACCCTGCTCCACATGTTTGTGAGGCCACCGGACAAGCATGCAAACAGGCACGGCCGATAATTGCTGGGCATTCCATTCTCCACCCAGGCAGACCAGATACAGCCGGTTCGTCGCTTCAGGGACCTCTCCGGCAAATACCTCATTGCATACGTGCGATACTAACAAAGGCTCCCTGCCCCGAGCAGGCAACCTGACAAAGCTGTACTAAGCGCTCCGCATTTGCATACTGGCTACACTATTGTTAATTCAGCTCTGATTCAATCATGCTAAATTCTGACCTTTCCAAAGCTTTGTCCCGCTCCTAAAACGCATTGTTGTCACCGAGTAAGGCACAGCCTGCAGTCACAATTCACCCTATAAAAACCCCTGAATCTGAGACCATCCTTGGATCGCTCCTGAGTTCCATCCAGCCGTGCTGCCACTTTGCCTGGCGAGCTTCCCCTCAGCCCCACGTGCTGAGTTTCTTCATCGCACCCCAACTTCACTCTCAAGGTCCAGGACTACGAGACAGGTGTCGTATTACCCGTTTCCCTCTAAAAAATCCCTATTCCAAGCCAATCTCTGATTCCTTAGTTATCTGTGTGACTGTGGTGTCTTTAATATTTGTCTGTACTTAATAAACATCATTTTTATTATTTTTACCCGTCTGGCTGCTTGACTGTCCTGACCCCGTAGATGCTGGGTTGCAAGATCCTGCTAAGTTACCCTGCCTCTCGCTAGCTTTAGTGAGTGCTCCCGCTAATTTTCCCCAAAGTTGTGTTGTTGTTTGGTTATTTAGGTGTCCCTCCTGGGACCCCCAGTAAACAGGGTAACACTAGGCTTGGTAAAATAGTCCTATCATGATGTAATTTGGCTGCTGCTCAAAAAGGTATTGCTTTATTTTCCTTTACATAGATTTTCCCCCTATCGAACAAATCCAACTTTTTGTGTCTCCTGGATTATGAAATGCCCTGTACCTGAAGCTTTCGAAGCTTGCGTACTCTCCAACATTTCACAGATGAAAACTGGGCTATGTATGGCCAAGCAGCATCAGAGTGTGGTCAATATGGCAAAAAGTTATTAATAAGGAAGAACACAGAAGCTAGGAGAGGCTTCAGCAGTTTGCTTTGGCTTGAGCCTACTGGGAACGGCAAAATTGTGCTCTTTCCTCTCTGCTCCCAAGCTAACTAAATGCAAGCTACTTTTGTACTTTGAAGTCAGTTTGCAGCAATGGACATAAACTGAAGATTACCAGGGGAGAGGACAGACACTGGGACCCTTTAAAAGCAGCTGAAAAAGTAGGATGATAGGGGATTAATTACGAATGTCCCTGCAAAATTGGGGCAGGTGGAGAGTGTGCCCTTGGTGCCAGGGGAAGCATCTTTGCAGAGTGCTTTTTCCTCACCTTCCTTGCAACAGGATTCAGGAGAAAAAATTAACACTGAAAATATTTATGGCCCCATGAGCCATTTGTCAGGCGGGGCAGACACCTAGACATTTTTTCCATGTTCCATTTTGGGCCTTTGGCGGGTGGCAAAGTCTCGGAGCTGATGAATGTTTCAAGAAGTTGTCATTGGCACCCTTCTCTTGTATTGCTTTGTTTTTGGCTGGGAGACATGGATTAATTAGAAAGTTAACCTTTTCCATACCTCACACCCCCATCCCTGCCTGTTCTCCCCATCTCCTGTTACCCATAGCCAGCCCTGTGGTCAGAAATCTAATTTTATACCAAGTAGTGGGAAACTATGTGCCCTGAATTTTGCTCTACTCACATTGAAAGGCAACAGCTAAAGAAAATGGCATCTGTACCATTCCTGTCTGCATGAATTTTGCTTATACTGTGGAACAACTTCTCCCTTTCAAACTGGCAGGCCAGGTTCCTTTCCTACTTTCAGAAATCTCTCCTTAAAAATTGCTTCTTTGACTAAGTTGTTTGTGGACTTGGGCCAAACTGCAAAGTTCTGCATTAATTCTGACTGTATGCCAGGACAGTGGCTTAATTTCTCCTCAGAAGATATAAATGATGGCAGTCAAGCTTTCCTGGAAGACAAACCCTGCCCCTCAGTTCCAGAAGTGTGGATGCTGGCTGGGATTAGTCAAAAGGGCTGAATGCTCCCTTTGCATATGCTCCCCAGTACTCTTGCCGTTACCCAACTTGGGTCTTGAACACGTGGGTTGCATTTTAAAATTTCAGCGAGGGGGAGGGACAAGCTTCTCTGCAAGGTTAGTAAGGCTGCTTTTGCATACATTCAGATTTAGAATCATAGATTTAGAATCATATGGATTCAAGCTGCAGGAAAGGAGACCTGAGCCTCAGGAAGAACTTCCTGACAGTCAGGGCTGTCCGGCAGTGGAATCTGCTGCCTCAGAGTGTAGTGGAGTCTCCTTCCTTGGAAGTTTTTAAGCAGAGGCCATCTGTCGGGAGTGCTTTGCTGTGTGTTCCTGCATGGCAGGGGGTTGGACTCGATGGCCCGTGTGGTCTCTTCCAACTCTACATTTCTATGATTCTATGATTCTATAGAATCTTAGAGCTGGGAGGGACCATGAAGGGCCATCTTGTCCAATCCCTGCCATGGCGGGAGGAGTAGAAACAATAGTACAGGACTTGCAGGAAGGGCCTGGGGACTTAAGTGTCTCTACACTAATGCAAGGAGTATGGGAAACAAGCAGGATGAGCTTGTACTCCTAGTACAAGAAAATAAATACGATTTGATAGGCATCACTGAGACCTGGTGGGATGAGTCTCATGATTGGAATATAGGAATAGAGGGGTATAGCCTATTTTGTAAAAATAGACCAAACAAGAAAGGAGGAGGAGTAGCCTTGTATGTCAAGGATGTTTTCACCTGTGAAGAGATCCTGGGCTTAAACCCAGAAAGCCAGGTAGAGAGCATTTGGGTAAGAATTAAGGCAGCGAGAAACAATAGGGATATTCTGGTGGGGGTTTACTCAGACCTCCAACCCAGGCTGAGGACTTGGATGACGCCTTCCTCAACCAAATGACTGAACATTCAAAGAGGAGAGATACAGTAATAATAGGAGATTTCAATTACCCAGATATATGCTGGCAGTCAAACTCTGCCAAGACAGCAAGGTCCAGCAAGTTTCTTGCTTGTCTTGCAGACAACTTCATGGTCCAGAAGGTGGAAGAGGCCACAAGGGGATCAAATATTCTAGATCTGGTCTTGACCAACAGGGATGACCTTGTGAATGAGGTAGAAGTGGTTGGATCTTTAGGGGGGAGTGACCATGCCCTGTTGGAATTTAGCATTCAGTGGGAAGGAGAAGATAAGGGTAGCCAGACACTCGTCTTAGATTTTAAAAAAGCGGACTTCTGTAAACTTAGGGAGCTGCTGGCTGGAATTCCGTGGTCAGGAATAGTGAAAGGGAAAGGAGTTCAGGAGGCATGGGAGTTCCTTAAAAAGGAGATACTGACGGCACAGTCTAAAACTGTGCCAATAAGGAGGAAAAATGGAAGGCATCTGAAGAAACCAGAATGGTTGACTAAAGAACTCTCAGCTGAGCTAAGAGTTAAGAGAAACACGTATAGGAAATGGAAGAAGGGGGAAACCACCAAAGAAGAATTTAAGCAAGTAGCCAGGAGATGTAGGGAGGAGGTCAGAAAGGCTAAAGCACAGAACGAACTTAGGCTGGCCAGAGACATTAAAAACAATAAAAAGGGTTTTTTAAAATATGTCCGCAGCAAAAGGAAAAGAAGGAGACAGTAGGGTCGCTACGCAGAGAAGATGGCGAATTACTCACAGGGGGAGAGAAAAGGCAGAGCTACTTAACACCTTCTTTGCCTCCGTATTTTCCCAGAAGGATACAAGCACTCAACCTGGCGGTAGGGGAGCAGGGGAGGAAGCAGAGGAAATGAGGCACTTAATAAGTAGAGAGGTGGTACAGGAATACCTGGCCGCATTGGATGAATTCAAGTCTCCAGGGCCAGATGAATTGCATCCTAGGATATTAAAAGAGCTGGCAGAGGTCATTTCGGAACCGCTTGCTATAATTTTTGAGAAATCTTGGAGGACAGGAGAAGTTCCAGCAGATTGGAAGAGAGCAAATGTTATCCCCATCTTCAAGAAGGGAAAGAAAGAGGACCCAAATAATTATCGCCCAGTCAGCCTGACATCGGTACCCGGAAAGATCCTGGAGCAGATCATTAAGCGTTCAGTTTCTAATCATTTAGAAAACAACGCAATAATCACGAGAAGTCAACATGGATTTCTCAAAAATAAGTCATGCCAGACTAATCTGATCTCTTTTTATGATAGAGTTACTAGCTTGATAGATGAAGGGAATGCTGTGGATGTAGCATATCTCGATTTCAGTAAGGCCTTTGACAAAGTTCCCCATGACATTCTTGCATCGAAGCTAGTAAAATGTGGGCTAGACAGGGCTACTGTTAATTGGATATGTAATTGGTTGACCGACCGAACCCAACGGGTGATCACGGATGGCTGCTTTTCATCCTGGAGAGAAGTGACTAGTGGGGTGCCACAAGGTTCTGTCCTGGGCCCAGTGCTGTTCAATATTTTTATCAATGACTTAGATGAAGGAATAGAGGGCATGCTCATCAAATTTGCAGATGACACCAAATTGGGAGGGGTTGCTAATATGCCAGAGGACAGGATCAAAATTCAAAATGACCTGGATAGATTGGAGAGCTGGGCCAGGGCGAACAAAATGAAATTCAACAGAGAGAAATGTAAGGTCCTACACTTAGGCAGAAATAATGGAATACAGAAATATAGGATGGGGGACACGTGGCTGGATAGCAGTACGTGTGAAAGGGATCTAGGAGTCTTCATAGACCACAAGCTGAACATGAGTCAGCAGTGTGATGCGGCAGCCAAGAAAGCCAATGCAATTCTCGGCTGCATCAACAGGAGTATGGTGTCTAGATCGAGGGAGGTACTGGTACCACTCTACTCTGCTTTGGTTAGACCCCATCTTGAATACTGTGTCCAGTTCTGGGCACCCCAATTCAAGAAGGATATTGACAAGCTGGAGCAAGTCCAGAGGAGGGTGACCAAAATGGTGAGAGGCCTGGAAAACATGCCCTATGAGAATAGACTGAGAGAGCTGGGTATGTTTAGTCTGCAGAAAAGGAGGTTAAGAGGGGACATGATAGCCATGTTTAAATATTTGAAGGGATGCCACGTAGAGGAAGGAGGGGGCTTGTTTTCTGCTGCTCCAGAAACCAGGACAAGGAGCAATGGATTCAAGCTGCAGGAAAGGAGATTCCACCTGAACCTCAGGAAGAACTTCCTGACAGTCAGGGCTGTCCGGCAGTGGAATCTGCTGCCTCGGAGAGTAGTGGAGTCTCCTACCTTGGAGGTTTTTAAGCAGAGGCTTGATGGCCATCTGTCGGGAGTGCTTTGAGGGTGTTCCTGCATGACAGGGAGTTGGACTGGATGGCCCGTGTGGTCTCTTCCAACTCTACATTTCTATGATTCTAAGATTCTATGATTCTATGTGCTAAAGCACTTCTGAAAGATGCGCATTCTGCCTCCATTTAAGACCTCCAGATATAAAGATTCCACCCCGCTCCAAAGCAATTTCTAAATACACACAGAGCCCAGCAAAATGTATGTTATTTTACTGCAGTGCATTTTTATACTTCACAAATCCTTGTAGCAATGTTATGAACAGAGAGTGCCCGCCTTACCTTTTAAGCAAAAAATGATTGTGCCTTTGCCATGCACACTGACTCCTATGCTCAGCTTCATCCTGTGTGTATTTTCTCAGGAAAGAGTTCCCTTATCTTCTGTGGAGCTTACCCTCAGGTAAAGGTGCACAGGAGAGCCAGTGTGGTATAGTGGTTTGAATGTTGGACTATGAGTCTGGGAGACAGAGTTCAAATCCCTGCTTAGCCATGAAACCCACTGGGTGACTTTGAGCAAGTCACACTCTCTCAGAGGAAGGCAAAAGCAAACCTTCTCTGGACAAATCTTGCCAAGAAAACCCTGTGATATGTTTGCCTCAGACTCACCATAAGTCAGACAGGTCCTGAAGACGCAAAACAACATAGAAACACAGAGCTGCTGTTTCAAATGCTTATAAAAGAGCTGTGGCAAAATATAGCCTTCCAGATGTTGCTGGGCTGGAGTTCTCATCTTCCCTTACTGTTGGTTGTGATGGCTGAGGCTGATGTGAACTGTAGTCAACAATAACTGGAGGGCCACATGTTTTTCACCTTCGTTTATTATAACTACTTGGTTATACAATATGCAGAATCAGAGAGCCAGTCATAAATACAAGTCTTTCCTTGGAATAAACTATATGTTTTCTGAAATACTAAATGTTTTCATTAAATTATCCAACTTTAATGAAGGGGCACAGCTTTTGATTCAGATGAAGCACAGATGGACTGCAGTTCCTGGACATTGTTGGGAAAACAAATTAAATAAATAAATAATGCTCCCAATCCTTTTAAAATTAGAGCTGTCTGGACAAAACTTGTGATGCACCCACACCCATAATCACTGCTATTTGTCCTCTCTCATTCTTCATGCTCATAAATTAATTCAGCAGAGGTAGAGATCATGTGGGCCTCCAGACACAGTTGGAGTGCAATTCCTAGCATCCCTGACCTTTGGCTGTGTTGGCTAGGGTGGGTCACAGTACAATCATACAACATGCTAAGAAGCTCACTTAAAAATATTTTAAAAATAAAACTGGCAAGGTTTCTAATCTTCATGGACTCACAGATATACTTGGGGGAAAAATAAGGAGGAAGCATCTTCAACATTTCAGGGAAGAAGCTTTTATATTCTCTGTTGCTCCTATCTTTTACTTGCATACCCCTTCCATATTTTACAGATGGAAACAAAATATTGACTAAGGGATAGATAACTATGCCCCCACCCAAAGTGTTTGACTAGAGTTGCCATCACTCTCACATGGTGTGGTCAACAAGGATTGTGGGGATTGAGCTCAAACATCTGGAGGACTCCGGATGCTCACGACCTCGTTACATTCAAGACCAAAGTACATGCTAATGACAGCTGCATGCAACTTTCTCTGGACTTTCTAAACAAACACTTTCACTTCGGGAGTCAGCAAACAGGAGTGGATGGTCTGCAGATGAGACGGAAGGTACTCTTTGCCTGCCTGTTGTTTTATATTCAAATTATGCTCTGCTCCCAGTCTGCTAGAGGAAAGGCTAGACAGGGACAGCAGCTGTGTTCCTTGCAATTTTTAGTTTTGCCCTGTGGCATAAAATAAAAAATGGCATCTCCTATTGTGAGAGAAACACCTGCATTGCTTAGAAACAGCCCAAGCTAGTGGAATAAGGAATATAACTTTTTTGTCACAGATTGTTTGCCTAATACAAGGATGGGCAGTCTTTTTGTTGCATGTGGTAATGGTGCACGCACTACAGAGCTGGTGCTGGTTGATGTCTCTACTAACAGTCAATGAGGTCAGGCCCAAATCCCCTCCCCCCTCAACACTGTCAAACTGCCTCCTGTTCATACACTCAACCTTCCTCCTAATACTCCACTTCCTCAGGAACTCTCCCCATTTATACACATCTCAACACACACGCACACACACACACACACACACACATTTAAAACTATCTGTCCATTCCCACTCTTTTTCTCACCAGTTTGTGGCCTTCTGCCCATTCTTTCTGTCATGCACATACTCTCTGTCATGCGCTGTTTGGCAGGGACAGTCCCGATTAATCCTCTGTTGTCCCACTTTTCAGCTGCATTTAAAATGTCCCAATGTCTCTCCCTTCCCATCACTCCCCCCCCGCCTTGTCCTCAGTTTACTTGAATCATCACAAACTGAATTCAAAGTGCAAAAAGTAGTTTGCACTAAATTAACTCAGCAGGGAGGAGAGGACAGGAGAAGAGAGGTGGAATCTTGCCCTTTCCAGTAGGCCCAGGTGAAATCAAACTGCTGCAGCCTCTTGGAGTTTGTATGTTTTTCCTCAATAACAACTTTTGCCATGTTGACCACACTCTGTTGCTGCTTGGACATGCATGTTCCTGTTTTCACCTGTGACAGGTTGGAGGGTGTCTAATGGGTGCTAGATACTACAAAACACCTGGTACACTGTTTCCTAAAGAATGTACAGCAGGAAAGCCCAGGAGGCCATTTCTTGGCCAGACATGGGGTGACAGGGTGGGCATGGGAAAGTGATCTTCACAAGAGAGAAAGGAAAATGCCTGGAATGAGAACAAGGAAAAGAGGTTTACATTCCACTACTTTGATGGGGAGGGTCTGAAAGGTTTGACTTGTTTTAGTTTCAGAACTTGGAAAAGTTGCTTCTTTGAAAAAGAGCTATTAGCACCCTTACAAATTCTGGGAGTTCTAGTCCAAAAAAAGTTAACTTCCAGTGACAAACTGAATGTTAAGCAAATCCTATAGTTGTAGAATGGGCCATGTGACTTATTTGCAAACCAGATTCCCTAAAATTTGTTGAGTCTGCTGTCTGCCCTTCTCATCTTTGGAGATAGGTTGTGGTTTCAGAAAACTTTATCACCCTGCCTCATTATTCATTGACTTTTATAGGGGTGGGGGTCAGTAAATATCAGTGTCCTCTACTTGTAATCCTACCTTGTTTTCACTTCTTCCATGCTTCCCTTTACCACAGAAAATCCATAAAAGGAAGAAAAAACATAGAACTGCACAGCATCTTCTAACTGCTAGTGTGAAGAGCCCTTCCTCTGGAAACATCCATAAAAAAAATTCACACTCCACAACTATAGCAATATGATACAAGTGCCATGTTTCCATCCTATGGAATACTGGGATTGGTAACTTGATCAGAGGCGCCATGCTCCCTGGTCATAATTCTAAGTGCCAATCCTTAAATTGCAGATCCCAGGATTATATTGGATGGAGGCATGGCAACTAAAGTGGAGTCATAGCATCATAACTATGTAACATGAAAAGCCCCCAAGTTGCTATGAAAATATTGGAAGCCACACACATATGTTAGATTTAAACACTGATTTAAACTAAAGAGAAGAAAGGACAAAAAAATGTATCTTACAACTCTCCCAGTTTGGTGGGGACCTTCTTGATTAATCCTCTGTGGTCCCACTTTTTTAGCTGCTTTTAAAATATCCTGGTTTCTCCCTCTTCCTCCTGCTTTCCTCCTTTGTCCTCAGCTAACTTCAATAGCTTCAAACTGAGTTCAAACTCAAAAGTAGTTTGCCCTTGATTAACTCAGTAGTGGGGAAACAATGGAGCATAGTCTGTCCCATCCCAGTAGGCTCAGGCAAAAGCACATTTTTGCGTTCATCCTTAAATAACTTTTGCCATTTTCACCAAGCTATGATGTTGCTTGGCTGCATGTTTTCCATTTTTGTCTGTGAAATGTCAGAGGGTATGAGAACTTTCCTTTCTGGGTACACCCTGGGAATTTCACAATTAGAGCCACCTCCATTGCTCTTCAGTAGGCAGCATCTGACAATGGGTAACTTCCATGCATACATATCAATTCAAATACTGCCATCGGATCAATTCAGTGTTAAAAGCTTGTTGATTTTTTAAAAAATGTCTTTAGTAGACACCAGAAAAAAACACCAAAAAACCACCACACAGAAAGGGATATGAGCAGATTACTACAGGGAGAATGTTCTAAAATGTTGGCACTACCACTCAAAAGGACCTGTTTCTTGTATCCATCTGTCTGATTTCCAATGAGAAACAGATGGAGGATGCAGACTCCATCATAAAGTTTGTTAATTTGGGAAATGATTGGGGTGGCCCTGTGTCTACCTGTACACTGGCTAGTCCTCTGTTTGAACAGCTGTCAGAAGAGAGTCTTCTAATTGAAGATGCTGGATAGTTAATGAAGGGAAAGAAAGAGAGAGAGAAAAACAAGCAAGCAAATAAGCCAGCTAGCCAGCCAGCCACATTTTCTGGGTAGTAGTATAGTATAAGTAGGGAAGGCGAGGGAAAGGATACTTCAGGATCCAGTGATGAGTCAAGAACAGAAATGCTGCTGGACTCTCCCCACAGAAATTCTGTTCATTTTCAAGGAGATTCCATCCCTGGTCCCCTCTCCTTTTTAAATGTGTGAAGTTTATATATCCGTGTTAAACCCCAACTCAAAGAGAGCCAGCATGTGTAGCAGTGTGAGTGTTGGACTACAATTCTAGAGACCAGGGTTTGAGCCCCTGCTTGGCTATGGAAACCTACTAAGTGTCCTTGAGTTAAGTCACACTCTCTCAGCTTCAGAGGAAGACAAAAGCAAACCTTCTCTGAACAAATCGTTCCAAGGAAACCCCAAGGCAGGTTCGTCTTACATTGCCATAAAGCAGAAATGACTTGAATGCACATAACAACAAAGCCACTCAAAGCATTTGGGAAGTGGTGGGATATAATTTAAAATACATCCATAAAATTATCTTCAACAAGCTCCCACACCCTCCTCCCTATGGCTATGGTACTGCCAAGATTGATTTTTCTCTTAAAGAATTCCCTTTTTGTATCTGATATCACAGATGTTCGTCCTTTTCCTTCAATGAGATGGTTGTTGTTGTGGTTGTTGCTGTTCTTGTTGTGAGCTTTCAAGTCCTTACTATGTACGTGTGTTGTGAAGGCTTTGCTGACCCCAGCAAACTGAGGACACAAATCTTTTTTAAAAAAAATCAGGACAGAGCTGCAGCTGTTTCTACAAAATAAAGGTGCATTGGTAGCAGGAATGGGTTGGAACAAATATTGTAATCTCTTTCTCTCCCTCTCTTTCTCTCTCCCTCTCTCAATCTCTCTTTCACTCTGTGTGTTTGCGTGTGTGTAGATATGAATCTTCCACATGGACAAGACTTGTGTCCCTGGCACACCAAGTAATTTCAGTGGAGAAAGAAGGGAGATTGGGTCCACCTTGGATTGGTCTCAGATACTAAATATTCCAAAGGCATAGACTTGCATAACATCCTGAGCTGTCTTTCGTGATAAGGAACTGAGGCATTCCACGTGCCATGTTAGGTAATCTCCTTTTGCGACTACAGCTGCTACGAGTTGGGAAGAGATTTTCCATTGGATCTTTGGCTTTCAAATTTGCTCACTTTTAAATTCACATGACTTTTCATTTGAGCTCTAATGATAAGTGTGAAGCAGTGAGGGTTGGGTAGGGGGGCATCTGGTATGCAAATTATTTGCTCCTTCACTGTGTGGTAAAGTGTCTCGTGTGGCTTGTCTGTGGCTCCTTGAAAGGACTTACCTTTGACTTACCTTTGAATGGTCACTAAGGCCAGCAATACAGTTCAGCAAAGAGAGGTAGCTGCCTTTAGATGCTGTGAAGCAGGGAGCAGTGACAAATTGTTGGAGAACAAGAAGTGTATATGTTTTACTTATTCTGTTCTGAGCCTCTTAAGCTGCCCTCCTGTTCTGAGGAGTAGTGGAAGACCCTTCCCATTGCTGAAGTAAAGTTCAGCTGCATTCAGATTTTATACATGCAACAGAACTGGAGGCAGAATCTTGCCCTTTACCCTCAGGCAGCAGAATGTCATGGGTCAGCTTTGATTGTGACAGATGATCAGATTTGTCTCCCACTACAATGTTGTTGTTGTTGTTGTTGTTGTTGTTGTTGTGTGCCTTCAAGTCATTTCCAACTGATGCCAACCCCAAGGCAAACCTATTACAGGGTTGTCTGGGGCTGAGAGTGTGTGATGCACCCAAAGCACCCCAGAGTTTCCATGAACAAGCAAGGGATTGAACTCTGATCTCTAGGGTCATAGCCCAACGCTCAACCATGCTGGCTTTCTCTTCCCAAATGGCTTAGGCTGCAACCGCTCCAAGCGTGTGTGTTTTTTCTCATTAGTAAGTTTTGCCATCTTGATCACACTCTGATGTTGCTTGGCCACACATGTCCAGATTTTCATCTGTGAAATGTTTGAAAGTATGTTAAAATCACTTTCCCCTAAGTACAATTGACAAGCATGGAGCGAGGCAGGGATCTTCCTTTCATCTTAATGATCTCTTCCTCTATGGGGCTAATGGCACCTTAGAGGCAGAAAGGTTTTAGCAGGAATGCAACGACGATGGGAAAATAGACTCTCACCTCTATGCTGATCTTTCCTCCAGTCTGGGGTGATTACTTAGCTTTTTAAACATGACACATACTTAAGTTCTTTACATAGATCATTTCTGCCCTACACTGTTAGTTGTGCTATTATTCCACTTTGAATATCTTGTGGAATTCTGGGGTTTGTAGTTTCCTGAAGCCAAATGGCTCTCTGGCTGAGAATTCTAAATGCCCCTCCCTCAACTGCAAACCCCAGGATTCCACAGGATGTTCAAAGTGGAATGATGGCACTATAACAGTGCAGTGTAGAAATAGCCTTAGTTAATGTAATGATGTAGTCTGGTTCTGTGCCAGGTATCTCATTTTGCACCTTTATGTGAAATTCCTTTACTTGTGTTGGGGGCGAGGGGAGAACCAGAACATCAGCTTTTTGACCTGTGCTCACAAAATTCCTAGGTTGTTATTATGAAATAATTAAACACTAATTACAATCACTATGCTTAAAATATACCCCCATGCAATTTAATCTTGATTATATCCAAGTGCAACCCTTTGACTTTTGCTGGAATCTTCTCTCTTTTCGGAAATTTTAGATGGCACCCCTAGTAGCTGGTTACATCTAATTGGATTGTGTCTACACTAACTGGGGACTAATTTCAACTTTGTTTTCCCTCTTTTCCTTCTAGAATCCTCTATGGTTCACCAGTGGGTGAAGATTACGCAGTATGGCTGGCCTACCATGAGGCAAATTGAAACAGCCACCTGAGGGGGCAGATTTGGGGTGTTGTGAAAGGGCAGAGATCTGTTATTCATTTCATTTGTTGTTATTGTATTTTTGTATTGTATTTTATTTTTACTGCTAGGATAGGGAGAGGTGCTTGAAGGATTTTCTGCCTCATTGACCCAAATAACTTGTCTGGTTTTTTTGGTACTCTGCACGTTGATTTGGGTGGATATGGGGCACCATTTATTCCTCTGCCTCAGGGGGAGAAATGTCACGGGCCATCCCTGTTATTAAAAAAAGAGGGCACAGGATCTCTTCACAGTAAAGTCATAACTAGTCTGTGCTAAATCATCCTGAGTGAATGCTCTTCAGCTTCAAAGGAGAAGAATCACCCGGGAGGATCAACTCAAGGTTCACCTCAGGCCGAATTCTTCACAAGGATCAGGCACGGGGAGCTAAAGGTGGCTCACCCAAAATGGGTCACGTCAGCACTCTGCAGCTGCTGGAGGACCGCCGTCCTGCCTAGCTCCAGTTTTGACGATCCAGGGGCTCACAAGACCACCCTCTTCCTCTCGTCTGACACCTGCACACCCCTCACGTGTGAGCCTTTGTCCTACGAAGGGTGGTCCTTTGGGGCTTGTTGCCCAGCAGGCGAACTACTTGCTGCTGCGGCTTCTCTTTCATGGTAACAGGAGAGGCAGCAAAAGCAGGTGCTGGAGCAGGCCTGTCCTTGCTGCTCCAGCAGGCTTTGCCCTACGGGGCCAAACGGGCTGGAAGCCCACAAAGAAAGAAAGAGAGGGAGAGACAGAGGAGGAGGAGCAGCAACAGCAGCAGCAGCCACGCGTGTCAGTGAGGCTGATAGGGGCAGACAAGGCTTTGGCTGGGCATGTCAGGCACGTGGCAGGAAGGGAGAGAGCCAGGGGAAGTGAGGATGGAAGGGAGAGGGAGAAAGAATAAAGAAAAAGGAAGAAAAGAAACCTGCCCCCTCAGCAGTAGGTCCAGGAGGGGACGATCCATAGTACACCCCAGCTGGCTAACCAGGTGCCTTATTTTCTCACCTATCTAGTTACCTCTGCCTTTTCTTTACTGCAGAGTTTTCCACACTGTGTGTCACAACCCGTTAGTGTGTCAGCTGCAGTGTGTAGGTATGTCACACGAATGTAATGGGTGGAGGGGCTACCTCTCCCGCCGCCACGGCAGGCCAGGTCCAGGTGAAGCGGCTGCCTGTGCTGCTGCGCCCAGGCTGGGGAAGACCCCAGCGAGGGCATCAGCAGGCCAGGCCTGGGTGGAGGGGCTTCCTTTCCCACCGCCGCTGGCTTGGGCTGAGGAAGACCCCGGCGAGGGTGGCAGGGGTGGGCCAGGTTTGGGTGGAGGGGCTGCCTCTGCTTATTGAATTACTGAATTATCGTGTTGCAAAATGATGCATGTCTAAAAAGTGTGTCACTAACATGAAAAGGCTGGAAAGTTCTGCTTTACTGTCATAAAGGATACAAAACTGCACAGTCAGAAAACGGAGAGTTTGCATTCATCAGAGGGGCTGCCTTTTCAGCTCTTTGTGAGGCATGGGAAGATGGCCATACAAATCCTGTACTGTACTGCCTTGTATTGTAGTTCAGGCTTCCTCGAACCCAGTGCCCTCCATATGAGTGGGGCTACAACTTGTATCATCCCCACCACAGCCACACACACATCATAACCTTACTGAGAAGAGCGCTGTAGGCAGCATATCTAGAGGGAATCTGGTGGAGAAAAGATGCTGTATGTAGTTGAAGGCCCAGCTCCTCTATAGTAATAGTATTGTTGCAGCCTAAATATGCACATAGGCCATTTCCACACTAGCCTATTATAGTGCTATTATTCCACTTTCAACATCCTATGGAATCCTGAGCTTTGCAGTTTAGGGAGGGGCCTTTGAAGCTCAGGATTCCATAGGATGTTGAAAGTGGAATAATAGCACTATAACAGACTAGTGCAGAAATGGCCACAGTTGTTTTATTTCATAAGAATCTGGTATGCCACAGCTTTTGCCACTAGAGGTCTTGTTACTGTGGCAGTTCTTCATTTGGGTCAGATGGCACTTCTCGGGCAGTAGTATACCAGCCTTCCTCAACCTTCTCTCCTCTGGATGTTCTGGACTTTGTAGGGCAAGCATGGGGAACTCAATGCAGTAGCTCAAAACATCTGGAGGCCATTAGGTTGAAGAAATAGTTGCTCATGGCAGGCGGGGGGAGGAAGTATGACTGACACTGAGAAGAAAGGCAGAAGTGGTTGAGATGGAACATGGCAGCAGACAGAGAAGACAGAAGGGACAAAATGAGTTGAAGGGAGGGCCTGTCAAGGTTCAACAGCCCACAGATGCAGCCAAGACACATGTGGCTTACAGACCTACAGTCTGTCCCAAAGAAGAGGGCTGGGGACCATATGGCTCTCCAGATGTTGCTGGAAGACAGCTCCCACAATCCCTCTCCATTAGCCATGCTAGTTAGGGATGAGGAGAGGTGCAGTTCAGCAATCTCTAGAGGGCTGCGCATTGGCCTGCCATAGAATGGGATGGCAGGGCACGTTATGAAACCTCATCTCAAAACTGTTATACAAGACATTGTTACAAAAGAATCTTTGAGCCTCATCCATGCCATGTGTGAATGAAGTTAATGAAGAATGAGGCATGGAACAGAAGGAAACTTACACATTCTTGCCAATGTAGGTTTTACATTCCCATTAAAGACTGATTTGAATGGAAAGCTAATTTAAGCTTCATATCAAAAGCACCTAAGGCTGAGCGAGGGGGGGGGTCTTCCAGAGTGAGTTGTTGTCTCTAATCTTTTTTTCCTATCTCTCCCCGCAACCTTTTAATTAGGTTCTGAATTTCTTTGAACTGTTAGGAAAAGTAGTATTGAAATATTTAATATAATTTGAATAAAGACAGATACAACATTTGTAGAGCTCTCTGGGGTAGCTTGGAAGTGCCCTCGCTGCATTCAAACCTAAACACACCCTTTTCTTTCATGGGAAGGAGAAAAAAATATTCTGCAGCTTTTCTGAAGATTAAACTGCACCCTGGGTTGAATACACAGCTTGCAATTGCTTGCTTACTGCACACTAAATGCATGGAGGCTCAGGCCACATGAAGACCACTGTAAACGGATGGGGAGGCATGTACCCTCTCTCATTTTCTTTGCCTCTCCTCATATGAAAGCTTAAAAATGGGAGGAGGGGGACTTAGTTCTTGGCACGAAGGTAGTTCATTTTATAAGCTCCCATGGGTGTTACAGATGGAAAAGGCTCCTATACCTTTAATGGTTATTTAGAAGGGGGAATTTCGGCAAGTGTTGCTTGTCACATCACCAGGTAACAAGCAACACCTACTGAAATTTTCTCTTTTGTACAACCATTAAAGGTACAGAAGCTTTCTCTTGTTTTCCATCTGGCAACCCTAATGGAGTGAAGAACTCAAGGGGGAAAGTTTAAGCCTTCGCCCTTGGGTGGTGATCTGCATCTATATTGAGGTCCCATGTGCTCCTCTGGAATAAGAAATAAGTAGGGGCTCATCTGCATGCAGTGCAGTTAGCAAGAGTGTGTTGTGTAGTCTGATTTCGGAACAGAGAAACACCAGCTGTGCAAGGTGCCAACTGACTAGTGCCTGTGACATCAACAGCATCCCCTTTCCTCCACTGTATCCCCAGAGCAATTCTACCACTTATTTTTAAAAAGAGTTAGGTGGCCTTCAAAAAAAGAGAGTGAAGGATGAACATATACATGGATAATTGTGTACACTAGTGCACAGACTCCTTCTTTCTCTTTAAACCCATTGTTTCCACTCCATTTCCGTATAATACTTCCTGTCAACGCACTTATTTTTCTCTTGTTATTTAATGATGAGGCATCCATTTCTTTTTCTCATGCAGGGATCTTTGTTTGCACAAGGAAAGCCATGCATACTGTCCATTGTGATGCGGGAAGCTGGTGCAGGTGACATAGATTTTCAAGTGTTTCTACTGCTATATCAAAGCTTGCACATTGTTGAGTAGGGATTAAATAATACTCCTATATGTTTACCACCCTTTATGACGGACACTTTGTACAAAAAAAAAAAGCCAACAGCAGTGAAATTTTTCACAGTTGAGGCCTTTGTGCAAATAAATGAATAAATATAAAAATAATTTGTAAAAAAAAACACTGCACAGAAAGCACTAGCTTCGCAACAAAATACTGTTTTCTGTGTAAAAATGTTGTTTCTTGAAAAAAAAAGCCTTATTATATAAAGGTCATTTACCCCCCCAAATTCCAAGAACATTTGAAATTCTTCATGCATGTGTGTACTAACAAAATAAGTTAAGGTTTGTATCCCTGCTGGTAAGTCAGTTTCATGCCTTGTTCTGGGACTGAATATGTCTTGGGTTTTTGTTTGTCAGTGCTTCTGCCCTTAAAAAATCTACGCAGCCCATACACTCAGATTGCCAGCTGAACTGTGTGAAATCAATATAAACCGCAGAGCTTGGGAAGTTACTTTTTTAAAAAAGTAATTAGTTAAGTTACCATGCCAGTGGCCAACTGGTAACTGGTTGCCATTCTTGTTACCTAATTACATTAGCCTGTGCTGTTTCTCAAAAGTAATTAGTTATTTCTCTTTGCTTTTGAAAATTGGGCTATTACAAGCCACTGGTCTGTGCAACCAAAATACCACTCATCCTGCTGATATTATTGTCACTTTAACAATGCCAGCAAGACACAAGGAATCAGCACAAGGCACAGACTGAGCCAACATTCAAACCATAAAATGTTCCTTCTCCAGCATGTTGTGAGGTCACAGCCCAGTGAAAACAAAATAACTTTAAAAGTTACAGTTACACTGCAAAAGAAGTGAAAATATTTCTCATCAAGTTATTACCACCATATAATAATAATATACCATCATTATTGTGCAGGGGACTTTAATAACAAGAACTAATTATTTGTATCCAGTTGCTTTCTCAGTTCTGATCAGAACCCAACAAAACACACACTGTCAGAGGGTGAATTATGATGTGCTTAAGATAGTGCTTGGAAATTTTACTTCATTGTGCTTCCACTTCCAAAAATGCCACAGCCAACTAGATGACAGGTCATGCCGGCAGGGGTGGAAGACGCTTGGAATTGTAGTCCATAAAGGTGAGTTTTTCAGGCAAGGGCATAAGAGAGTCTGTTCTGGGGATGTACTGTGAAGAAAAATATTTGTGAATTAACACCTCAGATATGTAATAAGCTCCCTTCTCAGACTATTTCCCATGGCAGGATCCCTGTACTTCTCCTTCCCCAGTTAATAGGTCCTCTAATGCTACATTTCTTCTCTGGGCTGACTTTGCTTCTATCCCTCCCTTCCCCAAAACCAGGCCCCCACGAGGGACCCGTCAAGAGCAGGGAACAGTTAATGCCCAGCTTGCAGCTACAATCTTCCTCTGATCTGGATCATAACAAAGGCACTTCCTGTTTTTGGGAAGGTCAGGGGGACCAGCAGCAAATGTTGGCTTTGGCTGGGTCTTGCGGTGCTCCCTCCAGTCCTACTCTCCCCCCAGCCCCCCACCTAACCCTACGCCTCACAAATTGGAACCAGCTTTGGAGGCTGCGTCACTGAGCTCCCTGCCCCCACCAAGCCATCCCCAGTGCGAGCAGAACAAAAAGCTGCATGGTCAAAACAGACCCGAAATGTGCCTTTTGCTTGTTCACAGAGAGGCAAAAGTTGCACTCTCTTTGTTCTGCCTTTTGATAAAGCTGCCTCCTGGGGAAGCAAGGCCATTTTGCAGAACGTAGATCTGGATCGGCTGGTAAAACATGGAATGATTTGTAGCAGATCTACTACAACGATTTCAGATTCCCAGTAGTTTAACAACAGCAACAGCATAGTCCCTCTCCCTAACGTAGTCACTCAAATTGTACTGCACAAATTATACTAAAAAAAAGGCTCATGAGAGGAAAGGGGATTGTGTATAAGAGAGCTCTGAGCTCTGTTCAGTTTTGACTGTTGTTGTGTTGTATGCCTTCAAATCATTTCTGACTAATGGTGATACTAAGGCAAACCTATCACAGTGTTTTCCAGGCAATGAGAGTGTGTGACTTGCTCAAGGTCACCCAGTGGGTTACTGTGGCTGAATGGGGAATCAAACCTTGGTCCCCAGGGTTGTAATCCAATGCTCAGGCAACTACACCACAGTTTTGATACTAAGAACAACTTCCTGGGCTGTGAAATCTTTGATGCTGAGCCTGCACCTTTTCTGCCAGGCTCTCATTGGTGGATCCAAGGATTCCACTTAGATTTCTTGCTGCTCTGGGCCTTCCAGCCACCTTCCAATTAGGATGACCCTTATAATGGGGTTTTCTTGGCAAGTTTTCTTCAAATGAGGTTTGCCATGGCTTTTCTTTTAGGATGAAACAGTGTGACTTGCCCAAGGGTATCCGTATATCCTCCAACATTTCACGGATGAAAACTGGGATGCATGTGGCCAAGCAGCCTTAAGTGTGTCAAGATGGCAAAAGTTATTAATGAGGAAGAACTAGTAGAGGCTGCAGCAATTGCTTTTGCCTGAACCTTCTGGTAAGGGCAAGATTCCATCCTCTTCTCCCCTTGCCCCCCACCAGCTGAGTTAATTGTGTGAAAACTACTTTTGTATTCTGAACCCAGTTTGCAGTTACTGAAGTAAGTGAGACAAAGAGAGAGAGAGAGAGAAACTGGAACATTTTAAAAGCTGCTGAAAAAGTGAGACAACAGAGGTTTAATCAGAACAGTTGCAGGATATACCCAATGGGTTCCCATGACTGCATAGATCAATGAAATCCTGGTCTCCTGGAGTCCTAGGCCATTTCCTCATTACACTGTTATATGGCTACTAGCGTATATATGCGGCATTGCCAGGGATTTTATTTTCTCATAGGTAATACTTGTTAGAAAGACGTGAGATCGTGCATCTCTAATCCCCAGTACCTGTAACTTTCCCCCATATTCCCAATCGAATCTGTATTCAGACTTATTGACATACAGAGGTTGGGTTCCTGAGGGAATACACTGTCCTCCTCCTTGCTGCTAGGTCTTGTCTCCATAGCAACTGGCCTATTCAAGACAGACACAGTTGACTGAGGCCCAAGAGTTCTCCAGCTGAGAATTGTAAAGGCCCCTCCTTAAACTGCAAACCCCAGGATTCCATAGAATCTTCTTAGGTAGAAAATCATATGAGGTCTTCACCTGACACTGACACTCATAGGAGGTCTTCACCTGACACAGACAAACAAACTTTGACTTTTATATTTTAGATTATTCCACTTTGAACATCCTGTGGAATTTGGGGGTTTGTAGTTTACTGAGGCCAAAGGGCTCTGGCTGACAATTCTAAATGTCCCTTCCTAAACTGCAAACCTCAGGATTCCATAGCAATAGCATTTATTTCTATACCGCTTATCAACTGAGTGTTATCTATGTGGTTTACAATGTATTTTAGCTAATTGCCCCCAACAAGCCCCAACAATTTTACCGACCTGCAGAAGGATGGAAGGCTGAGTCAACCTTGGAGCCCGGCAGGATCGAACTCACAACCTTGTAGCTTGCAGTACTGGCATTTAACCACTGCGCCACCAGGGCTCCTAGGGATGTTGAAAGTGGATGTTGAAAGTGGAATAATAGCACTATAACAGTATAATGCAACAGAATGGCCCTAGCCTAATATTCAAACCACTGCCCCACATTGACTCAGATTTATGGATCGAAATACAGATATAGTTTATTAGATGTAGAGGTAAGGGGAATGCAGGTTATATATGGGTGATGTTACAAAGAGTTGTGGTATAGGGGATATGGTTAAGCTTCCCCACCTCTCTAGAAGTATGACCCTAGTCCAAACCTTTCTGAGCTATCATGGCTTCCCAAAGAAAAAGACATTAGGAGACTGAGCTCATCATAGTCCTCTTGTGTTGTCCCAAAGATGTGAGAATATTGGACTGTAACAGATTGCAGATGAGGGGGCATATATGGGAGAAAGGTTTGAAAATCAACAATAAACACAGGACTATTGCTTTCAAAAAAAATCTGTTTGTTGTCTGAGTTTTGACAAGTGATTAAATTTAAGAGCTCTATGGGGAAATGATTCATTTTTTTAAAAAGGAAATTGCATTTTTATATGTGGAACATCAGAATATTAAATAATACTGAAAAGAGAACCCAATGTTGCAACACCACATTCAGCTGTTGGTTGGGTGGCCAGAGTCCCAAACGTAGTTGTTCATATGACATTGCAAAACCTGAAGGTATTTGCATATTTTAACTGACAGCATTCCCTCCAGCACAGAACACAGTTTTTACAAACCCAGAGACTGAAATGCATGGTGGAATACAATATTTCCCTTGCCAAACTGGCAAATAGAAACAGTTGCAGTTAATCTCTTTCAAGAGTGTCAGCAAAGTCAGCCTTCAGCTCTGCAATATTTTTTTCATATATTCCAATTTTACTTTGCAGTGCACACACAGTATTTGGATCAGCTGGTACAGAAGAAGTAGGAGCCCCTGTGGTTCTCCACTGTTCTTGTTGCTGTTGTTTTATCAGAAACTTATAAAGATATAGTTGACTTCTTTTTCGGATCTTCTGCACTGCAGCATCTACATTATTCGTGAGATGCAGCTGTGCTGGCTTGTTTTCAACCCTCCAAGAGGTATTACAGGTGGGGTTGCCAGGTCAGGACTGTCCCAGGCTCTGAGATGTAAGCGGTCAAACCTAAGACTTAGGGATGACTGACGACTGTCTGTGATGTATGTTACAAGGGGCAGCCCCTAATGACACTATTAAACATGATACAATAAGCTTGAAACATAGTTGCACAGGCTACACCATTCAAACAAAAAAACTACTAGGTCTAACAGGTGAGGAAAAAGATATACAGCTGCTTTTCAAGTCAGAGTTCTCACCCTGAGATTCCTTCCCTTCAACCTGAAGAGGGGCCCAGACCTGAAAGAGAGAATCCTCGAGTTGGAAGGGTCAACAAGAGGCATCTAGTCCTTTCTATGTGGCATAGATTGCAAAAGCACTCCTGGAAAATGCTCTCTTTAAAGATCTCCATAGACGTGGGCCATTTCTACCCTACACTGTTATAGTGCTATTATTCTACTTTCAATCTCCTGTGGAATTCTGGGGTTTGTAGTTTACTGAGGCCAAAGAGTTCTCTGGTTGAGAATTCTAAGGGCCCCTCCCTAAACCTACAAACCGCAGGATTCCATAGGATGCTGAAAGTAGAATAATAACACTATAACAATTTAGTGTAGAAATGGTCAGAGAGTCCACCACTCTCCAAACTGTCAAACCTTTCTTACAGTAAAAATAGTTTTTTTCCTAAACTCATTCTTGTAATTTGAAACTCTGAGATTAGGAATCCTAATTACAAAACCTTGGGTCAAGAAAAGCAGTTGCATGTTCATACTTGCCGAGAGATTCATTACACTCAACCTTCCCCTTCTCAAATCAGTTGGCATTTGTTTAAGCTTCAAGATATATCCTGGATCATGGTTAGAGACATCCATAATGTTTGATAAACAAGTTGAAGGAGGAACTAACATGTTCTTAACAATATTTTTATTGAAAATGGCTTAAAAATTTATTTTACACGTTTGAAAAAGCACAACGGTTGCATATAAAACTAGTGGAAGAGTTCATAACATCCATGAAGAAATACAGAAAGAAAAGAAGATCAGATACATTAAAGGCATTTACTGACTAAACAAAGGTTGAATATGAGTGATCAGAGCACTGCACAGTGATTGATGATCAATGAAGTGACTGCTGTACTGAGTGGAAATTATTAACACAAACTTTTAAATGAGACCATTGAAACCACTGCAGCTCTGAGGCTTCAAGACAAGATCTCATCTGGACATCATATTCTCTGAAAGCTAATTACAAATACCTGCCTAAATCTGTTCCCCTCTGTAGCTAACAGTAGCTTCAGAAGGAGATTTGCATTAGGAAACTGAGATAGAAAAAGGTTAGTTCTTTATTTAGCAAATTTACTTTGGGAGGCACTATTACATCCCAGAATCCTGTAACTAATATGGCCACAGACCAGGTAGGATTCTGGGTGCTGGAGTCTGAAAAAATAAGTTGTCCAAGCTTTGTTCTTGTTAATTCCCCACATTATAGCCCCACTCCAACTGAGCTTCTTTTCCCCTGCTCTCCAGTCCCCCACGATCTTCTTCACAACACAGCTTGGGCCTAATATGGTCTCTCAAACTAAAGAAAAATCATTGGCGATTTGTTGACTCAACCTCAAGATTTCTCTTTCTCAAATGAACACCTTCATCCATATCATGCTGAGGTAACTAGTTTATAGGATTCTTTTTATTTTCTTTTTAAATGACATCTTTCCCTTGCACTCTAAAGTGACATAGTCCAGGATTCTGTCACTGTCTACCTCAGTCTCAGTCTGCATATGGAACAGCATCAGGTGGTGGGAAAAGCAAAAAGGTGGAAGAATCTTGAGCTGTGCCTAGTGAATGATTAGAACAGAATAAGGAAAGGAGTTGTTGTCATTGTTGTGTGCCTTTAAGTTGTTTCTGACTTCAGGGTCCTAAGGCGACCCTATCACAGGATTTTCTGAGCATGTTTTGATCAGAGGGAGTTTGCCTTCCTCTGAGATGGAGAGAGTGTGACTTGCCCAAGATCACCCAGGAGTTTCCATGGCTGAGAGGGAATTTGACCTCTGGTCTCCTGGAGTCCTAGCCCAACACTCAGACCACTTAATTACACTTGACTCTTAAAATTTATTCAGATTTGTGACTGCCTTCCTATGAGGCTGAGAGGGTATAACCTACCAAGGTCACCCAGTGGGTTTTCATGGCCAAGCAGGAATTTGACTTCTGGTCTCCCAGAGTCCTAGTTCAACACCCAGGGCCTTTCGGCACTATACTGTTATAGTGCTATTATTCCACTTTCAACATGCTGTACAATTCTGGGGTTTGTAGTTTACTCAGGCCAAAGAGCTCTATGGCTGAGAATTCTAGATGTCCCTCCCAGGATTCCATGGGATGTCAAAAGTGGAATAATAGCACTATAACAATATAGTGTGGAAAGGTCATGTTGGCTTCCAGGGAAAAGAGTAGATCTAACAATATCGTTGGTAGTCTGAATCTTTTCCTGAATTTCAGTACCTCACAAAACAGCACTAAACTTGTGTCTTCTTCTGGTGCAAGACATAGGTCTAGCTTCAGCTGATTAACTCTTATTCAAGAGTTAGTTTAGTTTATCAATTAATCTATTGTTCATTGATTTTTTAAAAAAAGAGTTCTACATAGTGTAAACACATCAGCTTGAATCCTATTAGTAGTTCCAGTCTGAGTAGCCCCATTAGATCAGTTGATGAAGTATATCCTGTTGATGCAGTGGGTTTTTTCTAGCTGGGACTACCCCTGTGATTCAGGACATAATTTTCTTAGCCTTCCCCACATCCCATGATAATAGCTAACCAGGGATACTTCCCTCCCAGCTAGTGTACACCTATACATACACATGGGTGGTTAGATATGGAAGTTATTAACTAGAAATACAGCTACATGTGGAAAATATGTACCCCCCAGGATTCACAGATGAAGACCAGGACATATATAATGGGGCCAAGCAACACCAGAGTGTGGTCAAAATGGCAAACATTATCAGTGGGGAAGGACAGACAGGCTAGGAGAGGCTCCAGCAGTTTGCTTTTGCTTGAGCCTAGAGGGAAGGGCATGATTCCACCCCTTCCTCTCCTCTTCTCCCTGCTGAGTTAACTGAGTGCAAACTACTTCTGCACTTTGAACTCAGTTTGCAGCAACTGAAGGAAAACAAGGATGAAATGGAAAAGTGGGAGGAGGAGAGAGAAACTGGGACATTTTAAAACAGCTGGAAAAGGTGGCATGACAGATGATTAATTGGGATTTTTTTCTGCCAAACTAGTATACTTACAGGATTTGGTAATCTATCTGCAGAGGAGCATATCCATGGTGATCCATGGCTAAATAGTTGTGGATGGATGAATGTGTATGAAGGAACAGCTAATAATGTGTATTAAGTGAATGGGGGAACAGCTGTTTCTAAGGAAACAGGAAAATAGGAGCGTGTGTATATATGTACGTATGCATATGTGTGTGTGTGTGTATATATATATATATGCATGCTCCAATTCTACTACAGCAGGATAATCAACTGCTATATAGAATGACGCGTGCCTAACAAAACCCTGTGAAAATCATGGAGTCACTATAATTAATGGAGTCACAGGTGACTTGAAGGCACATATACACACACATTTAAGAGTTCTTTTAGCATCCTCTTTAGATATGGTAAATGAGGCTTTTGTGCCTTTTGCTAGGTAAGGACACTTGGTTTTAATATCTGGTGGTTAGTAGCTATCACCATCCCCACCTGTTTCAGAGGAAAAAGCTAAAGAAACAGTTTGCAACTAGGATGTAGAGAACAAAGGTGAAAGAAATCTGTGTTTCCAGCTGTGGGACAACAAGATAGAGCCTTGGGCAGGTGAATGAAAAGTCAGTGGAGAGAATCAGTGTGGTTTTACAAATCATCAGTATCACCCTGGATGCTTGCCTGGTCTTCCACCTTCATATATTTGTAAAAACAGGCGACAGACACCACCACCATAGGTTTCCTGTGCTCTCTCATCACAAGAAAACTGGCAGTTTAAAAGACTGCCACTGAAAGATATACCCTTCAAATAAGGAGGAAATATGAAACAAGAGTTTTAGAGAAGAGGGAATTTGGGAAGATTCTTTTTTCCCCTCCCAGCAGGCGCCTCCTCCCCAACAACCACCCCCAGAACAGGTGGGACTTTTTTTGCTCCCATAGTTTTTAAGGCCACCTCACAGCTGTTGGGAATGATCTGCCATGAGTGTCTCTTCAATAGTCTTCATCTTCATTCTGCTGCGGCCGCAGCACCACACTGTGATAGGCTTTGATGCAGGAGAAGGCCGTGGGCGGGATGCGGCGGCGGTCAATCAGGTTGTTCTCCAAGTGCATGGACACGATGTTGGAGTCCTCTGCCACACGGGTGTCACAGACAGAGTTCAGAGGGACATTTCTGCCCAAGAAGAGAAAATAAGGACATTTACAGAGGTCTCACTAAGAATAAGAGGCTTTACCTCAGAAACCCTCTGCAATAACCATGTAATGTAGTTCTAGACTACAGCTTCCAGAAGGCCTGGCTGAAGAAGCCATACTTGCTGAGGAGTGGTAAATTAAAAGCAAGAAAGGCAATCTTTCCAGTTCTGCGCTATTCCCATGGTATACCCTGAAGGATCACCTTCTTCTATATATGTATTTGTGCCTTCGAGTCACCTGCTAATTCATGATGACTCTATGAATTTCATTGGATTTTCTTAGGCAAGGAGTACTCAGAGGTGGTTTTGGCATTGCTTTCCTATGAAATTCCTTGGCGTTCCCCCATCCAAGTACTAAGCAATCCTGGCCCTTAGTTGCTAAGATCAGACAGGACCTGGTGTCCTTAGAGTAATTGGGCTTATTGGGTGCACACATGTCTTCAGGCCACCTGATCATTTAAAGTGACTCAATTAATTTCATAGGATTTCAGGGCAAGGAATACTCAGAGGTGGTTTGCCATTGCCTTCTTTTCAATAAAGTCCTTCCTCCACATTCATGGGTTTCACCTTTGCAAATGTGATTATTTGCAAGATGCATGCACACCTTTCTCCCTATTCTCCTTCACCCATTCCCTTGCATTTTGCTGAGCACAGAGAAGGAAGGCAAGTGCCAAGACAATAGGCAAGGAAATCGGGGGCAAAAGGCTCACACAAGACTTCCTTCTCCCCTCTGGAGCCTCTGGCCCTGGCAGTGAATGCACACCGAGGCAATAGGCAAGGGTGTGTGTGTGTGTGTGTGTGCAAAAGCTTGGGAATGGGGGATGGGTGCGGAAGCTCACACAAACTTTCTTTCACCCCTCTGGAGCTCCTTCCTCCATTTCCTTGCCTCTGGTCCCAGTGCTGAGAACTCGGGCTGAGGTGACAGACAAGAGAACCGGGGGAAGGTTCATGCAGGCCCTCCTCCTCCCCTTTGGAGCTCTCCCTCTCATTCTCTTGCCTCTGGCCCCAAAGCTCAAAAGGCAATGGAATGGGAGGGGGATCACAGGGGGAAGTTATTCATGATTTTTCCACTTTTGCAAGGGTTCTGTGTCCTGAATGTGGAGGGGCCCCTGTATAGCCTGTATAGCCTAGAGCACCTGGTATTCCCTGGTGGTTTCTAATGTAAGTACTAACCAGGTCTGACCCTGCTTAGCTTCCAAGATCAGACAGGATATGGTACCCTCAAGGTATTTAATCTTCTTCTTTTATATAGATTGGTGCAGTATAGTCCTAAAATGGAAGGCATGTGCTCTGCACCAGAGCTGCAGTCATTCCTCAGCTTGAGCTGGCAGACATCTCTTTTTACCTGATGCGATTGTGGCTTAGCCGCAGAACCTGAAGGCCTTTTAAGTTCAAGATGCCCCGAGGAATGGACTGGAGCTGGTTATTGTCCAAGAGCAGTTCAGCCAGTGAGTGGTAGAGCCCCAAGAACGAGACTGCATGGATGCCATCATCCTGCAAGACATTGTGTGAGAGATGCAGGAATTCCAGGCCAGGCTTCATGTGAGCGAAGACATAGCCAGGGATGCGTTCTATGCAGTTGTGATGCAGGGTCAGCTGCTTCAGGTGCCGGGGCAAGAACGAGGGCACGTGTGCCAAGCGGTTGTGGGACAGATCCAATGCCTCCAACTTCCTGCAAGGGGAGGGGAGGAAAAAGAACATTCAAACTACTCCATTACACTGACTGTATGCCAAGCCAAAAGACTCCAGCAGTATCAGTGGTTCAGGAGTCACATCCTCCTTACATTTGGTCAGTCTGTCAGGAGGACTGGGCTTGTTGCCCATTTAGCATCATTTCTAAGCTCTTTCTTTTCTGGAGTCAGATTGCACTGTCTCTTGAAAGGCAACATGACCTTTTAGTGCGTTTCAAGAATACAAAGAGGCAATCTAATTACAGAAAAAAATAAAAAAGGCCACAATGGCTAAAAGAAATCCTTCTAGGGGGTGTTCTTTTTCAACCTGGCAGAGTCCCTCTAGACCCTTAACAGCTGTGGGGCAGGCAGGCCTTCATCAGGGCTAAGGGCACCTGCATCTGTTTTCACAGAATTAACTTCCGAAGTTCTGTTTTTCATCACATCTCTATTAAACATGTATAAGTAACTCTCTGAGTTGAAGCAGGGAAGGTGGGTTGGGGTCTTAGCCAGCCAAGAGCCAGCAATCCTCAGTTCCACCCCTAGAGCTGAAAAAACTGGAATTACTCACGGGAGGTCTATCCAGGCCCGTGGAGCAATACGATCTTCCTGGAGTTTGTTGTTGCTCAACACCAGCACTGTGAGATTCAGGGTTTTGTTGAGGACGCTCTCTGATATTTCCTCAATGCGGTTGGAATCGAGATGCAGCTCCTGGAAGATGGGAACAGGGTGTGGGAGGGGGGAATCCTTTAAATTTACCTTCTTAAGATGGCTTCCTGCTCTTCCCCCATCCCACTGACAGCATCCCAACCACTCTTTCCCTGCCATGGTCCCTGTCTTATTCGCTGTGATAGATTTGGGGTGTGTGTAGCACATGGCAAAAAAATGCTGCTTCCTTAGATTAATTCATTGAATGATCTAGTCAAAATGGGGATTCTGGGATTTGAAGGGTAAAAAAAATAGCACTGTGAAGCTCTGAAACACGTAGCATATAGGTCCAGCATCTCTTACACAACCCAAAAGTGAAATAAGGCTTGAGCTAGAGTAGCTTTTAAAGTGAGATGAAAGTGGTTTGTGTTAGGAACATTAGAAGAGGCCCGTGCTGAACGTGACCGAAGGGCTATTCTAGCCCAGCATCTTGTTTCTCCACAGTGGGTCAACCAGATGCCTCTGGGAAACAGGACACGAGGGCAATAACCCTTGCCCTCTGTTCACAGGATGCTCACTTACAAACTGTCAAAAAATGGAGAGAGAGAGGCTAAATGCGTTGCCAGAATAGAGGACTGAAGAAGACAGAGATGTGCATTAAAATTAAAATGGCATTAAAATGGCATGGACTAATTTATATGTCTAGATGCAAATTTAGAAATAATTACTGTAATTCCAAATAGAAACACAGGGCATTTCATGACAGCAGAGAAGAGTGTCAGTGGTGCACCTGTTTATTATGCTCCCAAGGTCCTAACCATTGATGGGCAACTCCAATGCCCTTCTCATCATACTTTATCTTTAAACCAGGCTTGGATTGGACAGCCTTCAAATACTAAACACCTTCAAACAGAGGAAAACCCTCTAGGGACTTGTTGTAGAAGAGCCTGTCCTATGTTGTTGTTGTTTTTTTTTTAAAGGCATGTGGCCACTCTGGATGTTCCCAAGCAAATGAAATAGTTAGAGGAAGGATGGGTAAGTATGGCCCTTGGGATATTTGTGGACTGCGACTCCCATAATTGGCTACACTGCCTAGGGCTGGTTTGGAGTTATAGCCCCCTCTCCAAAATCCAGAGCACTCCAATTGCCCATCCTTGTTCTAAATGCATCAGTTGCTACAGAACAGCTTGAGTGACCATGTGACCTTCTTTACAGAGGACAGTCCTCTATACCAACGGTATGCTGTCTCTGAATCTGGAAGCAGCATGTAGTCCATCATGACCAGTAGTCATTTGATAGCCCTATTATATCCATCCTTCATTAATTTCCTGCTTACTCTCCAGAATTTCAGAGCTGAAAATATATGCTTGCCAGGGATCACCATTTTTTAAAACCTCCTGACTCTGAGGGAGCTTTGCTATTCTCCTTCTTTGGACGTTTTTAAACAAAGGCTGGATGGCCATCTGTTGGTAACGCTTTGATGTGTATTCCTGCCTAACAGGGGGTTGGACTCGATGGCCTTTGTGGTCTCTTCCAACTCTATGATTCTATGGGCCTTTCTGCACTAGACTGTTATAGTGCTATTATTCCACTTTCAACATCCTTGGAATTCCAGGGTTTGTAGTTCACTGAGAATTCTAAATGCTCCTCCCTAAACTGCAAACCCCATAATTCCATACGATGTTGAGAGTGGTATAACAGCACTATAACAATGTAGTGCGGAAAGGTCCTATGATTCTAGATCACACCCACCACTATTAGCTTCTCACCTGTAAGGATGCAGGCAAACCTGGAGGGATTGCCCGAAAGCGGTTCCTGTCCAGTCGCAGATAGATGAGTCTGCCCAAGGGCTTGAAGGCTGTAGGGAGCACATTCCCATCATGTAGTTGGTTTCCCTCCAGCTCCAGGGTGAGAAGCTTGAAGAGGCCTATGGGAAGTTCAAGGCAGGGCTGAGATGAAGAGGCCATTCATCAACACCCCCCTTGAGGAATGGGGTGGGAGGTTCACACATGACATGGAAAACAAGGCCCTCCAACTCCATTATGCCAGGATGCTCTGAAGGTGACTCAGACCATTTCCGCACTAGGCTGTTATAGCGCTATGATTCGACTTTCAACATCCTATGGAATCCTGAGGTTTGCAATTTCGGGAGGGGCCGACTGGCCCCTCCTGAAACTGCAAACCCCAGGGTTCCATAGGATGTTGAAAGTGGAATCATAGTGCTATAACAGCCTAGCGCAGGCACGGCTTCAGTGCTGAAGTCATGGTGGAAGAGACAAGGGCAGGAAGGACTGGCTTTTACCATTAGGAAGCGAGTGAGGCAGCCACCTCAGGCAGCTGGTTTGGGATGTCAAGAAAGGCCAACAAATGATTAGTTATTTAACTTGTCTAGGTGCCATTTCCGCACTACACTGCTACAGTGTTATTATTCCACTTTCAACAGCCTGTGGAATTCTGGGATTTATAGTTTACTGAGGCCAAAGAGCTTTCTGGGCTGAGACTTCTAAAGGCTCCTCCCTAAACTGCAAACCCAGGATTCCATAGGATGTTGAAAGTGGGATAACAGCACTATAACAGCGTAGTGCAGAATGGCCCTGGAGCTTGGGAAAGTTACTTTTTTGGACTACAGTTCTGATAATGCTCCATCCTAAGAGATTCAGAAATAACTCTTCCAAGTTCATGGCCATTTCATTGGCATGGAGGTCTGTCTCAGGAGAAAGAGCAACAGGACCATCTTTTGACTTGGGATTCTGCTTTGGTTTTGGTTGGCCCCAGGTAAGGAAACTGTTAATGGAAATGCATGAATTCCAACTGCTGGTTTCTCTCAGTTTTAGTCAGATCATGCTTCTAATCCCCCAAAGCCTCCTAAAAGATAAGGAGACTGTCACAAAACATGGGAGGAAGGCATCTGATTCTGGCTGCTACAGTTCAAACCCTGGGTTAAGCTACACAATCAAAGCATACTTAAACTTTAGGCATATAGAACCCACCAGTGATATATTTAAATCTTTTACTCCAAGTCTCAAGTCAAGTCTCAAGTTTCTACCTTCAAGTCTCAAGTCCTTGAAGATACCTTCAAGTCAAGTCTCAAGTCTAGAACCCAACTTGATACCCCAACCAAAATTCCAGAATTATTGGACAAATTCAGTTTTAATAATTTAAGCAGAGTCGGCTCTCCACATTTGCAATTTTGCCATCTTCAGCTTCAGAAGTGGAGAATAGTATCCTATCTTACTCCCCATTACTGAAGATTTGAAAGCTTTAAAAGGATCTTTCTTCCCCTAACACTTTTGCTGTTCCCCTCTAAAAAATGCACCCTGCAGTCTGGGGGCAAGTCTTGTCTTTTGCTCTTAGGAAACATTTTAGGGAGCTCCTACAATATGCAGCAGGGACAGGCTGCTGAGCAGACCTCAAGCCCATGGCCTAACCCATTTGCTGTTCCTCTCTGTGAAATGCACCTACACTTTGGGTTTGAGACAGATTGCCATCAGACCAGTAGGCAAAAAGAGATGGAGGTGTTGTTCAAAGTCGTAAGGTTTCTGGATGAATGTGTTATGTTACTGAACCAAGGGCAGCAAGTCATTCTTTAAAAATATACAAGTGTTGAGTTGAGTTGAGTCAAGTCAGTGCATCATTTATGGCTGAATTGGGTCTGAGTCAAATCACTGAGGTGACTTGAATCTATATCGTGACTTGAATCTATATATCTCTATCGACTTGAATCTATATCACTGGAATCCACCCCCTCCTTTACCCAGACCTGTTCTTATGCCCTTAATCTTCTGCTTGGAATTCAGGGATTTAGCAAAAAGACAGAGAAAACTTCACCTGTTGAATGTCTGCTGGTCAGGCAGCTGGGAAAGACACAGGCACAAGGATAGTTAAAGGAAGGGGGGCAACCCCGTTATTCAAAACATCCCCAAACTTGTTTCAGAACAACTGATGTCCAGAACAACAAAGAAACTAACTAAACCCAGGGCCCGCTAATGACACACTTGTGTACAAATCAGCTCAATTTTCACATTTCCTTCCAGTGGCCACCAGTAGATCCTCACAGGGAGGACCAGAAACAAAGGGCCTCTGTTGAGTGTCTCTAGAACAGGGCTTGCTCACAGCTAGCCCAATGTGTATTTTCAGCTTCCTGTTTACACACCATTTATCAGCTGCTAACAAGCTGGGCAGGAAACAACCCACACACATCCATTTATCCATTCTCATACAGGAGGGACTGGGGCAGCTGTGGTTCTCCAGATGTTTCTGGCCTATAAATCTCATCAGCCCTGGCCCTCATAGTCAATGGTGAGGGGGTATAGGAGCACATTGCCAATGCCTGCTATAGATATAGGAAGAAAAAAAGCACTAAACTAACATATGATCCCCAGCATAATGCTTTTGCTACAATTTAAAACAAACTTTATAAAACAAAGTGACAAAAATCAGCTGAAGACAGAACAAACTAGGGAGGTATTAAACTAACTGGGCATCTTCTAGCAATGAAGGCAAAGTAATATAGCAAGAAGTTAAAAACAAACATTGCAACGAAAGTAATCAGGTAATCGATCTCTGAAAAAAATAAATGGTCAAGTCTACTGCTTCTGGGATAATTTAATTTAACTCTGGAGAAGAAGGAAATGCCCTCATGTGTAGGAAAGTTGCGACAACTGTGACACCATAGGTAATAATATCTGTTCATCACATTGTGTCTTCTGCTGTAGAAAACGCAAGATGATAGCCGATGTCCAGGTTATGCCAGAGTTGCATACGTGAGGAATCTGAATTAATAGGGTGCCACCTTGTGTATAGAAGAGTCCCAGCACCTAGGAATGAGGCATATCAGAGCACGTGCAGAAATCAACATAACCCCATCCCAGGAAGGAAGCCTTAAAAAAGAACAGTATTTCCATACCTCGGAAATCATGTCTCTGAAGACCTTCTAAACTGTTGTCATTCAGCTTTAGTTCCTGTAGTGAACTAGGTAAGGCTGGGACTGTAGTAAGCTGATTCCCATCTAGATTCAGACGCTTCAGCTTGGTGAGGTTCTGCACGGGGAGAAGAGGGCACAGTAGCAAAAATGTGGTCATGATTAATTCTGATAAACATTTACAATTAGAACTTACTGTCTTGCATACTCTCCAACATTTGACAGATGAAACCTGGGACACACGGCCAGGCAATATCACACCATGGTCAAGATGGCAAAAGTCATTAATGAGGAAGAACACACAAGCTAGGAGAGGCTGCAACCATTTGCTTTTGCCTGAGCCTATTGGGAAAGGCAAGACTCTATCCCCTTTTCTGCTTGCCCCGGCTGCTGAGTTAATGAGGTGCAAACTACTTTTGCACACTGAAGTCAGTTTGCAGCACCTGAAGTGAGCTGAGGTAAAGGGGGAAAGTGGAGGGAGAAGAAAGAAACCAGGACATTTTAAAAGCAGCTGAAAGAGTGGGATGGCAGAGGATTAACCAGGACTGTCCTTTCCAAATCAGGACAGTTGGAGAGTATAGTAACATCTGATGGCGGTTAATTCTGATAAGCACTTAAAATTACCCATGTTTGCAGCATGTAAGGCACACCCTTGTATAAGACACACCTGATTTTCAAACACTATTTTTCGGGGGGAAAGTAAGTCTTACACATCAGCAAATACAGTATTCCGATATTTCTGTCTTGCATCGAGCAAGCTAATCATATCAGTGGCAGAGCACTTACAGACGTGGGTTATGGAACCTGAGGTGTATGGGCTACAAATTTGGCCTAATTCCATATGGCCCACAAAGATGGAGTAGCAGAGTGAGAAGGAGGGAAAAGAGAAAGAGATGGGGTGGTGCAGAGAGAGATGAAGAGAGAGAGAAATGTGGTACATAGGCTGGCACAGAGAAAGGAAGGAAAGGAGAAGTAAAGTGATGGCAGAGAGAGAAAGAGGGAGAGGAAGTGGTACAGAGAGAGGAAAAGGAAGAAGAAAAGAAGATGGCATGGCAGAGACATAGAGAGGAACAAGAGCAGAGACAGTGCACCATTCAAACCTAGACTGCTGCAAAATTTTCCTGTGTGTAGCCCCTGAAGTTCCATCCATTACTGGATTTGCCCCTTGATTTTTCCTGTTTCTCAGTCATATTATGAGAAAGTTCTCCATCCCATGCAACTGGCTCCAAGTTCAGTTCCTTCTCCTCTTCCTTCTCCCCACCCCCTCCCACAGCAACCTTCACTAGCATGGTAGTTCTCCCCACTGACTTTGAATGCTTCAGGGTGCAGGCCTGCAGAATCCAGCTTGTTCTTACTGAGATCCAACCATTCCAGATTGGGCAGTCCTGAGAAGATCCTAGCTGGGATATTGGTGATCTCGTTCTCTGGAAAGGAGAAAGAGGAAAGAAGCTCATCATCACCAAGGTGAACATAAATACGAGAAAGAGGAGTGTAGAATGGGCTGGAAATGCCCTTTGGGTTTTGTATTTGCAGCACTAAAACTCACTTTAGACTTGTTTGTGCTTTCATCCTCCTCAGTTTTCTCAAAAACAATTGAACTACAACTCCCACCATCCCCACTGATCATGCTGAGGACTGAAACCCGGCCCTAAGCTGCTTGACACCAGTTTCAGGGATCATGACAAAATCCTAGAATTGGAAGAGTCTACACAGACTACACATAAACATGGAAGATCTGGATGAGAATTCAACTCTTCCTTTGTGCTGTTTTCCTTCCTCCATACAAAAGCTCAGATAAAGGCTCGAAATAAGTGATTTCCTCCCCAGAGGGCTGAAGGCAGGGGATGAGAGAGATCATTTTTAAATGGTCAGTATACTTATCTCATTTTTGTAACATTTAAAAAAACAACTGCTATTTAACCAGAAGTGTGAGTGACTGTGTACAGTGAGATGCAAGCTTCTCACAAACTCTGATGTTCTTTTAAAAATTATTTTTCTTCTGTGAAAGGGGGAAAAACTTCATCCCTATAGATTGTACTGTTAGCGTGCAATGTTTGCTTCTAAGGCATAAAGGTCTTCTAACATTTCTAATTATTTATTTAACATGTTAAACTAGCTTTCTCAATCCGGTGCTCTCTCTAGATGGTGTTGGGCCATAGCTGCCATCATCCCTAGCCAGTACAGCTGATAGAAACACGGAGGTTGTAGTCAAACACATCTGGAAGGCATCAGGTTTGGGAAGGCTGGTTCAGAATTGATACCGCAACGCTTAAAGGATTCCAAAGAACCTTTCACATTTGGGTGCATGCCAAAGGGAGGTACTTTTAGTTTTTGAGTTAGTTTTTGTGAATTCCAGCTCTAACTGGGTTTTGTTTGCCACAGAGCTCACGGGCAAGGACAGCAGAGAATACATCAATCCTACAAAAAGCAAGGGTAGCTGTCATCTTAAGTCTCTAATCAAGCAAACTGTGTGACCAGAACTGTCAGCCTTCTCTATAATGGATCTTGAAAGCTAGCACGTTCTTTGGAGCTTTGGATTCAGCCTAATACAGGTGTCACTCTAATACAGGGATGACAATTATGTATCCATCCAGGTGTTTTTTTTAATTGCAAGTCCCGGCAGCCCTAGCCAGAACAGCCAATGGTGAGAAGTGCTGGGAACTGCATTCCAACAACATCTGGAGGGCTGTGTGATTCCCACCTCTGCCCTAGGATGTGATTTCTTCAGGTGCAGGGGGGATCCCAGAGTGGTGCTTGGATAAGGCTAGCATGTGATACACCTCAACCTAGGAGTAAGTGCTGTTGAAATCACTAGGGATTGTTTCTGTCTAGACCTGCACAGGATTGCACTCTTACTGAGACCAACAGAGTGCCTAAACCAGGAACAAGCTAGGAAACAGAAGCTGGCATCAAAGGTGGGCTGGAAACCCCCTTCATTCCCTCTGAGACTCACCTGCCAGGTACAAGGTTTTGAGTGCAGAGTCATTCAGCTTGGGCACGTGTTTCAGGCGGGCATTGCCACATGCAATGGCATGTTCAGAAAGCAGACAGGTCATCGGCAAGGACGGCATAATGGGCTCATTCCTTCCCATTGGTACTGTGAGCCGCCATCTTGGTGTAACTGCACCAACTCTGACACCATTCCGATGAGACGATCCTTGTTCTTTCACTATAGTCTCTGTTTGAGTGGTATTCCTGGAAGGGGTACTAGACACATTCCTTGCCCTTATCTGGCCACCAAACCCTGCTGGCTCCTGGCTGAGATTTCTCCGGGAGCCACTGGATTTTTTCTTCAGCGAATCCCAGCTAGCGTTCTTGTGAGGAGGTCTGCGCTCCTTATTAACCACAGCCCAGCTGATATTCCTTTGGTGCGTGCTGTGTCTCTTCCTTGGCAGCACCTGGCTGGCATTCCTAAGTGAAGGCTTGAGCCTGATCTGTGGCACTGCCCAGCTCAGATTTTTCTGGAGAGGAATGGAATCTTTCCTGGCTTCAACCCAACTCACATTCCTGTGCATGGTGCCATGTTTTTTCTCTGGTGGTACCTGGCTGGCATTTCTGTGAGTGACAATGGGCTTCTTATATGTTTGTGCCAGGCTGGCATTCCTCTGGAACATGCCCTGCTTTAGTCCTGGCAATGTTTCACTGGTGTTCATGGATGGTGTGCCATTGCCTTTCCCTGACAGCGCCCAGCTGGCATTTTTGTGGAGAAACCTAGCCTCTTTTGCCCCCTGTGCCTGTGTGCTGTTCCTTGTGGGAGTGTTATGCTCCTTTTGCAGCAGTGTGTGACTATTCTTTCTGCGTGGGGTGAGATGCTCTTTCCCTGACGATGGCTTGCTGGCATTCTTGTGGGGGAAAGGTTCTCCTTTTGCAACAAGGTCCGGCTGGCATTTCTCTGGAGAAATTTGGGCTCTTTTCTGTCTTTTATGTGGACAACATTTTTCTGAGCAGAACTAGAGAGTGTTTGGCTTTCATTTCTGTGCCAATGGCTTGGCACATTTCCTTTCTGTGACTGAGTCTCATTCTTATGTGCAACAGCAGCAAATTCTTTTCTTGCCTTCGTCCTGTGGGAGACAACTTCTCCCTTCACTGGTGCTTTCTTGGCATGATGAATCAAACCTGCAGGGACAGGATGTGCACAATGAAAAGCAGAGCCACCCTAAGGCACCCACCTGGGCACCCCTACTCTCCAGGCTACGTGGAGCCCAGGACCTAATAAACAGACAGCTTGGAGCACAGTTCACCAGAGGTTCCCTGCACAAGTACAACACGGCTCTTGAAGAGGTCCCATTCATTCAAAGAGGGCTTGCACAGTAGAACTCTCCTCCCATCCCATGGGTTGGTAGTCAGTGGGGTGGAGTGTGGGGTGGAGTTGGCAGTCAGTGGGGTGGAGTGTTGGGTGAGGACTGAGAAGATCCAGATTCTCACTCAGCCACTCTCAGGTCTCTAACACACTACACTGTTATAGTGCTATTTTTCCACTTTAACTGCCCCGGCTGCATCCTGTGGAATTCTGGGATTTGCAGTTTGGTGAGACACGGGAATTCTCTGGAGGAAAAATCTAAATGCCTCCCCCTAAACTGCAAATCTCATGATTCCATGCGATATTGCCATGGCCGTTAAAGTGGAATAATAGCACTATAACAGTGTAGTGTAATAAAGCCCTTTGGCCATTTCTGCACTACACTGTTAGAGTGCTATTATTCTACTTTCAAAATCGTGTGGAATCCTGGGGTTTGCAGTCTAGGGAAAGGCCTTTAGAATTCTCAGCCAGAGAGCTCCTTCACCTCCCTAAACTACAAACCTCAGAATTCCACAGGATGTTGAAAGTGGAATAACAGGACTATAACAGTGTAGGGCAGAAATGGCCTGGGTTAGGGGCAATTTCCTAGTTTTTTTAGGTCTGCAGAGAAATTTAAAAGACATCTTGTCATTATCCAACACTGGTTCCAGGTGAAATCAAATCCACATCTTTCCAACACAGAGGATCATGTCCTTGTAATCCAAATTAATTAATCCCAAATCATCTGTTTACATCATGTGAGCTGCAAGAGCTTAAAGGAAGTTATTCAGAAGTAAACCCACTGAGTTTAATGGACTCCTTCCTCAGTAAGCATGTTTGAAGTTGGAAGGCAGCCTTTAAATATGGAAGCAGAGCTGCTTCCCTGCTGACAGGCCTGCTTCTATTCCCTTATCCCTACCCTCATTGATACTTCTTTGGCAATACTTACCCTCTGCCTGGCTTAGGCTGACATTTGTGTCAGAACCAGTGGTTTCTGCTCTGACAGTGGTACTATTGGCCCCAATTTTCTTAGTGCCCAACACCTTCTTCCCAACTTTGGCCAGTTCCTCCTTCTTGGTCACAACTCCCTTTCCCAGATTTTGGCTGTCTGGATGAGGGGAAGATGGCTCCTTTTTCCTCAAGACGCTGTTCTTCAGAACTGAAATCTTTCTTCCTTTCTGGTGCAACTCTTTTTCTGCTGCCACACTTCCTGCAAACTTGGTTGTCTCTGTAAAAATCAAACAAGAAAGAGAAAACCAAGGACCTGTGTTACTTTCTTATGAATGCACTGCTTGATCTAGTCATAGTCAGTTCTTCACACAACACCACTTTTATGATCCAGAAGCTGCCTAGGAAAAACAGTATTCTTCATCCTGGTGCCCCTGTCCTTGTAGGTGCTAAATTGCAGCTTCCATCATTTCTAGCCATCACGGTGAATAAGAATGATGGGAGTTGCAGGCCCAACAAATCTGGAGGTCACCAGATTGAGAAAGGCTGCCCTGGGATATGTTTAATTGAGCGCATAGGAGCAGATTTATGGTTGGAATCATTAGAAGGAAGAAATAGGCTTAGCTCCTACATCAGTTATGCTCATTCTAGGAGCTGCACTCATAAAGTACCTTTTCCAGAGAAAGAAGAAGAAGAAGTGATTGGAATGTACACAGAGAAGGTCACAAAAATCTGGGATTTATAGGTAGGAGAGAGGAAACTACTGAGGTATGTTGTTTGCTGGGGGGCAAACTGACACTGTCTGCTGGGCTGATTTCACTGCTTACATGTGTAAAACCTCAGACTGTATGTGTGTAAATAAACTAACTGCCACTAACTTCCTGAACTCTCTTTCTACATAAGAAAGCTGACCAGGTAGAGAAGGTTTTATCTGCATCTTCATATTGCTTGGGAAAGTGCTTAGGAGCTGTGAAAGGGCAGGGTGAAGTAAGTGGCCAGCAGAAGAGGTGCACTGGTTTTAGAAAGGTCTACATAAGGCCAACATGTTGTAGTGGTTTGAATACTGGATTATGACTCTCAAGACAAAATTTGAACCCCTGCTCAGCCATTGAAACTGACAGGATGACTTTGGGCAAATCATACTCTCTCAGCCTCAGAGGAAGACCATGGCAAATCTCAGAACAAATTCTCCCACGATAAGTTTGCCTTAAGGTCATCATAAGTCAGAAATGACTTGAAGGCACACAGCAGCAGCAACAACAATACAAGGTTACTTTCTTCTGTATGTACTCTGAATGGAGTCACTCCATGCTGGCTTGGGACAGTCCTGACTGAGGCAGAACATGGGGTGTGCTTTGTAGCTTTGATTAATGGGTTTGTTCTGCATACAATGCCTGCCAGAGGTTTTAGACTACAATTCCCATCACCCATGCCATCGAACTATTGACCACGATGGCTGGTAACGATGGGGATTGCAGTCCAGCACATCTAGACTGTGCTTCATTGCAGATGTATGGGGTCATTCATCCATTTAGCATGACTGCTCTTTAATTCTTTTTATATATATACTAGCCTATATATCCGGCATTGCCTAGAATTTTATTTTCTCATAGGTAATTCTTGTTAGAAAGATGTAAGTTCCTGTGTCTTTAATTCTCCAAACTGTGTTCTCCAGTACCTGTAACTTTCCCCCACATTCCCTAATCCAATCTGTATTCCGAGTTATTAACATACAGAGGTTGGGTTCCTGAGGGAAATATACTGCCCTCCTCCTTACTGCTAGGCCTCATCTCCATAGCAACCAGCCTATTCAGAGCTCTCCGGTTGAAAATTCTAAAGGTCCCTCCCTGAACTGCAAACACCAGGATTCCACAGAATGTTCTTAGGCAGCCAATCATATGAGGTTTTAGCCTGACACAGCCAATCATATGAAGTCTTTGCCTGCAACCAATCATATGAGGTCTTCACCTGGCACAGACAAACTTTGACTTTTATATATTAGATATATATTTTTTCTTTCTCCACTACTGAAGAACTGCTTTTCTGTCATTAACCAGAAACAAAGTTAAAAGGAAGGTTCTCCACTGCATTTTAATAGCACACCATATGGTCTAGCACTGCTTTTTACCACACCAAACATATTTCTATAGTCTTTGCTCACAATTTTTGCTGTATGTTCCATTTTTTTCCATATGTTGCATACAGAAAAAATTCTTGCCATTGCTAAATTAAAATCTCACCCATTTTATTGCTTTCTGTTGATCACAGTTGGGAGATTACTAATGAATACATTACTGGTCCCTTGAACAATCTTTCTTAATTGTGCCAGTGTAATTTCTCTTTCCATTTGGCACTGAGATTTTAATTACTGATATTCTTTATTCTTCCCCCCAACACACACACTTTTCTAGAGTAGCCAAAAACATCCGGATCTGTGGGCTGTTTAATGAGCAGGAAACCAGTAATTAAAGATACCTTTGGTGTTAAACACTATCACAATAATGGAATCTGATACACATTTATTCTGAAGTAATTCCCACTCTGTTATCTTACTCTCTAGAAAGTGTGTGTAGGGTTGCAGCCTAAGAACCACTATCCATGGGCCAATTAAATAGATTGTTCCTTCATAATTAATCATGCTAAGAAGGAAGCAATAATGTGGGGGTGGAGAAGACCTGCAAACAGGAAACTTTCAATGAAAGTCACAGGAATCCCAAGAAAATACAATAGTATTTTGCCCGTCTATATTGCACAAAGTAGAACTACCATTGCATTTAGTTGTACAGGAGTCTTGGACCATTACAATGTTATAGTGCTATTATTCCACTTTCAACATCATGTGGAATCCTGGGGTTTGCAGTTTAGAGAGGGGCATTTAGAATTTCAGTCACAGACCTCTTTGGTCTTAGTAAACTACAAACCACAGAATTCCACAGGATGTTGAAAGTGGAATAATAGCACTATAACAGTGCAGTGTGGAAATGGCCAAGAAAAGCTTCAGCAGTACTTTGGTTGTCTATAGGAGACAAACTAGTGCTTGAACAGCGTTATATTGGAAGTACTCCCTTCTTCCAATAAATGCCCACATCACAAATCAAGACAGAAAAAAAAATCCTTGAGAGTACAAAACAGACAAAATTGAACAATCATTGGATGAGAAAATCATCCATGTTATCCATTAAAAAGCAGGGCCATTTCTGCACTACACTATATTACTGTATTGCGCTTTCAACATCCTGTGAAATCCCGGGGTTTGTAGTTCACTCAGACCAAAGAGCTCTCTGGCCAAGAATTCTAACTGCCGCTCCCTAAACTGCAAACCCCAAGAATCCATAGGATGTAGAAAGTGGAATAATAGTGCTAAAACAATGTCATGCGGAAATAGCCTAAGTAATCAAAGGATGACAGTTCTAGGTACTGCAGAGGCAACCACAAAAACTGGGGTAGAATCCCAGCTCCATGCATAAACATGCATTGAAAACAGGAATTTAAATTCAGTTGATTAATGGCCCAAGGAACCAATCAAGTCATCTAAAGTTTCTTTTCTGATCTCCAGAATAATCTGAAGTTGGGGCCCTTACAATCACTGAGAAGCAAACATATGAATGTACTTTTGCCACAGGTTCCAACCAATGACTCAACCCACTCCCACACCCCTTTTTAAGGGGCGGATCCCCACATGGCAGCACAATACCCATGTACTCAAAACCCTTAATATTTAGCGTTCACACTGGATAATTCTCGCCAATCCTCCCCCATCCCCATGACACTACTCTGTGCATTATGGTTTCCCATAGGCTGCCATGCTCACTTCAAAAGTAACTGGGCTGAAATGTTCCTCTGGCTCTGTTTGCAGCCCCTTGGGGACAAGCCAAAGGAGTTTGAATCCTACCTGAGCCTGTAACATTCCAGATGGGTGGCAGCCCTAGCAGTTAAGCTTGAGAGATGAGGAAGTAAGGACCAGTGCAGGCTCTCACACCTGAGGAAGGGCAAGGTGGGATGGAGAGCTGGTTGGATGGCCAAGAAGATAGGGAAACTTAGCTTCCAGTATCTGCAGCTTACTCTATTTGGAATTGTCCATAGTTGTAAGAGGCTGGTTTCAGTTTGATCCATTTTGTTGTTTTGTACCGTTGGCCCTCCACATTTGCAGGTTTTACTTTCATAGATTTGATTATCTGCGATTATCTCCAACCCCTTTCCTCCACCTCAGGCACTTCTTTTCTGGGGGAAACTCCCCCCTCAGCAGCTCCAATCAGGCCATGCAGCCCTTTAAAATCCTGCCTCTGGTCCTCTTCCTCCTCCTCTTCCACCACCAGTCACTGCCTGGCTGGCTAAGGATGGATCACAGCCTGATTTCACAGCACCACAAACGCTCTCTCAATGCCCGCCCCCAAGGAAGGAGATGGGTGAGAGAGAGGAAGTATAGGGCTACTACGCTGACCCACCCCCTTTCCCTCTCCTTTCTCTGATCTGGTTTGGACCCTGAGTGCCTGCTTTCCCCACCATGCCTCTGCCCCCTCCCCCAAACATTTTAATACTTGTGATTTTCCCACTTTTGCAGGGCTCCTCTGCCCCTAACCCTATTGAATGTGGAGGTCTGACTGTAGCAGTTCACAAACCCATCTATGTCACCTCTCTGCCAGTTCTCTTCCAAGCCTGGGAAAATAAATTTTGGGGATGACAGCTTCTGGAATCTCAGGGGATTTTGGGAGCTGTAGTCCCAAACTGTCAACTTTTCCCAGCACTGTTCTCTTGTTCCACCCCTTCCCTTTTTGAAGCCCTTGCTGATATGACCACACATAACCCTTTCCCCGTCCCCCCTCCAACTCACCTTCCACTGCCACACCCTTTCCTGGGATGAGCTCACTGGCCGTCAACTGCTTTTGGCGCTTCACTGGCTGGGTTGGCACCTTTAGGGCAGCCGGAGAGGAGGGGGAACTCAAGCCCTTGGTTGGGCTTTTGGGTTTTTTCCTGGCAGCCCAGCCAGGGGGAACCCACAGGGCCAAGGCAAAGAGAACAAAGAGAAGGAGCTTCATCCTTTTGCTGCTTTCTTCACTGCAAGCCTGCTGCTCTCCAGGCTGGGATCCCCACTTGGGCACGTATATTCCTCCTGTACAGTGAGAGGTTTTATATTCTTCATCCCCACAGCTTTCTCTGACGATGGGGGAGGAAGAGGGAGGAGGGAAGCACAACTTTGACTGGAGCGAAGGCTCCGGCAGGACCAAGGGGGATCTGGAAATTCATGCCAGCCATGGGATGAGGCCCACCTCATACAGGGGAGTTTGTCTAGGAGCACCTGGCCAGGCTCCGAGGCCTCACACCAATGAATGGTGCTTCTGTGCGCCTACACACAGCCAGCTACTGTCCAGGAGCCGTGAGCTGCTCCTGTTGAGAAGGAGACCTCGCTCTCTCTCCTCTCTCCCCTTCCCCCAGGGTTAGCTGGCCCATCTCTCTCCACACAGTGCCAAGCTTGTGACTACAGGCACCAGAATCCCTCTGTTAGAGTGGCAGGGATCTTAACTGGCTTCAGGATATAGCCGAGGGGGCCCTGCTGGGGTGAGGCATTTGGGCAGCTTGCAAAGGTTCTCTTGAATTCCTCCCCCCACCTCCCTTTTTGGCCATATACTAGGAGAATTGGCATCATTTCTCTTAAAACAGTGGCTTTCAAATAGTGTTCTTGGGGGCAGTGCTTCGAAAAGTTTGGGGAGTTGGATTACAGTTCCCATAAACTCTCAGGGAATTCCGTAGGAATTGTTATCAAAAAAGAACTTCTCTAGCCTGTTTTTTTGTGGCACTCTGGGGCCTTTTCAGAAGCTGGGCATTTTTCCTCTGGGAGAAAACCTTGGTATAGTAGACAGGTTTGATTAAAATGGAACGAGACCTTGCTCTTTACTGCTGCATCCAGCCCTCTGGGCTGGCCCAGGTTATTCCCTGCCACAGGCAGAGTATTAAATGACACACACATCAAGCTAGTCAAGTTGTTCTGGCATAAAAGAAACACAAACATGACTCTCTTCTTCTCAGGAACATGCATATATTCATAATAAATTAAGAATTTTCTGCTCTTTTGTGACACACAAAATCTGCTGCCTTGGGTGGGTGCCTCACTCCATCTAATGACATAACTGGCACTACCAGATCCAAAGCATTAAAAAAAAATGTAATACAAATGAAAGTATTACACAGGTCTAAAATACACATATCTAAAAATCATAGGTTATAGGTAATAAAAATCTATAATAAAATATTAAATTCATAAAAGGAGTGAAAAGGGCTAACAATGCTAAAATATTTACATATATATAAACCCTCTGCACATGACAAGCTACATATTGAGAAGGATTATCACACTTACAGGTCCCTTTTTAACTTATTATACGTACATTGATGGAGGATAATAGCTTTAATTAGAACCAAGGTAATGTCATACCTTCCAAAATTTCACAAATGAAAACTAGGACACATGTGGACAAGCATTATGAAAATGTGGTCGAGATGGCCAAAGTTATTAATGAAGAAGGGCACACATGCTAGAAGTTGTAGTAATTTGCTTTTGCCTGAGCCTGCTGGGAAGGACAAGACTCCAGCCCCTTCCTCCTTTCCTTTCAGCTGAATTAATTGAGTACAAACTGCTTTCTCACTTTGAACTCAGATTACAGCAGTTGGAGTTAGCCGAGGACAAAGGGGAAAGTGGGAAGAGGAGAGAGAAACTGGGATATTTCAAAAGCGATTGAAATAGTGGGACAACAGAGAATTAATTGAGACTCTCCCTGACAAATCAAGATAGTTGAAGAGAATGTTGTTCTTCGCAGTGTTGAAAAAGTAATTTGACGCTTTACTTGTAGCACTAGTACTTACTTTCTATTAGTTCACATTACTTTTTTAGACAAAAATCCTTAAAACTTATAAGAAAATGGCCTAAAATCTTTAAAAATGTCATCAAATGGTCTTTAAAACTTCATGTTTACAATAATTTGTAATAGTAACTAGGAAACTACTAATTACATTAATAAAGTAACTTTATTCCTGCTCATTGTTATTTTTGTGTGCTGTTATTACAAAAATAACTTTTTATCCCTGGGATGATTTTTCACGCCCCCAAAGGCAACAAGTCACAAGGAACTACATCAGTTGTGACTTGTTACTTCTAACCTCTTATGTTAAGGATACTTCCGATATTAGCTCCAGTGCGTATAAAGCCCAGAATTTAACGAGTTCAGAACAAAATTGTTGGGAGTGGCAACCTTTGTATGCTTAATTAATTGGCTTGTTAGTTTGCATGTTTATTGTAGGCACACAGAGATAGCCTAAAGTAAACTTCTTGTTTGTTTTGGTCAACACCTCTTCCTCCAGCACGTACACATTCTTTGTTCTTAAAAGATTCTCTTGCTGTTTACACCTCTCTCTTTTTTATCTTTACTTTTTGTTCTGAAAGCATGCTCTGAGATCTCCTAACAGCAAGCAAGCATGTGACTTCTTAATTTTTTCTTACTTTCTTCAAGAATTGAACCTGTGTAGACTATGCACAAGATTTTGTGAGTAAACTGTTCATACTTTTTAACCAAACTGTGTTTATTTTGAGCTAGATTAAATGTGTCTGAGGTAGAAATGATGAAGTGGAACTGGTGATTTGTTCAGCTTCTATCTGTGCATTACAGAATACTCTGCTGATTGGGAGACTTATTACTAAAAAATCTCTCATTTCCTCAACAAAAATGAGAGCAAAATACTTCTGAAGCCTCTCCTTAGCAAGAAAAAAAAAGTGGTAGCAGGCAATATATTTTTCTCCCAAAGCCTGTAACTTAATCTGAGGGTTGATGTTTTTCTTGCAAAACCATGCATCTTGTGAACAGCCCCAAACAGGTTTCTTTCCTTCAGTTTACACATCAGTGGACAACATGAGGTCCTACCAATATTATTAGACAACTATAACTTCCGAGATCTCTGACTGTTAATGAAACAGGCTGGAGCTGATGGGGCATTCCCCACCTTTGAGTAGAAGACTTCTTCATGAGTCTGAACATCTTTACTGCTGTATTTTATCTGGAAGTGACAGACCAAGCACATCCAGACATATGTGATGGCAAAATGGCTTCCAGAGGAAACTAGCAATGAAATATGCAGGGACACTTGGAGTATAAGCCTGGAAGGAGCAGGTGAGTGTGGTATTGGAGGTAATTGAGTGACATAGCACTCTGTCTTCATGCATTATCCATGATGTTTCATAACAAACACAAGCCACTTTAAATAACCTTACTGTCCCCACACAACCCGGTGAGTGAGGTCTGGTCTACCCACATAGCAGAATGAGGTGGCAGAAGCTTGAGGCGGTAGAATAGATTGTTATAAATTGATTTTGCAGATGGGAAAGGGGCATGCTATGTTATTTTCAAAGTTCCTTCACAATTAGAACTAAAAACTCACTGAAAGTTTTTTTTAAAAACCTACCACAGTTAGGAGCAGGCTGTTTTACAGTTACTCACCCAAATCAGTTAGGGAGAGAGAAAGAGCAAGAGAGATTTAACTTGCAGAGAACTTTTACATGGTTGACCATCCCAAAAATGTTAGCACCCAGGCTGCACCTTGTACAGCGTCATGATTAATTAAGGGAGATAAAGGCTCCAATCATTTCCTACCTGTGAAATCTGCAGAGAGCCCTTATTGGTGTACATAGTTGTCCCTCCACATTTGCTAGGGCTAGAGGCATAGGACCCCTTCAAAAGTGGAAGAATCACAAATAGCAAAATGTGTCTGTGGTGTGTGTCTGTGGGAAGGGGACTGAGGCATGGTAGGGAGAACAAGCACCCAGGGTCTAAACCGGTCCAGGCAAAGGAGAAGGAAAGGGGGGAGTCAGAATGGTGGCCCTATACTTCCCCTCTCTTGCCCATCTCTTTCCTTGGGGGCATGGGGGGCACTGGGAAAGGGTTTGTGGTGCTGTGAAATCAGTCTGTGGTCCATCCTTAGTTGGCCAGGCAGGAGCAGGAGCGGGAGCAGAGGCAGGTTTTTAAAGGGCTGCACGGCACCAAGAGGAAAGGTTCCTCCAGAAAAGAAGCACATGGTGGGGACAGGGGTTGAAGAAACTCACAAATAATCAAATCTATGAAAGTGAAATCCCCAAATATGGAGGGCCAACTGTACCTCAAAATCCAAAATCCACAAGCAGCCATGCCTTTGTTAGGCCAGCTCCAAAGTATAAAATATATTATACAAGCTTTTGAAGTTTTATTGGCTTTTTCATCAGGCAAAGATGTTTAAAAATCATACAGGAGAAAAATGGTGACAATACCAGAGTCACAGGTCTACATTCTGTCTGAGAATTTGTTGATTAAGATGGTACTGACAAATTTTAACGCAGGCAGAGACCACTTCCCCTTTTAGCCATGTGAGGATGAGGGACAAAGAGTAGTAAAAGACAGGTAATAAAATTTCAACTCCATTAGCAACAGAAAAGTAACTTGTGAGATCCTGTATGAAGCTATCCATTTCTGCACTATACTGTTATAGTGCTGCTATTCTACTTTCAACACCCTATGGAATCCTGGGATTTATAGTTTAGGGGGGGCATTAGAATTCTCAGCCAGAGAGCTGTTTGGCGTCAGTAAACTACAAACGCCAGAACTCCACAAGATGCTGAAAGTGGAATAATAGTACTATAACGGTGTAGTGTGGAAATGGCCTTAGTGCTCCTCTCTTTTATTACCTGTCATCCTAATTTCTCCCCTAAAGAACTGGAGATGGCATATATGGTTTTCTTACCCCACAACAGCCCTGTGATGCGGGTTAGACTGAGAGAGGCCAATTAGCCTAAAATTATCCAGTGAGCTGTGAAGGGATTTGCATCATTGTTCTCCTCATTCCCACTCCCTGTCCCTAAGCATGGTGAGATTGTACTTTTGGACAAAGAGGACATGGTTGAGACACATTGCTATTATTACATTCCCCAGTACATGTAAAAAAAAATACTTTTGGTGTAATTGCACGCTTGCGCTGCCCTGGTGGTGTTACCCTGTATGTTGGGGTTCCCGGGAGGGGCACCCAAATAACCAAATAAAAAGACAAGATGGGGAAATTAAGCTCGAGCACTCTCTTAAGCTAACAAGAGGCAGGGTAACTCTAGCTAGGATCTTTTACCCTATGTCTACGGCTTCAGGTCAGAGAGCGTAGCCAGACAAGGTTTCAAAGTAACAAAAATAACATTTATTGAGCACAAACAACATAAAAGACACCACATGTACACAGCTAGCTAGAAATAGAAATGGAGAGCTTTGGGGAATGGGTAATACGACACCTGGTCTCGTAGTCCTGGAGAGAAGCGGGGGTTCCAAGACGGGAGGCAGACTCAGTTATGGGGAACTGAGGGGACAGCTCACCAAACACAGCGGCAGCAAGGCTGGATGGAACTCAGGAGCGATCCGAGGAGGACTTGGAAAAGGGGACCTTATATAGGGTGGATTTTACCTACAAGCTATGCCATGCTCGGTGAGAACAAAGGAAATTTGGAGCTGGACAAAGGAGTTGGAAAAGGTCAGGTTTTGCATGGTGAGCTTAGCGCTTGATGACAATAGTACGGCCAGTATGCTGATGGTCCAACATAAAGGAATGGCTCGGCTCTTGGCCATGCGGCTTTGTAAAGAAGAACGTTTTTCCCTAAAGCATCGGAGAGGCTTAAGTTGCCTGCCTGAATGAGGTTTGGAATGTACGTGCTTGTCCGGTGGACCTCTGCAAACACGTGGAGCGGGGTGGCAGAGAAAGGTCAAGCAAAGGCCAAATTATTTGATATCAAAAGGATATCTAGTGCTCTCACCAGACATATCATAACTGTGATAACAGTGGTCACCAGCATGCTGCAATTATACCATAACAGTATACCACAGTTACACCATCACAGCAAAACAGGGAAATCATCTGTGACTCCAGAAAAGTAAAATCCCAAAATGGCAGCACAGCAAGAAACACAATGCTGAAATCGCAGGGAAGAAATCTCCTGACATGCCAAAATTGTTCAAAGTCGGAAAAAAGGGAAAAATATAGCGCATGTACTAGATAGCACAGACAGGGGAAAGGAGGTGGAGTAAGCAAGGTGGTGAGGAAGACCAATTGCGGGAATGTGCATCACCAGACTAGCAGCATAGCATTATTACAGAGATGCTGTGGTAGTGATTACTTATCCATACCAGTATGTTTTCATTTCCTTAAGTAACAGGATTGCTGTCAGACAACAGGCTGATGTGACAAAGCCCTTGCTGAATGACTTCTGGACCATCTGATGACCACCTTTTTGCTTCTCCCTTCATTCTGCTGGATAACCTGTGACTGACCTGGACGGGCTGAACAGCTCCTGCAAGTCAATAAAATGAGTACCCAGCTTGTTGGGGGCAATTAGCTAACACATTGTAAACTGCTTAGAGAGCACTTAGCTGATAAGTGATATAGAAATACACACACTATTGCTATTGAAGTATTTGAGTCTTTTAGTCCAAGGCCCTTTTCGCACGGGCTTTCCCGAGCGAAATAGCCCCGTGAGCCGTGCGGGAGTGGGAGCGCCGCTCCACACGACGCACTCCCACTTCCGGCGCTCTCACGGGGCTGCAGCGGCGCGAGCGTGGGGTTTTTGATTTTCGCTTCCAAGCGAAAATCACCCCGCGCTCGCGCAACGCTCCCGGCACCCACCCGCACTTACCTGTTGTGCGGTGCGTCGGAGAGGCGGCCGGGTAGGGTTTCCTTCCCTCCGCTCCTGCGGAAGGAAGGGGTGGGGCAGGGCGCTTGCGTGACGGATGCGATGGCATCCTGCTTCGCGCGGGTGGGGGGCTGCTCGCGACAGCCTCCCGCTTTGCGTGCGCACGGGGAGGGTGGGTGGGCGCGACTGTCGCTCGCTCCTGGCGCGCGCGGGGGACGGGCGCGACTGTCGCTCGCTTCCCGCGTGTGCGGGGGGCGGCACGAGAGGCTCCTGCTTCTCGCGCAAGCGGGGGAGGATGGACGCGCGAGCCGCCTCCGCCTCCGGGACGCTGCCGCTTCCCCGCTTGTTCCTTCGCCTGCGGAAGGAACGAGTGGGGAACCGGCAGGCTCTCGGAAGAGGCTTTTCGCACAAGCCGCCCACCCCGGCTCACGCAAAAAGCCTCAGTGCGAAAAGGGCCCAAGTCTCAGTCAAGTCTCAGGTCCTTGAAGATACTTTCAAGTCAAGTCTCAAGTCTCGGAGCCAACTTTATACTCCAATCTATATTCCAGAATTTCTAGACACAGTCAAATAAAGTCACTTTTAACAATTTAAGCAGAGTTGGCCCTCCACATTTGCAATTTTGCCATCTGCAGTTTCAGAAGTGGGGAGTAGGATCATTCTTAGTCCCCCTTCCCAAATCTAGAAGCTTTTGTGCCAATGGGCATAAAAGAGTCTACAGCTTTGGAGGTGGGGAAAAGGATCTTTCTTACTTCCCATTTCTGAAGCTTGAGGATTTTTCAGAAGTGGGGAACTGAAGCTTCAAAAGCTTGAAAAGGAAAAATCCTTCTTCCTCAAACCTGTTGTCTAATATATTTGCTGTTCTCCTCTGAGAATGTGATCTATCCATAACAACAGGACAGTAGAAAGTTCCTCCATTCCCAGATCATCATCATCCCTCACTGTAACAAGAAAACAAGATTTAGAGTATGCCTAGCAGTAGATTGTCTTATTGTCTGCACTTACATTTATTCACTCTGCTATATTGTTTGATATTGATTTTTTTCTTATTGTTACACAGATGCCTTTTTATATCTTTTCTTCTATTATTAATTCCTTTGAAACCTTTTCAGTGGGAATCAAGGCATAGGTTTAACAAAGGAATGAACAAATCCACCATCTTTTACAGTTGCCAGGATTCCAATTAGTGCATCAATTAAGACTTGCCCTTAGCTTTGCAAAGTGACTTCCTTTCAGACATCATCTCATTTTCTCCCCTGCACCTTCCCATTTATGTGTCTGCCTGGAACGATGAAAGGAAAAAGGTAGGAAACTGAGACAGTTATGTCCCTAAGAAGGGAGAGTCTCCTGAAAAGAGCTAATGACAGAGCTTTGTAAGTTCATTTTAGAAAGAAATACCTTACAGTTATCATACCAGTAAACCTTCCCCCAATACTAATCACTATGGTCACAATTTTGTAAGGGTCCAGTCATTTCTGACTTATGGCAACCCTAAGGCAACCCTGTCACGGAGTCTTCTGGGGCTGAGAATGTGTAACATGCCCGAGGTAGCGCTGTGGTTTTCCATGGCCAAGCAAGGAATCGAACCCTGCTCTTCAGGGTCGTAATCCAATGCTCAGACCACTATACCATGCTGGTTCCTCTGCAAGGGTATCTCCTGGCTTTCTAGTTTCTCATAGATAATTGAATGAGTTCCTTTCAAAGCCGTAGCCATGTTTGTCTGTTTCAGCATAAAGAGATACAAGGGAATCCTGTAGCACTTCAGAGCCAGCATCTGATCAAGTAGATTGGAGTCCACAATAGCCATGCTAGAAATTTCTTTTTCACAATTACTTTCAAAGGGGCTACAGGATTAAGTTACCTTCAGTTACATTTTTAAAAACTATATCTGAATGCTTCCAGCTATTGGCCTGTAATGCAAAACACACTCTTTGTTCACCCACCCCATCACCACCTCAACCCTTACAGCAGAAGATGAGGCAGAAGCACAAGACACAAAATGAGACAGCAGTTGAACCCATAGGATTCCTGCTTCAGCATTTAATGAGGCTGCACCCTTGGAACTACAAAGTAATTAAAAAGTTACAGCAACAAGTGCTAAAAGACTGAAGTTATCATAATGTAACTTATTATACCTTTATGATCAAAAAAGGAAGATGAATTATAAGTAACTCATTAAAAATGATGGCCTGAATTCTGTTTTTAGTCTGAAATAGAGGAGACCCCATTGAGCTGGTGGTATTTATCTATGTGTTGACTCACCATTCAACAATTGATTGAATAGGCCTACTCTAGTGGGGAGTCACCAATAAAATGCCAGTCAATATTTATAATAAGTTACTTCTAGGCCTGGCTCTGATGTTCCCTACTAGACATGGCTGAGAAAAATGATGGAAGAATGGGGAAGGTCTGTGTGTGTTATGCACCACAAGTTTATGGGGCACTGCCTCATACAGCATTGAAGCAGATTCTCCAGACAGGCTAAATAGATCAGTTTTCTTTGTAACTAATATTGTTTCTTTCTGTCTCACCCTAACCATGACACCTTCACTTTTCCTTTAATAAACCTGTCCCTTTAGCTTTGCCACCACTAGGCTGACATGGCATCTGTTTCCAGTCAGTGTTGACTCAGGGTGAATAATAAGAGAAATGTTCCATGGTTCATAATGGTGGCATTCAAACGGGCAATCATGTTACATGCACTCTGACAGAAAAATCTATGCTCACAGCTGAAGAGAGAAAGTAGCCTTTTCAGGACCATGCTAGCCACGATGGCATGGCACCAGGGGTCATGCAAGAGCAGTTTCACATTCAAGGCCATTTCTATGTTGTTCCCCTTCCTACCACCAATATGCCAAGAACAAATTATTACTCTTTATAAATTGGAGATCCTGTCCGGTTTGGCCCTTGAGAATGTTCATCTCTTTCCAGCCCTCATTGCCAATGTGATGGTCAAGATGGCTCCAAGTTCCCAGTACCTTATTTGCACAAAGCTTTGAAGCAGGGCTTTGTCAGTCAACTAAATAAGAACCTAATATACATGAATAAGTAGAGAAGTAGTGCAGGAATACCTGGCTAAACTAGATGAATTCAAGTTCCCAGGGCCAGATGAATTACATCCAAGGATATTAAAAGAACTGGCAGAAGTCATTTCTGAACCACTTGCAATAATCTTTGAGAACTCTTAGAGAACAGGAGAAGTCTCAGCAGACTGGAGGAGGGCAAATGTCACCCCTATCTTCAAGAAGGGAAAAAAGAGGACCCAAATAATTTTCGCCCAGTCAGCCTGACATCAATACCAGGAAAGATCCTAGAGCAGATCATTAAATAGTCAATTTATAGTTACTTAGAAAGCAATGCCATAATCACTAAAAGTCAACGTGGATTTCTCAGAAATAAGTCATGCCAGACTAATCATTTCTTTTTGCGATAGAGTTACAAGCTTGATAGATGAAGGTAATGCTGTGGACGTAGCATATCTTGCTTTCAGTAAGGCCTTTGACAAATTTCAAAATGACTTTGACAGATTGGAGAGCTGGGCCAAAGCTGACAAAATTAATTTCACCAGAGAGAAATGTAAGGTCCTGCACATATGCAGAAAAAATGAAATGCACAAATACAGGATGGGGGATGTGTGGCTGGGTAGCAGTACATGTGAAAGCATGCATCTACATTGGTTAGGCCTCGTTTGGAATGCTGTGTCCAGTTCTGGGCACCTCATTTCAAGAAGGATATCTACAAGCTGGAGCATGTCCAGAGGAGGGAGACCAAAATGGTGAAGGGTCTGGAAGCCATGCCCTGTAAGGAGCGGCTTAGGGAGCTGGGTATGTTTAGTCTGCAGAAGAGAAGGTTAGAGGGGACATATTTAAATATTTGAAGGGATGTCATGTCGAAGAGGGAGTGGGCTTGTTTTCTGCTGCTCCAGAGACTAGGACAAGGAGCAATGGATTCAAGCTGCAGGAAAGGAGATTCCACCTGAAGCTCAGGTAGAACTTCCTGACAGTCAGAGCTGTCCAGCAGTGGAATCTGCTCCCTCAGAGTGTGGTGGAGTTTCCTTCTTTGGAGGTTTTTAGTTTGAGGCTGGATGACCATGTATTGGGAGTGCTTTGATGGGTGTTCCTGCATAGCAGGAGGTTGGACTCAATGGCCCCTGTGGTCTCTTCCAACTCTAAAATTCTATGATTCTATGACCTAGGACACTCAGACTAAGCTTGGAAATTACCCATATCACTTACCTGGGTATCAAGAAACTGCCCTTTTCAAGATTACTCTTACTCTTTCCATTCAGTGTCATCAGTTTCACACAATGTACATTAATATGACTCCCTGATGGAAAACATAAAACCAGGCCTTTGCTCTCCCAAAATAAGCTTTGGGTCACACCGAGGGATACAACCACTTGTTGAGTGAGAACGTCTGCTGCTATTCAAAGTGGTGGTCCATGGACTTGTGCTGTTCTCTGAGTCAAGGGATGCACAACTATGGGTAGTTTCCAAGAAAGAAAGAGACAGTTGTGGCCAATGAGCAGAAACATAGTATCAGTCCATAGCATGCTGAAAAAAAGGAAATTGCCAGTTACACATATCAGATAGCCTGAGAAGTATTGGTCTACATCAGAGCTTTCCAAACTTTTCATGTTTAGACATGCATCATTTTGCAACACAGTAATTCAGTTTTAATAGCAAACTGGAGGTTAAACTAACCCCTTATAAGAGATCTGGGCACATACATAAATTGTAATAACAAAATGTATGGGGATACAACATATCTCATGAAAACCTTTCATTTATATTTTTAAAAATATAAGATTTATTTATAACATATAACATACATTTCCAAGGCTCAGGTGGGGGGCTCATTCTCATTCCAAGGAGGTGACATACCTACACCCTTCAGGTGACACACTAACATGTCACAACACATCATTTGGAAAGCCCTGGTCTACACAGTGGTATTGAATACCATTTGACTCAAAGCCTTTTCTATACCAATAGAGTACTGTTGAACATGGTACATCATGCCAATAGCATGTACACACTCGCACACACACACACACACACACAGAGGGAAGAGGAAGGGAGAGAAGAGAAAGAGAGAGAGAAAGAAACACATGCAAGTGAAATAATAAGGAAGTAACTAGGGTTGTGTGCTCCAAAATAAGTTGTGAACTTTGCCAAATCTTACATGTATTCATCCAGCAAAACATCCTGTATGGAACAGCATCAAATTCTACAGAACTCAAAGCAGTGAAGGGTGGCATATCATGCCAATAATAGCAAAAATTGTGACAAGAGAACCACAGACTATGGCTTTGTACTGTCAAAATATCCCATGAAGTGCCCCAAATGATACACCTCTTTACATCCAGATGAATATTAGACATTACTATTAGACCCTTTCTGGCCCTGAACTTTTTTTTTACTGGGAAGCAAAAACCAACAACTTCACCCCTGGGTTGCTCATTCCTCTGGTAACTTCAGAAATTTCACTCAGCATTGATGAGCGGCACACTGAGAGGGTTGGTCCGTGGATACCTATGCATGTGTACATACACAAACGATCTTGTTGGCTTCATTTAGAGTAGAGCAATGCTTCTGGCTGGGAGAGTCAAAGTGGATCCATGTAGTGACAGGGCTGACAACAGTTCCTTATGTAGATTCCAAAGGGCTCATCACCATCATCATCTGGAAGACACAATGCCTGGACTGTCATCCAGGATTCAGATGGCTCTTGAGTTAATAGTGATGAAAATAGTAGCTTGTACTTCAGCAGCTAAAACCAATTCATAGGCACAAATCTTTAAAATGTTGGTGTTCCAATAAGGAAATATGTACTAAAATATAAACATTCAACAGTAATCAATGAGTCCTATCCTTTTAGCCAAAGAGCAAACTTCAAATCATTTATTATTTATTTTTATGTATTTAAAGTATTTCTGTATTGCCGCCCAGCTGACAAAAGCTTCTGATGAACTTATAAAAACCTATTAAAATAATATGGAGATAAAAACATTTTTTAAAACACATTAGAATGCTCAATAGAAACTTTTAAAAGCAATCTAAAAAACAGTGCTAAAAATAGTTAAAACAGAGTGATTTCACACATCAAAGGCCATATAGCAGAGCACTGTTTTGGCTGAATGCCAGAAACTTGAAAGAGCTGGAGCCAAACTAACTTCCTTGGGTAGAAAGTTCCACAGTCGAGGTGCTGATACAGAGAAATCCTTCTTATGTGTACCCACCAACCTAATTTCATGAGGTATTGGGAGACATAACAGGGCCTCCTCTTAAGATCTCAAATTTCTCCTCCTGCAGGAGGAGGCAGTCTTTCAGATATCCTGGCCCCAAGTCATTTAGGGCTTTATAGAGCCAGTGTGGTGTAGCGGTTTGAGCATTAGACTATGATCCCAGAGATGAGGATTCGATTCCTGGTTCAGCCATAGAAATCCACTGGATGACATTGGGCACATCACATACTCTCAGCCCCCAGAAAACCCCATGATAGGGTTGCCTGAGGGTTGCCATAAGTTGGAAATGATTTGAAGGCACACAACAACAACAACAACAACAACAGCAACAACAACAACAATAGTTCAACACCAGCAGCCTGAACTAAGCTCAGAAGCAAACAGGGAGCCTGTGTAGTTCTTGCAAGACTGGTGTTATATGGTCTTTGAAATGCCCACTGGACACCAGTCTGTCTGTGAATTTTGCACTAGCTGCAGCTTCTGAGCACTTTTCAAGGGCAGCCCCACATAGAGTACCTTACAGTAGTCTAATCTGGAGGTAACTAAGGCAATAACCACTGCGACCAGGTCTGTCTTCCCCAATAAAAGGTGCAGCTTGTGCCTCAGCTGAAGCTGGACAAAGGTGATGTTGGCTACCACAGTACCTGGCTTTCCAGGAACAGTGGTGGGTCCAAGAGTCCCACCCCCAAACTACAAACCTGACCTTTCAAAAGGAGAGCAACTCCATCCAGAAGAGGCTACAATTCCAATCCTGGGTTGTTTTCCTCCTGGCCAGCAGCACTTCTGTCTTGCCTGGATTAAGCTTCGGTCTGTTCACTCGCATCCAGTCTTTTACTGCAATCATACCTGCAGAATGCAAGTCTTTCAGTCCAACCTCCAGAAGGCAAGTACGAAGAAGTCATAACTTTGTGTGTGCTACCACAGTTCCTCAGGAATGCAGGAAAGGAGCAGGATGTGGTCCTGGAAAGTTTGGTTATTATCTTTCTTTTTAAAACAACAGCAAGTTTCTAGTCCTTATGCTTCAATAGACAGTATCTGCTGATTTTTGTAAATAGCAGGAGGGCTAAATAAGATTCTCACTGGACTGAGGGAATCAGTGTATCATTGTAGAGGACTTCGTGCCACTGTTACTGCAGTTTAGGCCTCCTTGGAGATAGTATAAAGATATCATTTTGATATCAATAATTTGGCTGTCTTCCACCACCCCTCTCCACATGTTTGTGAGGTCCCCGGACAAGCACAGAACTAGGCATGGCCATCAAATGGTGCAACATCCCAAGACAATACAGGCAGGCCAGAAATAGCCAGATCACCGCTTTAGGAGACCTCTCTGCAAACACCCTCATTAGGTATACACGCTGTTTACAAAGGACTCCCGGCCCCGAGCAGGCACCCTGGCAAGGTGAATACTCAACTGCCAAGCACTGAGCATTTGCATACTGTCTACCTCTTTGTCAATTTGGACTTAACTTAATCATGCTAAATTCTGACCTTTCCAAAGCTTTGTCCCGCTCCTAAATCGCATTGTTTTCCTCAAGTATGGCATAGCCTGCAGTCACATTTCCCTCTATAAAAACCCCTGATTCCGAGACCATCCTCGGATCGCTCCCAAGTTCCAGACCGCCTTGCTGCCGCTTTGCTTGGCGAGCTTCCCCTCAGCTCCACGTGCTGAGCCACATCAAACCCCAGCGTCACTCTCTATCTTCTTTCCGGGCTTCAGGAACAGGTTTCGTATCACCTGAATCAACTATCCCTCTGAAAATTCCGCTATCAAACTCAAACCTTTATTTCCTTAGTTATCTGTGTGCATGTGTTGCTTACATTGTGTGCCTGTATTTAATAAAGATCATTCATTATTTCCAACATGGTTTGCTTCTTGACTTGGCCTGACCCCGTAAACATTGGGTTACAAGATCCTGCTGCGTTATCCTGCCTCTCGTAGTGCCAACCTGTGCTCTTGACTAATTTCCCCATCTTTTGTAATTGTAAGGTCATTTAGGTGTCCCTCCCGGGACCCCCAGTAAACAGGGTAACACCACTCTATGACTAGAAGAAATGAAAAATACAGATTAGTAGTCCACCACTAATAAATAGGTAAATTATTTTAAAAACTACATAATAAATTAGGCAAAGCAAGAAAAACTAAGCAAAATTTCTTAGCTTCTATACTGGTCCTAGAAGGCAGCTTTTCGTTTTAAAAAAAGATTGCCTAGAAGCAGAATCTTCCAAACTAAAATCTTCCAATCTACCAAACTAAAATGTTATTAAGAATGTATCAATTCATGACCACTATTTCTCCAGGAGTATACTTGTGTGGCTGTATGCCAATTTGAAATGAAAAGGAAAAGGCACAAGGTACTGGCTTTTACATACTTTAGAGACCTCATTGGCATGAAGAAGTGCACAGACATGTTTATATTAAAATCAAATGATTCTGTTAAAAAAAAAACCCTCAGTAAATCTGCTTGGCAAGAACCTCTCAGTTTATAGAATATGGATGGCATGGGAGTCATTAAAGAAATTCCAGAAGTCAGGCAGATTCTATGCACCTCTCAATGAAGGCTATAGCTGAGAACAGCCTGCATTTAAGGGTATTTGTGTGTCATCTGAAAATAAAACCAAAAGAGCAAAACAGGGTAGAGAAAGATACGGAATTGACCTGTTCAGGCACTTGACAGCTCATAATAAGTATTCTGATTTTCAATATGCCTTTCCTGACTCCAGAACTTTTCAATATGCCTTTCCTGACTCCAGAACTTTTCCTCAGACCTTTGACAAATCTTCATGAGGGCAAGGAATAACACTGCAGCATTTTGTTGCAAGCCCCTGCTACAGTAGGACTTGTTTCTCTGACCAGCCCAACGGCTCTCTGCAGAGGTTTACCCTAGGGTTTTTGTTTTGTTTTTGTTTTGAAAGACACACTTGTGTACATAATGAAAACATGATCCCCAGTGTCAGCAGCAACTAGTCCTTTGGAAGAATGTCTCTCTTAGATATGGTGACAGAGCTATGGAAAGGAGAAGGATAGAGAGTGTGATTAATAAAGAGCTTAAAGTTTATTATCATTTCTTCTTCCAAGCCAGTTCCCTTCCTCTTGCCTTCCTGTTTTTCATCCAACCTGGCCCCATTCTTCTGATAAAAACCATCTTTCTCTCAGCTCGGGCGGCTGGTTCCCATTACAACACCCCTTGAAAAGGCTGTTTAAAAAATATTTTTATATAATTTTGTTCAAATAAATTCATGGCACAAAAGGCACCACCCCAGGCTCAGGACAGGACAGTCTGGACTCTTGTCTTGGAGTTCTTCCCATGCTTGGATTGGAAGAAAAGACATCAGAAGACAAAGAGGATCTCTCTTCCACCAAGGATAAAACAGGTCAATGCCAGAGGCTGTTGGGCTCTAGGCATGGGCAACAAGACCCTTTCACACTACACAATTATAGTGCTATGCTTTCACTTTAACTGCCTTGACTGCATCCTATAGAATCTCCGGCCTTTACAGTTTAGTCAAAGGCACGAGAGGAGTTCTCTGGCTGAGAATTCTAAGTGGCCCCCCACAAACTGCAAATTCCATAGGATGCTGCCATGGCAGTTAAATGGGTATCAAAGTTATATAACTGGATGGAGATATCTTTTCCAGGACCTATTCACACTTATTGTTGTGAGCAGCAAACATTTCTTGGCGGTATTACAACTTTTGGTCCTTAAATAGAGAAAGCAGAGCTTGGAAAGTAACTCCCAGAAATTAATTCATCACAATTATTCTTCCATATTCTCTGTAGTAGTTTTCATCTAATCAAAATAACTATGAAATAACTATAGTAGTTTTCATCTAATCAAAATAACTAGAGTAGTTAAATCTGTTACAAGACTACAGCCATTTCTGTACTACCGCTGTTACAGTGCTATTGTCCCAGTTTCGACATTCTGTGGAATCCTGGGGTTTGCAATTTTGGGAGGGGCATTGAGAATTCTCAGCCAGAGAGCTGTTGGGCCTCCGTAAACTACAAACCCCAGAATTTCACAGGATGTTGGAAGAGGAATAACAGTATTATAACAATGTAGGGCAGAAATGGCCCCCAAATCCATTAGAGGCTTCTGGGAGAAGTTCTTCTCATGAGGAGGACCCTACATGTGAGGAGCCCTGTATTGTGAGGAGTGCTCTGCTTCAGCTGGGCACTTGTCCCGGGCATGAAGATTTTGTCTTGTGCCAGTGCTCTTGGGGGGCTCTTTAGACACCAGTGCTCTTGAGAGAGTGGTTCTGCCTCCGATGCAGATCTTTTGGGCTGGATGATCTCACAGTTGCTTTCTTTGACTGAGGGGCCAAGTCCTTCCTGGATCAGAGGCTCACGCAGTTCCAGGGGGATGGAGTCATAGGCTGATGGGTGTCCAGGTCTTCCAAAGAGAACTCCTGCAGCCTGACATCATCCCTCTTTTTTTCCAATGAGCTCAGGGTGGCACATACATGACCCTCCCCCCCACTTACATTTTCCTTACAAACTTATGAGATACATCAGAGACGAGAGAGAGAGAATGACGGCTTAAGGTCACCAACTGAGTTTTACTGCTTAGTGGGAGCTTGAACCAGGATTTTCCAAACCTTGTCAAACACTGTGACCACTGTGCAAAATTACTTTTCTTTCCACTGCAATGGTTAACCTTCCCTTCCCTACCTGTGCCATGGTAGTCATGAGCATGAGTATCACAATTCACTCCTGCGTGCCTTTCTAATAGCTATCTAGCAGAAGCTGGGTGGGCATCCACACACACACCCAACTCTCATGTATATACAGAGGAAGATTTACACAAACATCCCCACTTATCAACCTGCCTCCCCACCATTACAATCATGCTTTGCACCATTACCACTGTTTGTTGTCCTGGTAGGACCACAATTTACAGCAGCACCTGTGCCACAGAGGGTGCCAATGTAGGGCTGGTGGGATGCTCTAGCTCAGGAATGAGATTTGTGTGGCCCTCCAAAGACTGTTGAACTACAGCTCCCAAGACCCCTCACCACTGGCTGTGCTGGCTAAGACTGCTGGGGCTTGCAGTCCAGCAATATTTAGAGAGCTGCACAATTCCTTCCTGCTTTAGCCGTTGTTCCCTTTGGCAATCCCTCTGAGCAGGTTTGCAAAAGCATAATTGATGCTCTGGCATCCACGCTCAAAGGAGTGGCTAGGATACTTGGTGAAAGACACTACAGAAAAGATGTCCACCCCTAGAGAGTAACACATGGTTCCCTACAAGGGTGGTAGGATTTTTTCTCCACAATTTCAACCTCTGTGCTCCTTCCTTGTCAGTCTGAGTAGCCTGTGTCTTTCATGTCAGTAAGGTGCTGAATGAACCCTAGCTTTCAGCCCAAACTTTAAAGGAGACACCCATGCTGCTGAACCTGATTAGGAAGTATGGTTCATTACTGTGGAGAGTTCACTTGAAGCTCGGTTAAAAAACCCAGTGTGGCTTTACTGGCCCTCTGACCTGGAAGCCACCAGCTCCGATTCCTGTATGTTGTGCATGATAGGCATAATATAATTGTGGCTAACCCCCCACACCCTCCACAAATCAGCCACCATAAGTTGTCTTCACCTGTTTTGAGGTCACTGCATGGACATCGTCCCTTTCCACATCTTCAGCCTTTCCGCATGTTTTTTTTTTTAGCGTGAGCGCCCCTTGAGCGTCACGCAAATGGGAGCGTCACTCCGCACGATGTACCCCCACTTGCGCAATGCTCACAAGGCTGAAGAGGGGTGCGCGTGCATTTTTTGATTTTCAGCTTTAAGCCGAAAATGCCCCGTGCTCGCACAATGCTCGCGCCGCCCTCACACACTTACCTGCGTGCAGTGTGTCAGCGAGCCAGGCGGGTGGCGCATCCTTCCCCAGCGCAGCCTACAGCTCCCACAGTGCCCTGCGGAAGGAAGGGGCGGGGCACTTGCGCGACGGTTGTGCAAACAGGAAGCGACCTGCGGAAGGAAGGAAGGGGGAAGCGGCAGCATTTTGGAGGAGGCTTCTCGTGCGAGACGCCCTCCCCCATCGCGCAAAAAGGTAACATGCGAAAAGGGCCCTTGCCTTTTGTTGAATCCATCAAGTGGTGATCTGGGGAAAGCCTCTCCCAGGAGGGGAGGGTGACAGAAGCACTCCTCTCCACATGAGCTGCCTGCTGGATGGGAGGAAAGGCAATGGCTCCACTCTTCCCTTCCACAGTGCAGCCTGGCGCTTTCCCAGGCTGTGCTTGGGGAAGAAGCACAGCCATTGCACTTCCTGATGTTCTGCACTGCAAGTAAGTGCTGGAGGGAGATGGGAAGACTGTGCGATCGCAGTTCATTGATGGGAGAAACCCATCAATGATTTATTCCACAATTCCAATGGGTGGCCACAGGATCATGACGAGATCATGACGACGTCATGCAGAACCATTGTCGCAATTCCTTACAATCCTGTTGCCATTGCAGATTAGGGGCGGAGTGTGAAAAGGGTCATTGTTTTTGACACATCCTAGGACCGGTGGGCAATGAGAACATTGCCAAGGCTGCTGGGAGCATGGCATATTTTACAGCAATTTTTTAAAAAATATATTCTTTACAATATGGTTTCTGTTCCTGTCCTGATCTGAGCCTATACTGAATCCATAATTTGTTCCATCTTCAGTAGTAACTTACCTCTGGTCTTGCCATAATGGCAATAAAGGCTTGCTCTGTATATTTATACCAGGAAAACATCACTGGCTCAGAATCCATTTTGGCTTTAACTATTTTATGTTCTGCATGGTTGGAGGACTAAAATAACTTTGGACATGTCTTTCCTCACACAAGCCATCTTATACACTATGGTTACCAGGTAGAGCTATGTGCTGAGCAGCAAGTACAAACAATAATTGTCAAACATTATGTTAACTGGTTAAAATCAGGGTCTTTTTAGTGGTAGTGCCTGCCCTTATGTACTCCTGTCTGCCAAGAGAACCATGGCAGATCCTCGAGGATATCAGTAAAACTGCTTTATTCATTGATCCTATACAATTTACCTCCAGCATGCACCTTCAGACTACTTCACAGGTAATTCTGTGGCTGCCATAGTTTTATTCTTCTTTTTCCTCTTTTCCATATTGAATCTATATAGCATCAACCACCCTATGGGATTTGTTAAAAAGCTGTGTGACAGGATATAAGTATGAATAATAAATATAAAATGTTAAGCAGTCTTACTTTGATCTAATTCATCTTGAACTCTGTGGGACCTCTGAGAAAACATAAACATAAAGCTTACGACACATAACCCCCTAAGCCAGTTTACTTGGAAGTAAAATTGTGCTGAAAGCAATACATCTAGGTCTATTTCAACCTATGATAGCCATGGATTTTAGCCTGTAGTGTTATGGGAACAGCTTGACCAGAAACTATTTATTATTACAAACTGTCTGAAAAAATTGTGGAGAGGGGATTAGACTGTTTCAATACAATAACAAAACACATATCTCAGTCTGTCTTTGGGGTCTAATTCTTTCTGTATCCTTAGGACAATGTACCAGCAACCAGGACTACCTGAAAAATGTGGTTTTATCTATTGAATCAAAGTGCATAATAAAATCAGAGCTGTAATGTTATCCTGAAACATTCTGCCATAATACACCACTGCTGGTAGAAAATGTAGCAAGACTCGAGATAGTCAATTTATGCTGTGTTAGTCTGTGGCTGTCTGTTTGTGCTCTGAGACATGAGGTGGCTTTAACTTTTGCTATACTATCCCAAAACATGCTAAATATGAACTAAAAGTGATGTTTCCATGCCCTATCCAGGCTGATTTCAGCCTTTGCTGGAACAATTGACAAACTAACTCCAAGGTAGTCAAGTGAAGATCACACCACCTCTGACTATTACATTTATGATAATCTGCCTTTATTTTCAATTACCATTGTTTAAAAGAAATACTTGAAAAGAATAAGCTGGGCCTTTGATTCACAGGAAGTAAACGGTAGAAGGGAGGACAGATCAGAGTATTGCTAACTAGCCTTCCTTTGCTTCTTGAAGCAAAGACATCTTGTTAATTCCAAACCTACTGGCTAATAACATTTCCTAGTCTAGTGCGGAAACGGCCTAAGTCTTCTCATTTCTGTTGTTCCAAACTACTGGCAAGTGCACAGTCTCAGTAAATTATTATGTGTGGTTTGGGATGCCTAAAGGAAAGCATGATTGTGCAAGGATCTGTCAAAAAAGCAACACAAGCAGAAAACTCTAAACTCTAGACCTTGGAGAAGTTACTTATGAATGGCAACTCTCAGAATCCCCCACTCTGAATGGCAATCTCCCCACATAGTAGTGCAGATTTTGGGAGCTGTAGTCCAAAATAACTTTTCCAGTCTCCACTGCACACACATACGACAACAGTGCAGGCAGGATCCGGAGATGGATGTAGGCCTTTCACAGTATAAAATTATAGCACTATGATTTCATTTTAACTGCCGTGGCAGCAGGCGATAGAATCCTGGGGCTGGCAGTTTGAGTTGGGCATACCCTGCAACATTTCACAGATGAAAACCTGGACATGCGTGGCCAATCAACATCAGAGTATGATCACAATGGCAAAAGTTATTAATGAGGAAGAACAAGCAAGGTAGGAGGGGCTGCAGCAGCTCGTTTTTGCCTGAGTCTACTGGGAAGGGCAAGACTCCAGCCATTTCTACCCTAACTATTATAGTGCTATTATTCCACTTTCACCATCTTGTGGAATTCTGGGGTTTGTAGTTTCCTGAGGCCAAAGAGCTCTCTGGCTGAGAATTCTAAATGCCCCTCCCTAAACTGCAAACCCCAGGACTCCACAGGATGTTGAATGTAGAATAATAGCACTATAGCAGTGTTGTGTGGAAATGGGCTCTGTCTCCTCTCCCTCCACTGAGACCCTTTTCGCACGCAGTTTCTGTAGCGCAAGGGCCCCTTGAGCATCGCATAAATGAGAGCATCAGTCCGTATGACGCACTCCCATTCACACGACGCTCACAAGCCTAAAGCAGGATATGTGCACATTTTCTTATTTTTGGCTCTAAGCCGAAAATACTGCGTGGTCACGCAATGCTCCCAGGGCCCTCATGCACTTACTTGCGTGCGGTGCGTCGAACGAGCCGGGCCGGTCGCGCTTCCTCCCCCAGCGCAGCCTACAGCTCCCAGACTGTGCTGCGGAAGGAAGGGGTGGGGCGCTAGCGCAGTGGTCACGCTACCAGGAAGCGACCTGCGGGGAAGCAGCAGCCTTCCGGATGAGGCTTTTTGCACAAGACGCCCTCCCCAGTCGCGCAAACGGGTAACGTGCGAAAAGCCTGAGACTGCAGCAGTTTGCAACAATTGAAGTAAGTTGAGGATAATGGGAGAAAGTAGGAGAGGAGAGAAATTGGGATATTTTAAAAGCAGCTGAAAAAGTGGGATGGCAGATGGTTAATCAGGACTACCTCTCCCAAATCAGGACAGATGGAGAGTATGGCCATTTCTGCGCTAGCCTGTTATAGTGCTATTATTTCAACATCCTATGGAATCCTGGGGTTTGCAGTTTCGAAAATGCAAACCTCAGGATTCCATAGGATGTTGAAAGTGGAATAATAGCACTATAACAGGCTAGTGCGGAAATGGCCTATGAGTGAGGCATTTAGAATTCTTAGCCATGGAGCTCTGTTGCCTCCCCAAATTACAAGCTCCGGAATTCTAGAGAATGCCACTACAGCAGTTAAACTGGGATCGTAATGCTCAAACTATAGTGCGGAAGGGCCCTTAGATGCTCCACTGTCTTGAGGTTGTATCAGGAAGGCAGGAATGGATGTAAGCTAGATATAATTGAGTAAGGCCTTGTGATGTTTCTCCTCCAGCCTTGTTACCTATACACAAGTTCAGCAATGAACTAAAAGAAGAAATGTCACTTGCTAATCTCTTAATACAAAAGGCACAGGAGCAGGGAATGGTATATATTTAGCAGCCCTGGTGTGTTGTTGGTTATGTCTCCTCACCCGTCCATGTGCCAATTTGCCTGCATCTTTCATTCCTCCCTTCCTCTGCCTTCTCTTTGCCAACGCTGCTGGTTAATTTGGCCACCTCCATCTCACATAGTCCAAGCCAAGCTTTGGTTGCTGGGCAACCTGTAGCATTTATACCCCGACGAGAGGGGAAAGAGGTCTTTTACAGAAAGATCTCATGGTGCTGAGCGCAACTGATCTGTATGAGTGGCCGTTGTTAGTGCAAGGGCACAGCACCGGGTGCCAAATAGTGACCACTTCTGGCACAAACGCATCTGAGTTTTCCCCCTCCTATGGGTTCCTCAACATCTCACTCTTCACGGAACAGGCAGAGAGTGATTGAGTGCCATTGCTCCCTCCCTCTATTAATATTCTTTGCCATTCCTTATTTATCCAGACACTTTTGAGTCACAGGTGACCCTGCCAAGCAGCCCGTCTAGACTGAGAGTCATTCCCAAGCTATTCAGCTTTTTCATTTCCTCTCTAGGACTGCGCTTGGAGAAAATTCCCCTCCCCTTCTTTCCAGCTCTGTCCATTACACTTTCACCTCTCCATAAGGCTGGTTTGGGCCTACATTTGACAGGTTGCTCAGCAACAGGAGCTTGGCCTGGAATATGTGAGACAGAGATGGTTAGATTAGCCAGCAGAGTTGCCTAAATTGCAGAGAGAGGAGGACCTTAAGAATCCAGGCCCATTGACACGTGGTCAAGTGAAGAATCTCAATGAAAATAAGCCTAGGGTGGCCAGATGTTTACCCAGCTTTAGCTCCTGTATTTTTAACAGGAGTTTGCTCTGCAGAAAGAAATAGGTGAGACATTCCACAATATACTGAGGAGATAAATCTGCAATCCCTATGCTATCATCTCAAGTAGAGGCATATATCACACTTGTTACCACGGTTATGCTGTGTCTGGTGAGAGCACTAGATATCTCTTGATATCAAATAATTTGGTCTTTATTTGACCTTTCTCTACCACCCTACTCCACGTATTTGCAAGGGCCACCAGACAAGCACATAATAGGCGCGGCCGTTAATGGTTGTACATTCCAAACCTCATTTAGGCAGGCAACTTAATGCCTCTCCGATGCTTCAGGGACCATCTTTCTTGCAAACCCGCCTTGCTCAGTGCAACTTTACACAAAGACGCCCAGCCAAGTGCCGAGCCATTCCTTTATGTTGGGCCATTTGCATACGGGCCATACTATTGTCATCCAGCGCTAACCTCATCATGTAAAACCTGACCTTTTCCAATGCCTTTGTCCAGCTACAAATTCCCTTTATTCTCACCGAGCATGGCATGGCCTGTAGGTAAAATCCACCCTATAAAAAGTCCCCAATTCCAAGCCTTCCTCGGAACACTCCGGACTGCTATCCCACCTTGCTGTCGGTTTGTCCAGCGAGTCGCCCCCTCAGCGAACTGCACTGAGCTTTCTTCCCCTCAACCTCCTCTTCTCTCCAGGACTACATGAACAGGTGTCGTATTACCCATTCCCCAAAAACTCTCCATTTCTATTTCCAGTTAGTTAGTGTATGCCGTGTCTTTCGTGTTGTTTGTTCTCAATAAAAATATTATTTGTTGCTTTAGAACTTGTCTAACCGCTTTCTGACCTGACGCCATAGACATAGGGTTAAAGATCCCAGCTAAAGTTACCCTGCCTCTCGTTAGCTTGAGAGAGTGCTCGAGCCTAATTTCCCCCATCTTGTGTTTTTATTTGGTAATTTGGGCGCCCCTCCCGGGACCCCCAACATACAGGGTAACATACTCCCTCATTTACTGAATTTTAGGGGAGCTTCAGATGTGGGTATCCAGCTGTCCTCTCTTGTTCACCCACCACTTCTTATGTCTTTTCTTCTTTTCTTACTGTAGAAGGTCCCTTAAGGAAAAAAGGGCTGAAACACAAACACAGTGCCTTCTCGGTGCTAATGTGCCGACCCTTCTTTCTGTAAACAAGATGAAGTTCTTGTTAAATGCATGGGAGGAGACTTGGGTATTTCTTTTTTCCTTTTCCTAAGCAGCTGGCAACTCAATGTAAGAATAAGAGGCACATAGACAATGTGAAGGGGAAGCTAACTGGAGTGATTCTAGTGTTAATATTTGGTGGTAGCCTCCCAGCTCCAAGGGTTTCTCGGTGAAATGGATTATTTGGATCCATTTCAATCTGGCTTCAGGCCTGGTTATGGGACAGGGACAGCCTTGGTGGATGGCCTATGCTGGGAACTAGACAGAGAGAGTGTGTCCCTGTTGGTTCTGCTTTGACCTTTCAGTGGCTTTCAGTACTATTAACCATGGTATCCTTCTCTCCTTTCCATCTTATTCCAAAGAAGCTATCTTGGTACTTGGTTTGTTGTCAGTAATGGACAGGATAGCGATAACAAATAGAAGCTTAATTCAGATAAGACAGAGGTACTCCTGGTCGATCAAAAGGCAGATCAGAGAACAGGGACTTTGCCTGTGCTGGATGGGGTTACACTCTCCCTGAAATCTCAGGCTCACAGCCTTGGTGTTCTCCTGGACTCAGCTCTGAGCCTGGATGCCCAGGTTTCAGCAGTAGCCAGGAGTGCATTTGCACAGTTAAAGCTTATGAGACAGCTGCGCCCATTCCTTGGGACATCAGATCTGTCTACAGTGATACACATGCTACTCCACTGGAAAAACCCTATCCCGGGGTCTACAATTTTTATATTAAAATATGATTCAATGTGCCTGAGAGGTCACCCGGATGGACATGTAGGCAGCAATGGTCAAAGATCGAAAACCAGGTCAGGCCAGTAAAATCCCCCGTCACGTAGCCCCAGGAGACCTCAAGATGTGTAAACCCACAATAAACAAAGGGTCCTCAGCCCTGAGACACCAACTTGAAGGGATTAGCATGTTTGCCCCAAGTTGAGCAAATATTCAATCAGGCGAGGACCAGAAGTCACACCACAAAACACAGCCAAAGATCCTGAGACTTTGGCAACACCTTGTAATCCCATCACACAAAGGAAATTACCAGTGTGGAGCTTCGTGCCGACTGCAACACCCATTGTTCTCTTAGGGAAAAGATTAGTCCTCCAGGTACTTTTCCCCCTACAAATAGTCCCAGTTTTTGAGTGGTTCTTTGGATCGCTCCCAGTCACCCCAGCCGACCGTCGCTCTGTTTGTCGAGCAATCCCCTCAGCCCTCTCCGTGCTGAGCCCCACTTCTCTGCTGTTTTTCCCAGACCAAGAACTTCAGGACAAAGGTGCAGTATCACCCCAGCTACACCCCTTCAATATTCCCCTATGCAGTTTCCTCTCTTTTGCTTCTTAATAGGTCTTGAGTGAATGTGTGAGTGATTGTATTGCTGCGTGAGACTTTTCTTCAATAAAATCATTTATTGGACATTTTTGTTTGGTTTTTGGCTTGGCCTGACCCCGTAAACACTGGGTAAAAAGACCCTGCTAGGTTATCCTGCCTCTCGCATTGCTATTGCTCGTGCTCTGGATAGTTTCCATTCACCATCATGTGGAACACACTCAGGTGTCCCCCAAGGGATCCCAGAAATCAGGGTAACACACACCTTGATTACATCTCAGTTGAGCTACATTACGTGGGGCTGCCTTTAGAAACCATTTTGAAAGTTCAGCAGGTTCAAAATGCAGAAATCAGAATTCTGACTGGGGCCAGTTAGAATCATAGAATCATAGAATCATAGAAATGTAGAGTTGGAAGAGACCACACGGGCCATCCAGTCCAACTCCCTGTCATGCAGGAACACCCTCAAAGCACTCCCGACAGATGGCCATCAAGCCTCTGCTTAAAAACCTCCAAGGTAGGAGACTCCACTACTCTCCGAGGCAGCAGATTCCACTGCCGGACAGCCCTGACTGTCAGGAAGTTCTTCCTGAGGTTCAGGTGGAATCTCCTTTCCTGCAGCTTGAATCCATTGCTCCTTGTCCTGGTTTCTGGAGCAGCAGAAAACAAGCCCCCTCCTTCCTCTACGTGGCATCCCTTCAAATATTTAAACATGGCTATCATGTCCCCTCTTAACCTCCTTTTCTGCAGACTAAACATACCCAGCTCTCTCAGTCTATCCTCATAGGGCATGTTTTCCAGGCCTCTCACCATTTTGGTCACCCTCCTCTGGACTTGCTCCAGCTTGTCAATATCCTTCTTGAATTGGGGTGCCCAGAACTGGACACAGTATTCAAGATGGGGTCTAACCAAAGCAGAGTAGAGTGGTACCAGTACCTCCCTCGATCTAGACACCATACTCCTGTTGATGCAGCCGAGAATTGCATTGGCTTTCTTGGCTGCCGCATCACACTGCTGACTCATGTTCAGCTTGTGGTCTATGAAGACTCCTAGATCCCTTTCACACGTACTGCTATCCAGCCACGTGTCCCCCATCCTATATTTCTGTATTCCATTATTTCTGCCTAAGTGTAGGACCTTACATTTCTCTCTGTTGAATTTCATTTTGTTCGCCCTGGCCCAGCTCTCCAATCTATCCAGGTCATTTTGAATTTTGATCCTGTCCTCTGGCATATTAGCAACCCCTCCCAATTTGGTGTCATCTGCAAATTTGATGAGCATGCCCTCTATTCCTTCATCTAAGTCATTGATAAAAATATTGAACAGCACTGGGCCCAGGACAGAACCTTGTGGCACCCCACTAGTCACTTCTCTCCAGGATGAAAAGCAGCCATCCGTGATCACCCGTTGGGTTCGGTCGGTCAACCAATTACATATCCAATTAACAGTAGCCCTGTCTAGCCCACATTTTACTAGCTTCGATGCAAGAATGTCATGGGGAACTTTGTCAAAGGCCTTACTGAAATCGAGATATGCTACATCCACAGCATTCCCTTCATCTATCAAGCTAGTAACTCTATCATAAAAAGAGATCAGATTAGTCTGGCATGACTTATTTTTGAGAAATCCATGTTGACTTCTCGTGATTATTGCGTTGTTTTCTAAATGATTAGAAACTGAACGCTTAATGATCTGCTCCAGGATCTTTCCGGGTACCGATGTCAGGCTGACTGGGCGATAATTATTTGGGTCCTCTTTCTTTCCCTTCTTGAAGATGGGGATAACATTTGCTCTCTTCCAATCTGCTGGAACTTCTCCTGTCCTCCAAGATTTCTCAAAAATTATAGCAAGCGGTTCCGAAATGACCTCTGCCAGCTCTTTTAATATCCTAGGATGCAATTCATCTGGCCCTGGAGACTTGAATTCATCCAATGCGGCCAGGTATTCCTGTACCACCTCTCTACTTATTAAGTGCCTCATTTCCTCTGCTTCCTCCCCTGCTCCCCTACCGCCAGGTTGAGTGCTTGTATCCTTCTGGGAAAATACGGAGGCAAAGAAGGTGTTAAGTAGCTCTGCCTTTTCTCTCCCCCCTGTGAGTAATTCGCCATCTTCTCTGCGTAGCGACCCTACTGTCTCCTTCTTTTTCCTTTTGCTGCGGACATATTTAAAAAAAACCTTTTTATTGTTTTTAATGTCTCTGGCCAGCCTAAGTTCGTTCTGTGCTTTAGCCTTTCTGACCTCCTCCCTACATCTCCTGGCTACTTGCTTAAATTCTTCTTTGGTGGTTTCCCCCTTCTTCCATTTCCTATACGTGTTTCTCTTAACTCTTAGCTCAGCTGAGAGTTCTTTAGTCAACCATTCTGGTTTCTTCAGATGCCTTCCATTTTTCCTCCTTATTGGCACAGTTTTAGACTGTGCCGTCAGTATCTCCTTTTTAAGGAACTCCCATGCCTCCTGAACTCCTTTCCCTTTCACTATTCCTGACCACGGAATTCCAGCCAGCAGCTCCCTAAGTTTACAGAAGTCCGCTTTTTTAAAATCTAAGACGAGTGTCTGGCTACCCTTATCTTCTCCTTCCCACTGAATGCTAAATTCCAACAGGGCATGGTCACTCCCCCCTAAAGATCCAACCACTTCTACCTCATTCACAAGGTCATCCCTGTTGGTCAAGACCAGATCTAGAATATTTGATCCCCTTGTGGCCTCTTCCACCTTCTGGACCATGAACTTCATAACTTCACTGGTTACCTGTTCATTTCTAGGCACAATTCAAAGTGCTGGTCATGACCTATAAAGCCCTATGCAGCTCAGTTCTGGATTATTTGAAAGACTGTATCTCCTTGTACGAACCTGCCAGAGCCCTGAAATCTGCAGAGGGAGGCTTTCTTTCAGTTCCACTACCCTCCCAAGCTTTTTAGGTTTTTTTTTAACTTTTTGGAACCCGACTTGGGTCCTACTTTGGGAGAAAAAGAGGCATCTAAATACAATAAATAAATATTTCTTTGTATCGCTGACAACAGAGTGCTGTGGAATACACAGCTGAAAGTCTGAGTTACATGGATGCGTCATCTGCTCTGAGACTTTGCAGATAAGGACTCCAGTGTTAAGTATACTACCTACACTGCAAATTTTAGACTGTATCCTTTTCCATGGTTTGTTGTTGTGTGCCTTCAAGTTGTTTCTGACTTAAAGGCAACCTATCACAGGGTTTTCTGGGGCTGAAATAGTGTGATTTGCTGAAAGTCACTTGCTGGGTTTCTATGGTCAAGCAGGGAATCTGCGATCATAATCCAACTCTCAAACCACCACACCATGTTGGCTTTCATTGTTTTCGTTTGATTATAAGAGCTTTATTAGCCCTTTAGCTAGGGTGTTACATTTCAATGTCAGATTATTTGAAATAGATGGCACTTTATACCAGTGTTTTTGCAAGTATTCTGTAAAACAAAGTTTTGAGAAGGCTAAGATGCCCTGACAACAGGTTTGTGTTGTACAGAAAAGTATTTGACACGGACAGGGTTACACCCGCACCTCCTCTATTCCGGTAACAAAATTTTGCAAAACAAAGTCTGAGTTAGGTTGAAGATTCCAGGCAGGAAAGATTTGGGCTAGTTAGCTCAACACTACTGGGGGAAAAATGGATTGCAATCCAGCAAAGCTAAAATAAACTAGTTAGTCTTGTGTTGGCCAGAACAAGTCAACAATCCGTTTTAGGATCATATCTTTATTTATATCTTATTTTTTTAAACTCAGAGTTTTAAAAAATGTGTAAGATTTCAAGAATGTGAGCTGACCTAATACAGGTATTACTCTAGTATGGATTCCGAAAGTTGTATGAGAAGCTGAATTGCTTGAATATCTGTCTTCTCCATGAAAGCAAACCTTCCAAACCAATGATCTCTGGTTGCTTGAGACTCATGTCTCCCAATCCCAATTGCATATGCTTTTCCTCATTCTCAAAATCCTTGCCCCAGAGAAGGTGCTCCACTCGTGTTAACCCCTATCAAGTTTGTCTGATAGCATCAATCATGAGTTGGAGCGGAGGTTGCTGGAAAAACTGATTCAAGCCCCCACCTGCCTCCTTTTCCCCTAAACCCTGTGATATTATTTCTCATAATCTGATTCCACACAGCCTCCTCTGCATCATGCTTTTTTTATTATTTTATTTTTGGGGGATTCCTGCCACAGCAGCTCTGTTCAGGTTCCAAATATAGGGAAGCCAAGCAAATGACTGTGGAGGCTTTGCTGATGAGCATCCGCAAACTTCACCGTACTGAGCGATATCCTTAATTCCTCCATTTAACGGAGCAAGCAGAAACAGGAGAGTGTCCTAACTGCGGGTTTGGTGGATCCAGGGTGCCCTCTGCTGAGAGATAGTGGATATTACGTGACCCGGCGTGGCAGTTAGGAGCCATTTTCGTACTAGACTGTGGCCATTGGCCCCTCCCTAAACTGCAAACCCCAGGATCCCAGAGGATGTTGAAAGTGGAATCATCGCGCTATAACAGGCTAGTGCGGATATTATTCCACTTTCAACATCCTATGGAATACTGGGGTTTGCAGTTTAGGGAGGGGCCGGCCTCCATTGGATGTTGAAGGTAGAATAATAGCACTATAACAGTCTAGTGCAGAAATGGAGAGGGTTGTTGTTAACCGCCCTTAAATCGACTTCAGCTTTTGGTGATCCATAGGATTGGAGATCTCCAAGTCACCTTGTCCTCAACCTCCCTGCTCAGATCCTGAAGATTCAGGGACATATTTTCCTTGTGTGAATCTCTCCATCTGTAATGAGGCCTTCCTCTTTTCCTACCTTTCCGAGCATTGTTGCCTTTTGTAGTGAGTTACCTTTTCTCATGATATGGCCAAAGTCCAACAATATTAGTTTAGTCATTTGGCTTCCAGGGAGAGTTCAGGCTTGATTTCCTCTCGAATCCATTTATTTGTATTTTTAGCAGTTCACAGTATTCAGATAACTTTTCTTTAACATCACATTTCAAAGGAGTTGATTTTCTTGCTCTCAGCTTTCTTCACTGTCCAACTTTCACAACCCTTCATAGAAATTGGAAATAGGATGTCATGGACCATCCTAATTTTAGTATTCAATGATATATCTTTACAGTTCAGGATCTTGTCTAATTCCTTCATAGCTGCCCTTCCAAATTCTAGTCTTTTTCTAATTTCTTGACTGCAATCTCCATTCTGATTAATGATTGAGCCTGAACTGTTTTAATGTTTTAATTGCCTACTTGAAGGTTATGTAAATCATCTGTGGTTATTATATCTGTTTTCTTAAATTTCAACTGTAAACCTGCCTATGCACTTTCTGCTTTGACTTGCTTCCATAATTGTTCCAAGTCGTTCTGTTTTCTGCTAGCAGTATGGTGTCATTTGCATATCTTAAACTGCTTTTATTCCTTCTTCCAGTTTTCACACCTCCTTCTTCTGAGTCCAATCCTGCTTTATGGGATCAGGCAAGCATGCATTTTATCAACCTATCTGTTTAATCTGTATGGTGAACATATCCTCCAATATGTTCACCATACAAATTAAACAGATAGGGTGATAAAATGCATCCTTGTCTGATCCCCTTGCCCATTGGAAACCATTCCATTTCTCCATATTCTGTCCTAACAGTCGCCTCTTGTCCTGCAAATGGGTTACATGTCAGGACAATCAAATGTTGTGGAACACACATTTCTTTAAGAGTGATCCATAATTTCTCATAATCTACATAATCAGAGGCTTTGCTATAATCTATGAAGCACAGGCTGATTTTCTTTTGAAATTCTTTGGTGCACTCAATTATCCAACATACGTTTGCAATAAGATCTCTAGTGCCTCTTCCTTTCCTGAACCCGGCTCGGACATCTGGCATTTCTTGCTCCAAGTAAGATAAAAGTCTTTGGTGTTGAATTTTGAGCATCACTTTACTTGCATGAAAATTAACACAATGTTTCTGTGGTTACTGCAATCCTTTGTGTCCCAATTTTGGGGATTGGAATACATATTGAGCATTTCCAATCTGTGGGCCATTCTTTTGTTTTCCATATTTGTTGACAGATTTTAACTAGAGTAGATTCCATCTTTGTAGAGTGAAGCAGCTCTATTGGTATGCCCTCTGTTCCTGGTGATCTATTTCTCCCAAGTCCTCTGAGCACAGCTTTCACTTCATCTTCTAGAAATAACTTCCCATGGCTTTTCCTTGAATGAATCTGTCAACCATTCATCTCTTTTATATAGTTCTCCCATGTATTGTTTCCATCATCTTTTTATTTCTACTTGGTCATGTAATGTGTTCCCATACTGGTAGAGCATCCCCACTTTGGATTTAAATTTCCCTTTGATTATTTGGATCTTATGGAAGAGTTCTCTTGTACTTCCTTTTTTGTTGTCATCTTCTATTTCTATTGCATTGATTATTGTAGTACTTCTTCTTGTCCCTGCACTCAAGTTGTTGAACAGTTGCATTCAGAGTACTGACTTTGTCACCTTTCACTTTTGCCTCTCATCTCTCCTTAACTGCTTGAAGAGTTTCATCTGAGCAGAGAGAATGGAGATTCTCCATCTTCTGCTTCTAATTATGTGATGTATTTGATTTCTATATTGGCCAGCAGGTGATGTTCATTTCTACAGTCACTTTTTGGGTTGCTTGAAGAACGTGTTTGCTGTTGGTCTTGCACAGCTCAGTCAATTAGTTTCCTGCTTCATTTCTTGATCCGAGGGCAAATTTTCTTACAATATTTGATTCTACTTTGTTTCTTACTTTTGCATTCAAATCACCTATGATTAACAAGAAATCCTGTTCCGGTATGTGATCATTTTCTTCCTGGACTTCTGCATAGAATCTTTCATTTTCTTCCTCTTCTGCCTCTGTACTTGGAACATAAACTTGGATTATGGTTATATTGATGAATTTTCCGTGAAGTCTTACTGAAATGAAATGGTCAGACTTTGCATTGTATCCTTCGACTGCTTTTGCTTTATCTCGTCTCACTATAAATGTCACCCCATTTCTTCTTAAATTTCCATTTCCTGAGTAAAACATTTTGTAAGTATCTGACTCAAAATGGGCCATTCTTATCCATTTTAGCTATCTTACTCCTAGTATTGCAGTGTTTATACATTCTGTTTCTTCTTTTACTATATTTAGCTTCCTCTGATTCATGCTTCTCACATTCCATGTTCTTATAATATGTATTGTGCAGCTTCAGATTTTCCTTTCACCCCTGAAAACATCAAAAAAATGAAGTCCTTTCCGCTTGAGCCCAGTTGTTTCGTTAGCCACAGGGCTGGTTGCAAATTGTCCTCTGCTCTCTCCCAGTAACTAACTGAGTGCCATCTGGGCTAGGAGTCTCACCTTCTGGCACTATCTCTTGTTTTTCATTTTGGATTGTCTCATCATAGGCTTTTCATCGTAAAAGACATTTAGGGCCTTTCTGCCCTACACTGTTATAGTGTTATTATTCTGCTTTCAACCTCCAGTGGAATTCTGGGGTTTCTGGGGAATTCTGAGGCCAAAGAGCTTATTACTGCAGCCCAGGCCTACCCGGAGATAGCACATGATATCGTTTTTGATATCAAACCATTCAGCCTTCCTCTGCCACCCCGCTCCACATGTTTGCGAGGCCTCCAGACAAGCACGTAAACAGGCGCGGCCAGTAATTGTTGGACATTCCATTCTCCACCTAGGCAGGCAGAACAGAGCCAATCCGTTGCTTCAGGGACCTTCCTGCAAACACCCTTTTGCTTAAGCGTGACACTAACAAAGGCGCCCAGCTCTGAGCCGATAGTCTTACAAAGCCAAACTAAGCACCTTGTATTTGCATACTGGCTACACTATTGTTAAATCAGCACTAAGCCGATCATGTTAAACTTGACCTTTTCCAATGCTTTGTCCCGCTCCAAACTAGCATTGTTCTCACTGAATAAGGCATGGCCTGCAGTCACAATTCACCCTATAAAACGCCCTCGATTCCGAGACCACCTCGGATTGCTCCCAAGTTCCAGACCGCCTTGCTGTCGTTTTGTCCAGAGAGCTCCACTCAGCGAACTGTGCTGAGCTTCTTCCCTGCACCCCAACGAACTCGATCTTCAAACTTCTTCAGGACTACGAGAAAGGTGTCGTATCATCCATTTCCCCCCAAAATCCCTATTTCCAATTCTTCCATTAGCTGTGTGATTGTGGTGTCTTTACTGTTTGTCTGTCCTTTTAATAAAACATCGTTTTTGCTATTTTAAAACTGTCTGACTGCTTGACTGACCTGCCCCGTAGACGCTGGGTTGCAAGATCCCGCTAAGCTACCCTGCCTCTCGCTAGCTTTAGTGAGTGCTCCAGATAATTTTCCCCAAGGTTGCGATATCGTGGTTTGGTTATTTGGGCGCCCCTCCCGAGACCCCCAGAGAGCAGGGTAACAAGCTCTCAGCTAAGAATTCTAAAGACTCCTCCCTAAACTGCAAACCCCAGGATTCCATATGGTGTTGAAAGTGGAATAATAGCACCATAACAGTGTAGTGCAGAAAGGCCCTCAGAAGGGGTTTACCATGCCTCCTTCTGTGCAATACTAACATTAGCAATGGTGCCGCTGCTTTTGTCTCTGTGAGATCTTCTGGCAGTGTCACTCCCGGCTACTGTTGCTGCCCAGTAGCTGTTTGGCACATTCAGTCTGGCTCCTCGGCAAAAGCCTTTCTGACATGGGAGACCCTACCAGCAGTACTGTTGCCATCACCATAGCCCAGAACTTTCCAAACGGTGTGTCGTAACACATTACTGTGTTGCCTATAGTGTGTTGGTGTGTCTCCTCCCCAGTCGAGAAGGACCCCCACCCACCCAAGCCTGGCCTGCTGCCGTTGCTCTCGCTGGGGTCTTTTCCTGGCAAGAGCGACGGCATCAGGCAAGGAGTGGGTGCGAGGGGGCTGTCTTTCCCCCTGCCGTCACTCACCTTGGGGTCTTTCCTGGTGAGGGCGACAGCAGCAGGCCAGAATCGGGATCGGGGTCTGCCTTTCTCCACCCTAAATAACGCTTCTGGGTACCTCTAGTTTGCTAGGAAAACTGAATTACTGTGTCGCAAAATGATGCATGTCGAAAAAGTGTGTCACCAACATAAAAAGTCTGGCAAGCTCTGCCCTCGCCTCTTGCCTCACAGGAGCACACAATTGCTGTGAAAACGTAGCGCTGTTGGTGGGAAATTAGGGTTACAGGCAGCAATTGTAGATCAACCGGTATTTATTGTTTCGTCATTCAGAGATAATTGGAAAGATCATAGAATTCCATCAGCCGTTGCCATAGCATTTAAAGTGTTTCGTGCTGTAGCTGCATAGTGTGAAAAGGCCCTGGCTGCTGGTATAGTGTAGGCTTATCTGAAGTGGGAGATCAGCAGTTTATTTTTGTAATGTTTCACGAATCATCATCTTATCTGTGCCCATTGGCTACAACTATTTATTTTTTATTTTTTATTTTTTGGAAACTCAATGCAGACCTCTACTCTCAGTAGTACTGGCACAGTGGACCCAGGGCTCCTAAGGTAGGGACATCAGGACATTTTCTTTTTTAAGTAGCATCGATGCTACCAATTAGAGCTCCTGTTTTCTCCAAGTTTAGGTGCAACCCTCACAGTAAACAAATAGGAAAGTTTTCCTCTCCCTTCCCTGCCCCAATCCATTACTGCAGATTATAGTTTTTGTAGTGCACAGTGTTTTAGGCTGGCTTGGCCTTAAAGATGTTAAGTCTTCATAGGCCATTACCACACTACAGTGTTAAGCTGCTGCTATTCCACTTTCAATGCCCTGTGGAATTCTGGGGTTTGTAGTTTACTGAGACCAAAGAGCTCTTTGGCTGAGAATTCAAAGTGCCCTTCCCTAAACTACAAACCCCAGAATTCCATAGGAAGTTGATAGTGGAATAGCAGCACTTTAACACTGGTCTTTTCTGCACTACACTGTTACAGTGCTATTATTCCACTTTCAACATCATATGGAATCCTGGGGCTTGCAGTTTAGGGAGGAGCCTATAGAATTCTCAGCCAGAGAGCTCTTGGGCCTCAGTAAACTACAAACCGCAGAATTCCACAGGGTGGTGAATATGGAATAATAGCACTATAACAGTGTAGTGCGGAAATGGCCACTGTAGTGCGGAAATGGTGCAGGTCAGGGTGGGTTTGTCCTTGCCTTGGAGGCTGAGAGAGTGTGCCTTCCCCAAGACCTTAAGACCTATTAGTTTTACAAAAGACAGCTTCTGAGAGGTGGGGGAATGAGCATTGCTAGAACTGTTGCTAGTTATCCTGCAGAACTGCCTAGATTTTTGAACCTTCTTTGGAGACATATTTAGGGAGAACTCCCTTAATCAGCGTCTGGCCTTCAAATTTCATCACTACACCACTTGGAGAGAGTTGGTATATAATTTGGCCCAAGTTATATTCAAAAAGGTTAAGTATGTGATCCCTTCGGGCATTTGTTCTTCGCTATTTGACATTATGCAACATTAATACTGCCTTCCAAGAACTGGTTTCTCCGCGTTTTTCCCCATTTCTGCACTAGACTGTTATAGCGCTATGATTCCACTTTCAACATCCTATGGAATCCTGGGGTTTGCAGTTTAGGGAGGGGCCCGCCGGCCCCTCCCTAAACTGCAAACTCCAGGATTCCATAGGATGTTGAAAGTGGAATCATAGCGCTATAACAAGCTAATGCGGAAATTGCCATTTGAATGCGCTGGCAGTGAGCATGAGGGAGTATGTCAATGTACACCCCCCCCGTTCATTTGGTACAGTCCAGTCCTCACTGAAAATTGAGGGCATAACCGAACCTAATCAATATTCCCGACTCGCCCACTCCACGTTGGGGGCGGGAGGAGCGTCCTGTACTTCCCTATCATCATCGAGACTGCCCAGTCCTCGACCAACAAGAGTGGGGCATAGGCGTGGCTTATGCTCCGGCGGGAAGATGGCGGCTGTTTCTTTCGCCGCGCTCTATGAGCGGCTGCAGGTATTCGGTTCTGGAGGGGGTAGTGGAGTTTCCTCGGGGCAGGGAGCGCTCAGTACAAATCAGGATTTATTACTAGGGGGTGCATGCTGGAGGGAGTGGCGAGGAGATCAGTTGAAGTTTCCAGGCAGAACAGGTTTGGGCGAATGGTTGTGTGTTTTCAATTCATTTCTGACTGATGGTGACTCTAAGTAGAACCTGTCATGGGGTTTTCTTGGTAGAATTAGGTCGAGTGGGTTTGTCCTTTCCTTCCGCTGAGGCTGAGAGAGTGTGACTTCCCCAAAGACACGCAGAGAGTTTCCATGGCTGAGCAGGAATTCGTACCCTAGTCCAACATTCAAACCACTACACCACAGCCATTTCCGCACTAGCCTGTTATAGCGCGATAATTCTGCTTTCAACATCCTCTGGAATCCTGGGGTTTGCAGTTTCGGGAGGGGCCGAAAGTGAAAGTGGAATCATCGCGCTATAATAGCCTAGTGCGGAAGTGGCCCACCTTGGCTCTCAAATTTGAAATTTGGGCTAGTTATCTCAGTGCAGCTGAAGAAGTGGATTGGAATCCAATCAGGCTAAAATAAACTACAGTCGTTAGACTTAAGGCTCATTCAAGGCTTCCCCCCTCCTTCTTTCCCTCCTCTTCCTCCTCCTTTCCTTTGTGGAACAAAAAGACAACTGGAAAATCTATTTCTTGGCATCATTGGGTTGCAAAACAACACAACACTGGCAAACATGGCCTCAGTAAAAACTGCCTTGCCAGTGGTGCAATGCCACCTTGGAAATTGAAATCTTATTTTTTATTTATTTATTTGTATCCCGCCTCTCCATATGGATCGAAGTGGCGAACAACTTAGAAATAGCATGTATTTTGAAACATTTCTATACATGCCCCCAACAAGCTGGGTACTCATTTTACCGACCTGCGAAAGGATGGAAGGCTGAGTCAACCTTGGAGCCAGGCAAGATCGAACTCACAACCTTGTGGCTTGCAGGACTGGCATTTAACCACTGCGCCACCAGGGTGCAGTGGTTAAATCTTGGTAATACAAATGAAAAATGAAATCTTGGTAATACAAATGAAAAATAAAAACAACAACCTGAAGTTCTGTGGAAACTTAAAAGACTATCACATGTACTATAGCAAAAGCTTTTGAAGACCACAGACCACTTCACTGCATGCAGTAGCCCCCAAGAGCACATCCCGCTATAAATACGTTCATTTTTAAGGCACCTCAGTTATTGGCTGGAACACTTAACAAACTTACTGGGGTGGGTAGGGGGAGAAGAAAGATAGTTGGGTAAACTGAGGAAAAAGAAAACCCACAGATGGGCAATACCTTTAATAGTATTAAACAAAAGGTCACAGAAGTTTGCAGGGGCAGCGTTCTGAATATCTGATGCTGGACGCAAATGAGAGGTAATGCTGTTGTCCTGATGCTTGGTCAAGAAGCTTGAGGAGGACTGATTCTGGACTTAAGGGTGTGTGTATGCTGTGAAGGAGATGGTCTAATAAGCATTCTGTAATGCCTTGTGGTGTAGTGGTTTGAGCAACCTTGGAGACCAGAGATCAATTCCCCACTCAAACATGGAAACCCACTGGCTGACCACGTGTGTATCACACAGCCCCAGAAAACCCTCTGATAGGTTCATCTTAGGATCACCATAAGTTGGAAACAACTTGAAGGCACACAACAACAACATCATGCCTTTTAAGAGTGTTCAGGGCCAGGCCTGCCATCAGGTGGAAGATGAGGCCAGGAAAGCAGTTGCACCCTCCCTGTCATTCCTTCTGAGCACACTGGCCACGGCCCTGGATAGAGCTGGTTATGCCACACAGCTTCTCCTGCATCTTCTCAACTGTGTAATAAAGGATGCTCTCTCCTCACTAGTATTGAAGTAAGATCTACCTGTTAGTCCAGTTGGCTTCTTTAGGAAGAGGTTTTTATCTTCTGTTTTGCTTTTATCTAAAATATATGTAAGTGTAGTCACCAGATCCTACATGTGTTTATTCTGAAGTGAGGCTTATAGAATTCAAAGAAAATATATATAATATAATATAAAATATAGAAATGTTTCGAAATACATGCTATTTGTAAGTTGTTCGCCACCTCAATCCATATGGAGAGGCGGGATACAAATAAATAAATTTTAAAAAATGTGCATAGAATTGTAGCAGACTTAACAAGACTTTTGAAAAAAACATTTATGGAGATGCATTATTACTGAGTCTTATGGCGGATACGAAATTAGGATGAAAGAGTCTCACATTAAGTGCTTCACCAGACAAGGGAAAGGGTTTCAAACTTTGCATGACTTTCACACTCTTAATTAAAATTCTAATGTTTAACTTTTTCTGATTACTATGAAAGGTGCCACAAATTCCTTTTTCCTTTCCTCTTTTTGTAGTGAAACAGACTAACACAGCAAACTTTCTGAAGTAACTTTCTCTGGAGACATACAAATACTACCAACAATAAATTTCCTGAAAATGAACTCCACATTAAAAATCCACCCTCCCATTCTAAATATATTTAAATAAAAGCTTCTCTCCCTTCCCCAAGCAAACAGAGAGAAGTTGAAAATTACTTTCATTTTTCATTTTTTCTTTATCAGCACACTAAAAACTCCCTCAGGTCAGTATTAATGGAATGAAGAAAACTAATCTGATATTTCAGAGCATCTCTCTCAGAGGCAGGCCTGATTGATCTGTCTGGTTGCTGATGTTCTCATGTCCCTTTGTGGGGATATTTCTTGTGTTGTTAATAACAATCCAGCTAAGGATCTAATTCATCTGCTCCACAGGATGCATTTAGTAAGTGCATGGACTCCAAAGAAATTAAAGTCCATGATACTCCTCTGAAGAACTACATTATTTTGTACTCTTACTTCCCTTGTAAAGTTGGGTCACAATCCAGTATAAAAGCCTCCTGCCCAAGCTCCTTTGAAACAAACAGGAGCTGTGCAAGAGAACCACTTTTCTTAATTAAATACATGAAGGAGGTCTTCTTGATGAGTGTCCTTGATGACAATTATATGGCTTTTTCACTGTATATACCTTCTAAAGTGATGACCCATCCAGTGTCTGGTGCATATTTCTTCTGATGGACTGCTTAATCTCTAGTTGTTATGAGAAATATGTTGACTTTCAGTAATACAAAATTCTGAGTTAAAGAACAATGAAGAAGTAGCTGCAAAGTGTGAAAAATATTTACTGGACAGAGCTGACCCTGAATCTGAATGTCTCCAGTTGTGTCTAGAGAGTGACTTGTTCCGTATCTGTGAACACAAAAGTTAAACAGACTGACACAAAGTTAAGAGAATGTGAGACAAAGATATAGAATAAGTACATATCCCATATCCCTGTACTTAATCACATTGTCTTCATGCTGTATCAATCTGTTTACTTTTGTGTTCAAAGGAACTGAATAGGGTTAAAGAGACCTGTATGTTAAATGCTGAATAGGGTAGTACTTCAGCTGAGGAATTTGGGACTGAATATCTTTAACATGTTCCAACCTTTATGCAGGCATGATGTTTGCTAGTTATACTAGCAGCTGGAAGTAGTGTTCTTTCTCTGAATAGGTATGTGTGAACGTGGCATGAGGGAAAAAAGGTGACTGATTATGGAGAATTTCCATTATAGGACACAAGGATAATTTAGATAATGGCTTAGGTGAATGGAAATAATACCTGTTTGTTCTTCTCACCATCCTACAGGAACTGGACTGCCCTGTCCTTGAGGGTGTCTACCTGTCAGAGGCTGAAGACATACAGAAGTTGCTGTGCACCCCTTCACCCCATCGCCTAGACATACTAGAATGGATTTGCACCTGGTAACATCCATCACAGTTAGGCCCTTCCTCCCATAGTGTCTTTCTTTCTCTCTTTCCCTGTTTCCTGAACAGACAGAACTCACATACCAAGACAGTGTCTCGTGTTCCTTTCAAAAATCTGTAGCTTAAATCTACAATCATCCCTCCACATTCGCTAGGGTTGGGGGCACAGGACCCCCATGAAAGTGGAAAAACAGTGAAAAGCTCTAGGCCCTCCCAAAGCATACTTGACGCACAAAAAAGTATGATCACCATATTCAATCCACCATGGATTCCTTTGAGGCCTCAGGGTTCCTTCACAAGGCAGAACTGGGTGTCTGGTGGGTCTTACTGCCACCTCCACTGCTGCCCCACACCATTTCTAATAGGGACTTACAGGTCTGGTTCGCAGTTTCTTAGTCTCATGAGGCTTGTAGTCCCTATTAAAAATAGCATAGGGAGGCAGCAGAGGTGACAGCAAATAATCCATGAATAATCAAATTCCCAGAAGTGAAACCCGCAAATGTGGAGGGCTAGCTGTATAGCTGCTCTTTCACTTGTTTACATTTCTAGAACTTTATTTTTATGTAGCCTAATCCATTTTTAAAGCTGTAGTTGGATTGTGATACATACCGCCTCTGGCATTGGAAAAAAGTCACATTCCTTCAGTCTGATTGTCTCTCAATATTGTGCAACCTTGGCCTGGAGGTTTGCCACACAGTTACCGGTAGGTCAAGCCATGCAGGAAGCAGATTACAAATGTGCAGCACTGCCCTTTAGAAGGGTTGTGAACTCCACATAGTGGTGTTGATGCTCAGATTGACCCTTGCAGATGAAATCCAGCAGGGACTATTCTGTGTTGCGTGCATGAGTGGGGAAGGTAGGAGAAAGAATGGTACCCCAGGTTGTCTTTCAGTCCTGTTCCATGTTTTTGTGGGGAGTTAAGGAGACATTAGGGGAGCAGGGACAAGAAGCATCAAAAAGAAATCAGAGATGTGATGCTTCAGCTGTGAGTAATTTTAGCAATTATCTTTCCACTGTGAGAAAGGTTTTAAAAACTATTCACTTTTTGAAGTGTATTTGTGGTCCAGGACTAATTCTGCACAAGATTTGCACATGATTGTTTTGCACAGAAAACAGCATTTTCTATGTAGGAAGTAATATTTCTACACACAAATATTGCCCACAATTTTGTCCATGATAAATCTAATTGCAGCACCCCTAATTAGAGCAGTCAATCAATTCTGTGCAGGAAATAATACTTCTGCATAGAAATAATCATTGATATGCCGCATGCAAACTTTGCACAGATTTAGTCCCAAACTGTGAAGATCCTCACCAGTCCTGGGTTCTTTTCATTGAGATATCTCACTGCTAGAAAGAAATTTTTTTTGACAATTTTTGAATATTCTTCCCACTGTTACCCTGTTTACTGGGGGTCCTGGGAGGGATGCCTAAATAACCTTACAATTACAAAAGATGGGGAAATTAGTCAAGAGCACTGGATGGCACTACGAGAGGCAGGGTAACGTAGCAGGATCTTGTAACCCAATGTTTACGGGGTCAGGCCAAGTCAAGAAGCAAACCGTGTTGGAAATAATGAATGATCTTTATTAAATACAGGCACACAATGTAAGCAACACATGCACACAGATAACTAAGGAAATAAAGGTTTGAGTTTGGTAGCGGAATTTTCAGAGGGATAGTTGATTCAGGTGATACGAAACCTGTTCCTGAAGCCCGGAAAGAAGATAGAGGGCGATGCTGGGGGTTCGATGTGGCTCAGCACGTGGAGCTGAGGGGAAGCTCGCCAAGCAAAGCGGCAACAAGGCGGTCTGGAACTCGGGAGCGATTCGAGGATCGTCTCGGAATCAGGGGTTTTTATAGGGAGAAATGTGACTGCAGGCCATGCCATACTTGGGGAAAACAATGTGATTTAGGAGTGGGACAAAGCTTTGGAAAGGTCAGAATTTAGCATGATTGAGTTAAGTCCGAATTGACAGAGAAGTAGACAGTATGCAAATACTCAGTGCTTGGCAGTGGAGTATTCAGCTTGCCAGGTCACCTGCTCGGGGCAGGGAGTGCATACATAATGAGGGTGTTTGCAGAGAGGTCTCCTAAAGCGGTGATCTGGCCATTTCTGGCCTGCCTTAGTGGAGAATGGAATGTCCAGCATTTAGTGGCTAAGCCTAGTTCTGTGCTTGTCCGGGGGCCTCACAAACACGTGGAGAGGGGTGGTGGAAGAGAGCCAAATTATGATGTCAAAATGATATCGAGGGGTATCTCCAAGTAGGCCTAAACTGCAGTAACACCACCCTAAAATAAATGAGAGGAAGTAAAGACGTACAGAAGGTTTAAGTGAAAATGAGGGCCAAGAAGGATACTAAAGAGTCAGGAGGAATAGACAGTGACACCTTGTTTATTCCATCCCGAAGAATTATGTGAGAAGTACAGAGAGCTCAGGCAGCCCCAGTATGCCTAGCTTCTCGCTCAATTCTGTTTTCAATCACATTAATTTGATGAAGTCCTGAGCAAATTTTGTATGCAGATGGACCGATAAGTCTGATCACGCACAACTAAATTCCATGTTGTTAGGAACACATCTGTAATTGCCAAACATCAACCCTTTGAATTCTTTCTCCTCCAGTTCTGACCTCAAGACAAGTCACAAGGTGGAGCATAGCCAGTAGTGGCTTTCCTAGGGAAACAAGCTCTGAGGTCCTGAGTAGTTTTGTAGCTAAGAAGGTTTCTTTTGACTTTCTGCTTTTGGCATTTTTTTCACTGTTACCTTCTTATTGTGTCCCTGGCCATTTCTTATTATGCTCTTTTTAAAGAACTGGATAGTAAGTCCATGTGTAGGGCCTAACTTATTTATAGTGTTGTGTTTTGAAAGGAATAATTAATAATAATCATGATGATTTATCACTGATAGCAGTGATAAAAGAAAATAATCTGTTACATGAGGCTTTCCTAGCCTGATGGTTTCCAAATACATTGGACTCCAGTGCCTGTCATCTTCAGCCACGTGGTCATTGGTGCTGTTGGCTGAGAATGGTGAGAGTTTTTACCTGTCTCTCTGTCTGTCAGTCTGCTTATATTTTACCTTTACCCCAAGGTGGGACTTAAGGTGATTGACAAGATAAAAAGAAAACAACTAAACTAAAACAATTAAAAATATGTGTAGCTAAAAACATCCAGAAAGTTAAAACTAAAATAGTATTGAACTGCCTATAGAATTAAAACCAAGGATAAAAGTAATACAGCACACTAAAGAAGCATTCTACGTGTAAAACAATGAGTCCTAAAAAGTTCTGGAATAAAAAGGTCTTTACCTGCTAACAAAAAAGCAATAAGGAAGTATCCAGCCTAGCCTCCTTGGGAGGGGAGTTCTAGATTCTGGGAGCAGCCCCAGAGAAGGCTCAAGGCACTCAGTGCTCCTGTGAAGGTGGTGGGGTGAAAAGAAAGGCTGCCTCTGAAGATCTAAGAGTTCAGGCAGGCTGATAGGGGAACGTATGTTCCTTTAGATATCCTACTCAGGTTGTATAAGGTATTATAGGCATAACCCAGGGCTTCTTAACATTTTCTTTAGCAGTGACCCCATGTAAATATAATTTGTTGCTGGAGACCCCTAAGACTTAACTCAAAATTGAAATATTTAAATTTAGATTTGAATATTCAAATATTTATTTAAGGCTTCTGGAGACTTCAAATCCTTGCTGAGACATTGGGTATCTTTGTTGAGGTCACATTGTCTCAGCTGCAGAGAATGGCAAAGGCAACCCCCCTCTGAACAAATCTTGCAAAAAAAAACCCTGTGATAGGTTCACTTTATGGTTGCCATAAGTCAGAAGTGACTTGAAGGCACACAGCAACAAAGTACAGTTCTCCCTCCACATTCACAAGTTTTACTTTCACTAATTTGATTATTCGTGGTGTACCGCTGCCCCTCCATTCTTCCCCTCCCACCCCATTCCCACCCTGCTTGCTTCTCCCATTGTCCCTGCCCCCAGTGCAGGCATACCCTGAGCTGGCGGCAAGAAGGTCCAGGGAGGGTGATCACCAGTTCCCCACACCCCTTCTGCCTCCCCCACTGCCGCAGGTGCAGGTGCGCCTGTGGGGGGGCAGGAAAGTCTGGGAAGGGGGGGTCAGCATTTCCCCGTGCTCCTCCCCCTTGCGCCTGCTGCTGCCCTGGGGAGTGGGTGGGTGTGCCTGTGCAGGCGGCAGGAGGTCTTGGGGCAGCAATTGTCAATTCCCCACGCTCCTCCTCTCACCACTGCCACGGGTGTGTGCACACCCACACGGTCCAGGGAGGGTGATCACCATTTCCCTGTGCTCCTCCTGCCATCCCCGCCCCTGGTGTGAGTGCACTCTCGCAGGGGTCAAGAAGGTGCAGGGAGGGCGATCGCCAATTCCCCATGCTCCTCCCACTGCCACTGCCGCCATAGGTGCAGGTGCACCCCACGCAGGAACAGGAAGGTCCACAGAAAGCGATCTTCAGTTCCCTGCATTCCTCCTGCCCGCCACAGCCAGTGGGGGCACGCCTCGCACAGGTGGCAGGAAGGTGCAGGGAAGGTGATTGCCTGTTCCCTGCCCCCCTGCCCCCTACTTGGGTGGGTGCATCTGCCGGGCAAAAGCCTGTAGAGAGGGCGCCCTATTTGTGATTATTTGACATTCACAAGGGATTTGTGTCCGTATCCCTCGCAAATTACTGTATTGCTAACTGGGGGAGGTTTTTTTCTAGCCATCACATCTCTTCCCTTTGAAAACTGACTTATGGTGACCCAAAGGTGAACCTACCATGGGGATTTTCAAGATTTGTTGCCTTTGCCTTTTTCTGAGGTTGAAAGAATTTGATTTGGCTGAGGTCATCCAGTGGGCATCCATAGCTCAGTGGGCATAGTTTGGGATAAGATACATGCCTGTTGCCACATTCTTTTCATCAGGGACGTGACAGTGGACATGTGCGTGCAGGTGCCAAAACTGCTCCCTCGCTTGCCAAAGAGGGAACAGTTTGGGCATGTGGACACACCTGCCGTCATGTCCCTCGGTGCCCATGCCCCCTGATGCTGCATCCCTAAGAAAAGTGATACAGTGGCAGACCTGTGAACAGAACCAAACTCCTCATTTGCAGATGAGGGAGAAGTTTCAGCACTGGCACACAAACACACCCCGCTGCTGCATCCGTGTTGCAGCTGATGCTGTTGGTGTCCAGCAGCAGGGCTTTGCAGACCCACTGTGTGGGCTCTGTGGACTCTAAGGGTCCCAAGACCCAAGGTTAAGAACCACTGGTATAACCAGCATTTTAATTGTACTCACAAACAGACTGGCAGCTGGTGGAGCTATTGCATGCTCAGGTAATCTAGGACATTTGGATAGCATTAAGTTTGAGAATATTATTTTAAACAATGCAGGCTGTTCTCAAACCCAGACAGATATTTTACCATTTTCTGCATCACCAGTTATAAGAGTTAATTCTTGCTAGGGGAGAATTGTCTGGCTCTCTTTTCTAGTGCCAACTCTAGTGCCAATATATGGAGTACATCTCTGTTCTGAAATGATTAGTGCTGTAGCAAGGCAGTGACCCCTATTTTGTTTTCCCTTGCAGTGTATATCCACCCCTCCAAGATCAGTTCTCAGCTCTCAAGGAATCAGAGTCAGATTTAAAAATAAAAGGTACGTCTTGTGCTCAGGTGGAAACAACAAATGTGTAATCACTTTCATTCACTGTGGTTTCTTGGGAAATGTTTGTGTGTGAAGGGAGAGAGCATCTATCTCAGTATAGGTCTGTGTGGACTTTACCAAGCATTTTCCATTGAGTCACATCTTACAGTGTCCTAAATACAGTAGTCTCAGTTTAGTCATCTTCACTTCTAATGAAGTGAATCAGGCTGGATTTGCTGTAAGATGCATTCATTTGTTTGTATGGCAGTCATAGAACTGCCCTCCAGCACTGCATTTCAGATGAGTTGATTCTCTCCCTATCAGCATTCTTCAGTGTCCAGCTTTCATAGCCATACATAGAAATCTGTGCTCTGTACACAGATTCAAATTGTATTTCTCCCTGTCAGTGGGGCAAGGCTGAGCAATGTCAAGTGTGGTGGGAATAGTTCGTTTCAGCCAGAAACCTGCTATTTTTCCTGTATAAATAAGTGATGCTATTTATTACTACAGTATGTGGAAAAACATAGGGGTTCCTTTGGGAACACTGTTGGGGTGAGACCTAAGTCTGCTCCTGTTGACTGCAGATGGACAAGACAAAGCTAAGGTCTTCTATCAGTTGTATCCTAGACAGTCTGGAAATAATTTCTTGAAATTCATTTGTCTCTAATTCTTTAAAAATTCCAAGAGCTATTTAGAAATTCATTGCATAGTGATTAAAGGACATTGGCTTTTTTTTATTTTGTAATCAACTTTTTTGTTACTTTAATTCAGTAGTGGCCACTTTTTATAAGTTTAAATGATTTTATAAAAAGTTAACAATTTGACAAATTAATAAAATTAACAAATTAATTTGACTGTATGTTTTTCACATTGTAACAATTCATGGCATTAACCTCATATGGCCTTGCAAATACTGTTGAATTGTAAAGCTGTTAACATTAGTATGCCAGCACTGACAATAACATTTGCAAGCTCAGATCTTATATTGCATTTTTTTTCAGCTTGTTTCGTAGAGCTCTAAGGGAATAGTTGAAAAGTAAGCCAGCATTTATCTATATTGACCAGAGGTTTGGACTACTCTTAGAATCTCCTGGGATCCTTATAGCCCAAATAAGTAACTTTTCAAGCTGTGATATTTCCTCGCAACTCTTTCTGCACAACCTCCTCCGGTTTTCCGTTTATGGTCAAGCTAGACTCAAGTAATGGAATGTAGAACTGGCTTTGTACCCAGATGGATAGATAAAGCTAGATAAAAGGCCTGAACTAGGTTTCTTCTCATCCTGGAGGCTGGCATTTTGAGGCTAGAAGAACGTATCTTCCACTGTGGGTTTATGAAATCTTCATAATAATGTTACCTAAAGAATTTTTAAGAAATGATAGAAAGCCTTGTTGAATAATTCTGTGTTGTATTTAATATCTAATTGTACTAATTACCACTTAATATCTAATAGGAAGGCTTCAGTTGTGAATCTACATGTTTCAGTGGTTATATTACATTAATATGTATTTTGTGTTTAAGAAACATTTGAAGTATAAATAGGAAGTCTGTTAGGTCACAGGTGTCCTTGCTTGGATTATAAAGTGGCCTATCTTTTCCCCCAGAAAGCAAGATTTTTCAAAAAGGGAGGAGTTGCATTCATTTTAAAAGTACAAACCCAAGATACTAAACTACTGTTCAGCACCATCAGAGATTAAGCTAAGAGAGTGTAACTGGCCTACAGACACCCTCTGAACTTCATGGCTGTATGAGGACTTGAACCTTGGTTTTACAAGTTCTGATCCAAAATTCTCAACTAGTATACCATGCTGACTTTTTGTCTGCTTATATCTAATTAGATCAGTCCTTAGTTTAAGCATTTGGGTCTGTGTACCTTTCCTGAGCATAGTGTAATCTAGGCAGATTACACTGCCTAGTAGGTGGGGGCAGATTGTACAGTCCTGCAAATATTTTCGAACTTCAGCTCCCTGCATTCCTCTCCACTGGTTCTGTTAACTAAAGCTTATGGTAGCTGCAGTTCAACAACATCTGCAAAGCCATATGATTCCCAAACTGACCTAAAAGGAACACTGAGTTCACTTTCTACTAGTGGACCAAGACTTCACAGGCTGATTTGCACAATATAGATAGGCAATGGAGCAATGATGTATATTGATTTATTTATACCAGTCCTTTTACCCAAAGCTGGGACTCAAGGCTGCTTCCAAAAGGATCTGCATTAAAATACCACATCTTTAGTGTATATAAAAGGCATTTTCCATTCTGCTTTTGCTTAAAATTTGGAGGATTTTTCAAGGCTTTGTTTTTGCAGCTCTGCCACTGGGAATATAGATTCATTGCAGGGCAATTGCTCAGCTTCACAAGAATGGTTTGTAAGCCAGTTGGCACCTCATCAGTCCATGTTTCTGTGCACTGAACTTCTGATATTCTGTGCAGAATCTGGTATCTGCTGCCAGATTCTTGATTAGTCTAAAGTCTTGGCCTTGATACAATCTTGAGTTAAGCATGGGGATATGAACAAATCTGTGTAATTGTTTTAAAAATGAAGTGCTGATTTTTCTGCTGGAAAACTTATTCTGGACTGATGTATGTGTATATACCATAGAAAACAGATTATGCCTAAATCTGTATAATTGGATAAGCTGCATAAAACCATTTTTTGTGGGCAAGCCTTCCTCTGTCACATATTCCTTTTTTTTTTTAAACACTCCCAGTTAGAAAATCTTTTATAATTTTCTGTAAACCTGTCTGTGGAAGTTGAAGTCTGGCCCATCTTCTTCCAGTGTGTAGAGTGTAACTCATAGATTTTTTTCCTGCTTTTGGAACCCTTTTTAAGGAATGTCTGAGAGGTCTCTTCCTCCAAGGATTTTCTCATGATTGTATGAATTGAATACAGCTTTTGCTTATAGCCTTTGACTGTCTAAATGCTTTTGCCACCCTCCTTATTCTCTCTTGATCTCTGGATTTATTGGTATCTGTATTGGAGCAAAGGGCCTAGAATAAATTAAGGTTCCTAAATGAGTGCCTTCAAGCCATGGACGCAATCCAAAAAAGATGTAGATTGGGGTTCTGCAAAGTGTGACCCATACTCTTCTGCCAGGTACCCCAACTGAAAAAAAGTCAGGTGAAAGATTCACCCGGAACCACTGCCAAAACCTACCAAACTTTAAAAATTTACGTGAATTCCCCTGTTCTCCACTCCCTGTGGAAATAATGGCTAAAAACAGCTGGAGACAAAAGTAAATCAGAATCAGAAGTGACTTTCAATCACTTCTAGCTTGCTTGCAGTATGTCAGTGCTGCAGAGGGTCACATGAGAAAATGGACTCCTCTCCTTGCCCCTGTTGCGCACCTTGAGATAAATGGGATTGTGAAGAAAAGAGGTACAGTCGAGACCAAGCGGGTGATAACTTTGCTTGATAAACATGCTAAATTGCCTCTTTCCTAGTCAGACATTTTGGTCAGAAGTGGGAAACCTTTGACCCTCTGGATGTTTTGGCCTCCAGATCTCATCACCCTCACTCAGCATGGCACATAAAAATATAGGAATATTAGTGTAAAACATCTGCAGAGCTAAAGGTTTCCTATCCCTTTCTCTTGGTCCTCTAGCCAGGTATTGTTTTCTTCAGTGCAAACTTTCAGGGTGGAGCTGCCTTATATTAGATGAAAACATTGGACCATGTAGCCTAGTAATGTTTGTTTTGACTCACAATGGCTCTCCAGGCTCAGTTTTCCCATCACTTGTGACTACCAGTTCCCTTTATAAACTGGGGCTGAACCAGAAACTACAACCAAAGCAGGTACATTGCCACTGAGCCACAGTCTTTCCTTGGCCACTGCACTCATCAGATCTAGAAAATGTGGGGTGGAAGGAGCTTTGCATATACAGAACCAAATTTAGTGCTTATTTAGAATTTTGGGAGACAAATTAGTTATGGTTATTCACAAATGATGGAGGAATTTAATGTTGCCTCCATTACATGCTGATAACAGGGCAAAGAGAATGCTCAAGATAAAAAGACATTCTTCTTCTTAGTGGTAAAGACTCTTCTTCAAAATACTGAGTTAAACATAATGGGAGAAGCAACCATTTCAGATGATGTTCCACAATAGTGTAGGATTCATAGGTCCATAGCACTTAACCTAGCCTAGCAGCTAAGAAAATCCACTTTGAACTGAAAAGTCTGTGGTTCAGTTCTAACCAACGATGAACTAAATAAGTGGCCTCTGGCAAGTTGTGTTTAATAAAAGTTGTAGCAGATGGGCATTTTTCTGTATTCTTGATAAAAGCAAAAAGAGCAGTTTTGGGCCTCTAGCGCATTTTTAATTATCTACTTATTTTTGAAAAAGAAGAACCTACCATTGAACATTTCCTTTGGAAAGAAATTGCCTGTCATTCATCATTGGGTAACACTTGTTGTTGTTGTGCGCCTTCAAGTCATTTGCAACTTATGGCGACCCTAAGGCACAGGGCTTTCTTGGCAAGATTTGTTCAGAGGGGGCTTGTCTTTGCCCTCCTGTGAGGCTAAGAGAGTGTGACTTGCCTAAAGTCATGTAGAATGTTTCTGTGGCTGATCACAGATTAGAGCTGTGGTCCCCAGAATCATAGTCTAACACTCAGACTGCTATGCCTCACTGATTGCAGGGGGAAAATACTGAATACTTGAACTTTAATGTAATGCCCATGGGTGCCATCGGGGTTTGAAGAAGCCCAGATAAAGCAAATATTTCAGTACAATTAACCTGCTTCCAAGACTGTTCTGTGGAGCCTGGAAGGGCTACTCTTTTGGACAAAAATTCCTAGAATCTCTTAGTCATGTAGTAGCCATACATGTACTTCAGAAATGGGAGAACTTTTCCAGACTCTGGTTAGATGACCTGTGCAAAGGAAACCCTGTGTCACATCTTTCATGAAGTCACTACCTTCTAACACTTAGTAGTGTAACTAAAGGACAATCTTTTCCCCTTCCCTGTTCCAATCTTGTCTTTTGTTGTGAAGTGCTGGAAATAAAAGGAAACAAAAGGACACCATGGCCCTTTCCACATGGGGCAAATAAAATGGGGCAGGGCGATCTCCGACGGAGGTAGTCCACACCTTGGAGTGCACTGGGTCGTACATAATTGTGGGGTGTTTTGAAGTTTTGTTTCAGTTTCCTCAGTGGAGCTGACTAGATGGCTGGACAGCCTGCTTTGCAACTCTAGTGTCTGCTCCAGGTTGGCACCTAACAGAGCCAGCCATGGTGAGGTCATTGTACAGATGTGGAAGTATACAGAACCAATTAAAGTGGATTTTTGAAAGCTGTGTAAGACTGGAAAAACTCGAACGTAAGCTATTCAGAGTGTTCAGTCATTTCAGCATGGCAGGCTGCATATCCTATTATTTTATAACTAAATGATCCTCATAGGACAGAGGGACAGAATGGGTAAATGCAGCACTAGAAACTGGCAAGTGTCTGGGCAGCTACCTTTCTGCTAGTGGAGTTTATGGAGTTGAAATGTATCTTTTTAGACTGAATTATTTCAGTGAAGATTTGTTTGCTAGCTAAGATTTTTGTATATTTTGCTTGGTACCGTTCCAAAATTTAAATACTAAACTTACAAGGTGTGTGTGGGGGGTACATCAGTTGTGAGTTTTTCTTATAAATGTAAGCCTAAGTTGGGCACCCCTGTTTTGAAAGGAGAGTAGCCATTCTGAGTGTGTGTGGCATGTACTCTCAGACAGGTTGACACCCTTAATCAGCTTATCAAAATCTTATTCTTCCGCAAGAGCAGCCAGGGAAGGATTTATGGTCGGAACAAGGGTGCAGAGCCCCAGTCAGAAGGGGCCTGCCAGCTTAAAGCATACTTTAAAAAAAGTAAAACTTGTTAAAACTTTTTTTAAAAGTATGACTAATGTAAACTGTAAGTGAGTGTGGTCAGAGAGAGAAGGTGAGTGGTCTAGTCACTTCGTGTTCAGCCCATCATTCTATCTGCTCCCAAAGCAGTCGTTGTGTGTTATTTCACTTGGGAACACCATGCTAGTGATGCTTCACTGCCACATGTTCAATACGTTTTTCCCTTAGTCTGACACCCTCTGGATGTGTTGAACTGCAATTCCCATCATTCCCTGCCAGCCTGCCGTTGATCCACCAGCCTGGGCATGGTGGGAACCACAGTCCAGCATATCCTAAGGGCACCAGGTGATGGCAAATAAGGTATTGTACAGCAGCCTAAAATTCTTTGTCGTTGTTGCTGCTGTTGTTTGTTACTATCAAGTCAGCTTTAACTTATGACAGTCCTGTAAATGAGAGACCTCAAGGGGAACCTGTTATTAACATCCCTGCACAGGTCCTGCCTTCTCAGGGCTCAAGTAAATCCTTTAAAGTTGCTTCAGCTCTACAGAGCTTTATCACCTTTTCCAAGGAGTCATGTTGTCTCATGATATGTCCAAAATATTATACCACTTATCAAAACAACAACAACAACACACTCAGCTCCCATTGTTTACAGATTATGGTTTATTCTGCTGGTGTTGGTATTTCCTATCACAGCTGCTGTGGAGCACCTACAGGGTAAGAGGTCTATATCTCAGCTGCAAAATCCATTCTCCTGTTTGGTTGATTGCTGTCTGCTTTGGTACTTGGTCTTGTACATTAGCTTCACTGGCAGCCTGAGATGAGGGACCGATAACTGTGTAGCATGCACAAAGACAGGGCCTAGTCCCTAGCAATTCCTATGGAACTGGATCTCCACTAGCTGACTTGGGGGCAAAATCTCCTGCCTAAAATTCTGGAGGGCTGGCCCTAGTTGAGAGGAATCAGGACCAGCCTAGAGCTGAGCCAGTGGCCTGACTTGAATAAGACAGCTCACCTGTGCAAGGTATGTCATGAGTGGCACTGCAAACAGAAGCCTGCATTTCATTGCTGGGGAGGGAGCAAATTTTTGGTTTGGGGTCGAAAGGGAGGCATGTGCTCACATTTTCTGCAAACATGGGTGGAAAGTGTACATGGCTTAAATTGCCTCTTGTCCTGATAGGGATGGCGAAGCTGGGGTATGAACTGATGCTCTGTCAAGCGGGTGACCTGGATCTTATCAAGGTAAGTATTGTGGATAAGGGTGGGGATGACAGTGGCAAACTGTGTCCTGAGAATATTCTTCCTCTCCAGACCATGCCATAACTAAAACTTCCATCCTGTAATTTCAGCTGTGCGATTTACTTGCAGTAACTATGGGTAGCAGTTACTTTTCCCTACCCGAGATAAATGTTAATTACTTAAAAAGTTGAGGTTATAGCATGATAAAATACTTTCTTATTATTATTAAATTTGAACTATTTAATCTGAAGTTATAGCCTGAAAAAAAATACTCTTTTCTTTTGCCATTTCTTCAAAGATATTCATTTCTAGAACTTTTTACTTTCGTGTTATTTTTCTGAATGCTGCTTTAACATGTTTCAGGTTCTGAATGTTAGTTGCTAAGTCCTGTCAGGAAAAAGAATGCTGGCATAGATAGACTCTCTCTCTCTTCTTGTCACACACATGGCTTGTCTTGTACTTTTATCTTCCTCCTCAGGGAAAGGCGTCTGCCCAGAAGCAGCTCCACTTCCTGGAACAACTAGTGGCTGTGATTCCGCCTCAGGGTGACTTTGTTGTATCTGACTCAGTATCTGACTCCAGCATTTATTCCAGGTGAGGAGGTTTATTCAGGCACAAAGGAGATCAGCAGCTAAGTCTTCCAGCAATTGCACTAGAGGGACTTATTACCCCTTCTGTTGAGTTCTTGGCTTCATTGTTCACCATGCTGAGCAAGATTAAATTGGTCTAGTTGGCAGAAGATCTGGAATTCTAAGCTTCTAAAATGCCAGCTGTTTGAGAAAATTGAATTAAATCCACAAATTAGAATGGTGTCCTGGGCAGGTTGGTCCTAGACGTTTTGGGGTCTAGAATTCGTGTGTGTATCTTTATTGTGGAGTGTAAATATTTCCACCATAAATATATGGTGGAAGGCAATTAGATAGCTGGGTAACTATGATAATGGTCAGAAACATATTAGTTTATAGATAGTAACCCAGCTATCTAATTGCCATAGCCCAGCCATAGCCCTTCTGATTCCTGAAATCTTTCATAAAAACAAGCCACATTTTTACAGGCCTTTCCACGAAACCATGTGAAGAAAAAAGCACTTCTTCTGGCAGATGGACTAAAATACATGCAGATGTGTCTCTTGTCAGGGTTTATGTACATTAAGGGGAATACCAGTGCTTCTCACCATTTTTTTTTAAAAAGTGATGCAGTTTTCTGGCAATTCTCCCCCCAAACCAAAAGCCCCCCAAATGTGTGAAAACACAATAAAATTCCACAACCCCCATAAACACCTCAGACTCCTTCCAACCTCCAAATACCTCCTCTGCAGTCCCTCTCAAAATGGCAAGAGGGAGTTACGTTGTCACTTCTTGTTGCCATTCTTAGAGGGACTGCAGAGGAAAACGGAGGTATTAATGGGTAGCTTTGGGAAAGTGCTGCCCATGAGGGGCTGAGGGGGATTGGTACCTATTTCCCTCACAGTTGCCCATTCTTCATGTATGAGTTCTGAATCAAGAGATTATTCAGGAGTAGCTCAAGTGTGTGGGATGGATGGAAGCAGGAACTGGTGCCTTAATAGCATTGAAAGACAGTTTTGTAGTATTTGCATTTCCTGAGGTGGTCCTCTGAAAGCACTGAAATGGCTTCTTTGGATCATGTCTACAACTCAGAACAGTTCCTCTGGGGGAAAAATTGTTCAGTAGCCCATAAAGAAAAGGAACCTGATTTAAACTGGGTTAAGAACCAGATTTAGAAGCCTTTCTTGAAGCCACTTCTTTCTTTTTGTTCACTGTACTGATATTCCTTGTTTCTTGTCAGCAGTCATTAAAGGCTGCATTCTGTGCTGAGCATGGCTGTTCCACCTATCAAAACACTCTAATATTCTGGATTCCAAGGATGGAGCTTTGGGCTCCAAGGATGGAGCTTTGTTTCTTTTTATTATCCACAGAGCATGGAAGTAACATGTTACAGATAATGATGTTATCTTCAACTTATTTGCTTTTTGTGAAGTGATGATGCTGTTGCTAGCATTAACTTTTTAACAGTATCATGACGTATAACATTGTACATATGAGAGATAAAAAAGTGAAATGTACTTGAAACTTGAAAAATGTTATATGTCTTGGGAGATTTGGGGCCATTTTTAGTATTTTCAAAGTGAAATTGAAAAAAAATTAAAAGGTCACTAAAAGTATTACTAATAAAATATAAGAGTCTTACTCTTAAAACAGTGGATGACATGCTGCGTTTCAAAAGAAGTAACAATTAAACTGGAGATGATACTTTTAAAAAAATCCATCATGCTCTGCTTGGAGCAACATATTTTTTAGAACCAGTTTTGGATCACTGTTGCTTTGGTTTCTAGATCAGTGTTTGCTGACCTAGCACCCTCTAGGCATGTTGGACTATATCTCCCATTTTCTCTGGCCACATGGAAAGCTGGTCTAGACCAGGGTGGACAACTGTGGCAGGTTAGGGAAGCACGTTAGCACCCCTCCCCCCGCGCCAGAGACCTTGGACGGCCACACATACACCACTGCAAAAACTAGTTTTAAAAAGTTGTCTCCAAATGCCCCACAGGAGGTGTGATGAGAGCATGTTTGCTGGGTTTGTAAGCTCCCTTGGGCCATTTTAGGCCCAGGAGATACCTTTTTCCAAAAACATTTTACTTCTGGTTTCAAAAAAGCCTGCTTCCAGATGAGAAATGACCCACGAGGTGGCCAAAATGCCATCTAAGCATTTTGCATATTAGGGACCTGATAGGAAAAAAAAAAAAAATTAACCCCTGGGGTCAAAAACATGCAGTCCACAGCATGCATTTGTCTACCCTTTCTCTAGACTGCACATAGTTCTGCTTAACGGGGACTCCAAAACACCTGTTAAGCTGCCTAGGCACCATTGGATATCACTGCCCCTGCAGTCTGCACAGATAGTCTCCTTTTCTCTGTCTTCCAGCACTGAAGAATCTTTCCAGGAAATAGCCAGGAAGAATGAAGAATTCATGAAACAGGTTTTCTTCAGCTCTGATCTGCAGGCTGTGTTAAATCCAGAGTGTCGTCCCTGGAGCTCAGACATCAAGCTCCTCTTGACAGGTGAAGAAGTATTGCATAAAAGGTGAGCCCCTTGGTTTTTCTGCCCACCTGCTGCCAGAAGAAGAGAAAAAGAGCCCAGAAGCAAATTGGGCTGTTTCTAAAGCTAGGGTGAGGCTGTAGCTGCCATGAGTGCTCAGTCAAGGGCAAAATCTTAGAGCAGGAAGAACTGGATAATGTCAGGCTGAGCTGGAAGGGGAAACCTCAGGCTCCTTAACTCCCCACTTTGTATTGAAAACAGTGTATTCTCACCTATTCCTTTCTTATAAAAGCAGTGGCAGAATCCAAGAGTCTAATATACAACCTCCCTGCCCATATATGTCTATCAAGGTCCCTCCTATCAGCAACTTCCCATGAGAAAACCCTTATGGATGAATTGAAGGTGCTGGAAGACACAGTGGCAGCCCTGAAAGACCTGAAAGCTCAAGTAAGTAGGCCCTGGAGAGGTTTGTCAAGTGAAGGTATGGCTTTGCAGTGGATGCTCCCTGACTCAACTGGAACTTCCCTACTCTGCTGACACATTGCATTGGCAATATCTGTCTGTGGCATCCCATGTTTTAAAGGGTGTTAATTCATCATGAAATATTGATGGCTTAGTATACCTGATTTGTAAATTGGGCAGTAACTAGGTGGTCTTACAGTATATCGTGTTCTGTAATTCAGTGATTATTTACACTATGCTAATGAAAAAGCCATCCAGTGGTAAGAATTTACAGTGAAAAATAATAGTAAGAATGGCTAGAAGACTTGCCATCCCTGCTTCTCCAGAGCTTTTGCCACATTTGCATTTCCCTTGATGCCTTCCTATTAGCTACTTAAACCTTAGAATCATAGAGTTGGAAGAGACCACAGGGGCCATCGAGTCCAACCCCCATTAATTGTTTTCCAGCTGCTGCCTACATGTTTAGGAGGTCTCTGCTTCCTTAGCTCTTATCTGGCTGTATGCGATCTCTGTGAATGTGTTGTTGAATCCCAGAACCCTGGCTTTCCTTCTTTATTGGCTTTGTCCTTCTTTTTCTCACTTGTGCTTCCTTCTGCCTTCTTAAGGTTATCATCCTTTTTAAAAAAAATGTTCTAGCTTTTTAAAATCTGACTGATATGCTGCAGTATAATGGTTGTAGCCATTTAAAAGGAAATAAAAACCTGAAAGAGGGGGCTATCTTAATATTCCTGCTGGATCAGGCAAAAGGTCTTTCTAGTCCAGCATCCTCCAGTGGTCAATCAGCTGATGCTTGGAGTTTCCAGCCATACAAATCAGGAAGAAAGGAAGCTGACTTACTATAGAGTAGCGACAAGTTTTTCTCTTGGCAGGAAAAATCAACTTATAACTGTTGTTTCTGAGGGATGATGGATGATATGTTGTGGCATGTCCCTCAGATAAAAGTTCACAACTTTCCTACATGGAACAGATACCTTCTGTACCTCTGAGTACTAATAGCATCTGTGCTGCTTACAATAGTGAAGCAGTTGAGAAGTATAATGGGCCAATTCCTGTATGCTGCAGGCATCTGGGAGGTGTTCATTATAGAACAGAGCTGAGCAGCCATTTTCCCCCACTGCCAGAACCATTACAGGCCCTTTCTCGGCAAAACTGGAAGGGACTGGGAAGTAACTTCTTGTTTTTCAAAAGGAATTTATTTATTAATTGCCTAAAATTAGATGTAAAAGAGGGAAACTTCTTTTTATGCTAGACTTGATTCTCCTGATGGCTTCTCTAGGTGTCAATTCTTAGGGCTTTCTAAGTGTTGAAAGAAATGTTTGTGAGAAAAAGGGAGGAAGCTATCCAGCCCACAGGCTGTGTGATTCCCACCCTGTTAAAGAACAAATTTCAGAGTTCTAGAGCAACTTGCATCATAAATGTGGTTCTTCTTTGTGGTCTCTGTGAATCACACAATGGGGTATTTCATGCCTGTGTGATACAGCATTCGGAACCTTCTGGAAGCTTAACAAGAGACGTTTTGGCCGTTGGCCCATCACCCACATCCCTAGGCACCACCCTGAATAACAGTCAGTTCCTTTTCTTCCGCCACGGTAGCAACAAGCAAAGAGCCTTTCTCTCAGCTACGGATAGTTCTAACGGTTTTTGATCTCAGTCTGTATTTGTTTTTCTGATTCTCTCTTCTGGCAGTTGGTTGGACACTGTGCACGGTTTATTGGACGAGTAAAGTTCTCTGTGATTTGGATTGTTTCCTTGTATGTCAACTTTCAAACATTGTAAGTCCCGTGGAGGGAAAATCCCGGACAAAGACAATCATTCTGAGTGTCTTCTTTGTCGGGTGAGGGCCATAATATGTTAAACTGTGAACACTGCCAGTTGTTTACTTCTCAGATGAGAAGGAATAGAGTGGCTCAATTGAAAGCACTTCTGTGGGGGCAGGTCTTGTCAGCCTCAGAGTGCACAACTTCAAAAATGTCAGCTCATTCTACAAAAATGGCCCAGACATCACCTACACTGCCACCAGTTCTACACTGCACTTCGAAGTCCTCTCGGGATCAAGAGCACTCAATGCAACCTCTGGTTTCAACCAAGAAAAAGTCTGATATTAGAAAGCAAACTTCCACCTCAGCATCAAAGAAAATGGCTCAAGGTGAGAAGGACAAAGAAAAAAAGAGAAAGTTGAAGGACTCTTCTCAAGAGGATTATTGTTTGTTTTCTCAACAAATCACAACGTTGAAGCATACTACGGACTGCAGTGGGAAAGCAATTGCTAGTGAGGTAGCCTTGAGGCGACATGCTTGGTTGAGGTAATTGGAACTGTCTCAACAAGCAAAGAATATGATTGAAGATCTTCCTTTTGACTCTGCAGGTCTGTTCAATGAAGGTACAGACACCAAATTGGAGCACACACAGAAGATGCACACCACTGCCAAAAAATATGGTTTACCTGTACCGTCATACTCCTCCAGGTATCGATACTGTTGTTATCAACCGTACAGCAGAAGAACAAGAAGCCCAACTCCCACACAACAACAACGTCAAACAACAGGACAACAACAACCCTCTAGGAATGAGCTCAGACAACCTCAATATAAAAAGAGACAACAAGACCAACAAAAATATCGAGTTTGACAACCAACCGAACAATACCTCACTTATGCACTGTCGTCATTGTTCTGCCGTTACTACTATCAAAGACCAAAAATTTTCTACTCAAACTTCAAACATTGGTACCGCCATCAATACCAATTCTATCTGCGGTATTGATATCATACCAAAGCAAGGTACCGTCGCCTCTATCGACATCGTTACAGATGTAGGTACCAAAAAAAGTGCTGGGACTTACAGGACAGAAGGGAAGCCCTTTGGAGACAGACTGAGAAACTTCACACCTGGACTTTGATAACAACAGACTCATGAGTGTTGGATGTAGTGAGAATGGGCTACATGATAGAATTTCGCTGTCTACCACCTGTAGGCTGAGTTCATATCACACCTTCGTCCCCAGAACTGGAAGAAGAAATAACAACATTGTTGCAGAAAGGAGCAATAGAAAAGATCTCATATGCTCAACTAAGAAGGAGTTTCTCCTCCAAATATTTACTGGTACCAAAGAAAGATGGGGGACTTTGACCCATTCTAGATCTGAGAGGTGTCAACTATTACATAAGAACAAAATGGTTCCGAATGGTAATACTGGCATTGATAATGCCACTTCTGAAGAAGGGGGACTGGTTTGTAACATTGGATTTGAAAGATGCGTACTTCCACATATTGATAAGGAAAGAGCACAGAAGGTAACTAGCCTTTGTGTTTATTGATTCAGCTTATCGATTCAGAGTCCTCCCACTCGGCATAAGCACGGCATCAAGAGTGTTCACAAAGTGTATATTAGTGGTGGCAGAATATCTGCATCAGAGAGGTATTGTACTATTTCCTTACATAGACGACTGGCTTATAGTGGCTTCGACACGGGAGAAGGCATTGCAACATCTGAAAACTACAATAAATCTACTGAATGCACTGGGGCTGATGATTAATTACAAGAAATCTCACCTTATACCACAAACAAGAATAAAGTTCATTGGAGCTATATTAGACAAAGAAATGGCTTTCCTGCCAGACGACAGATGGCAAAGAATATGAAGTACCCTATGGCACTTGATGATAACACGAAGGGTGGGAACCAGATCCATACAGATGGCCCTAGGATGAATGGCTTCAACCACTATGGTAACTCCAATTGCAAGATTAACAATGAGACCTCTACAACATTGGTTCATAAGGAGTTTCAATCCACTTCTACATCATCAAAAGAAGTTCTTCACAATTCCAAAGGTTCCTAATCTGGTGGTTGAAAGAATGAAATGTTCTAAAGGGTATGCCATTTATACCAGATCCACCTGTTGTATCTGTCACAACAGATGCTTCCAGGGACGGATGGGGAGCACACATGGAGAATGTAACTATAACAGGACATTGGACATTCTGGGGGAAAAAATCAACTCATAAATATTCTGGAGTTCCTCACTGTCATCAAGACATTCAGAGCTTTTCAGGTGCACCTGCATGTCTCACAGTGCAGGTGAGAACAGACAATAGAATTATAATGAATTATATCATCAAACAAGGAGGGACTCATTCTGCTGCACTTCTGAAACTGACAATCAAGTTCTGGAACTGGTGCCTCTCCAGAGCGATAACCCCATTGGCAATACATGTGCCAGGGACAGACAGTCTTCGGGCGGATGCCTTAAGTCAAGTTCCGATGTCGTGTCACAGGTGGAAATTGGACAACATCATGACTGACAGTTTGTTCAGTCGGTGGGTGGTACTGTCAATAGACTTGTTTGCATCCAAGGACAACAAGAAATGCAAAATGTACTGCTATTGTCAAAAGACAGACAACACAAGTCTGGGAGATGCGTTTCTGTACAGACGGACAAGACCACTCCTCTACACATTTCCTCCATTCCCTCTTATAACAAAAGTGATCTCGAAGATAAGACAGGACCATTCGAGGGCAATATTGATAACACCAAGGTGGCCAAGGCAGCCAAGGTTTTCGCCTCTTCTGAAAATGTCGAAACATCAGTACCAGAGGTTACCGTTGATACTGAACAACGGTACCATGTTTCGTCTGGATGTGCAGAAACTTTGACTGCATGGAAGATCCTGCAGATTCTGCTTACCCAGAGGAAGTTGACCACATATTAAAAGCGGCTCACAAACCATCTACTGTTAAGTCATATGCCTACAAGTGGGACAAGTTTTGTAGGTACCTAAAAAATGTAGGTGCCCAACCTTGGAACTGCAGTACTGCTGATATACTTTCTTTCCTGGCACATCTCAGTACCAAGGGACTGTCATTGTCTTCAGTTAAATGTTATTTATCAGCAATTTCTTGGTACCTACAGATTAGGGAAAAGCCTTCTTGTTTCTCAAACCCGACAGTTAAAAGATTTTTAAGAGGCTATAAACATCTATACCCTCCAATTCAATCTCTGGTAGCAGGGTGGGATTTGAAATTTGTGTGGCTACAACTCACACATAAACCATTTGAGCCAATGGCTATGTGTGACATGAAGTTATTATCTTGGAAAACACTCTTTCTAGTAGCTATAACATCTGCAAGGAGGGCAAGTGAGCTGGCAACTTTAAGAGCCGATGCACCTTATTTGAAATTTCATAAGGGGAAAGTAGTACTAAAGCCAGATATCACTTTCTTACCAAAGGTGGTATCATTTTTTTCATCTGAACCAGGACATTATTCTGCCAGCTTACATGCCGAATCCCGAAACTGACATGGAGAAAACATTACATTGCCTTGATGTGAGAAGGGCTTTGGCTTTCTATCTTCAAAGTACTGCTACTGTAAAGAAAACTAAGGAGTTACTTGCCTGTTATTTGGGTTAGAAATTAGGTGAGCCTGTTTCATCCCAAAGGATATCTAAGTGGGTGGTGTCCACAATAAAGCTGTGTTATGAGCTTGCTAAAAGAAAGTTACCAGAAAATGTAAGAGTGCACTCTAGTAGGTCAATGTCAGCTTCAGCTGTTTTCATGTGCGGCGTTCGATTAGAGGAAATATGTAGGGCTGCTGTGTGGTCACAGCCACTAACTTTTATTACACATTATAGAATAGATGCAAGGGAAAGGAGTGATGAAACTTTTGGGAGAGCTGTATTGTCTTTTTCTGTTGTTTAATGTATAGAGAGAGAAAGGGGAGGATGAATTCTTGAATGGCTTAGAAAAAGGGTAAAATGGTTGAAGAAGCACAACGTGAATGTTCTTTTTAATAAATATTTATTGTTGCATCATTGAATCATGTTTTCCATGGGAAAAAATATTATTCTGATGCAGATTTTGTTATCAATCATGTATGTTTACAGTCTTGAATATTGCCAATGTGACATCTCCCACCTCCTTCTTGAGAGCTCACTAATCTCCCCATTGTGTGATTCACAGAGACCATGAAGAAGAAGAAGAGGTTGCTTACCTGTAACTGTGGTTCTTCAAGTGGTATTCTGTGAAGTCACACAAACCCACCCATTCTCCCTACATGATTTTCGTTTTGGTTAGTTTCTAAAGCTGCTACTATGGCAGCGAAGGAACTGACCATTATTCGGGGAGGTGCCTTATGTACCCTAGGGATGTAGGGGATAGGTCAACTGCCAAAACATCTCTTGTTAAGCCGAATGCTGTATCACGCAGGCATGAAATACCCCATTGTGTGACTTCACAGAAGACCGCTCTAAGAACCACAGTTACAGGTAAGCAACCTGTTCATTCCTCTCCTTTAATTTTTTTTCAAAATAGAATTCCAAATCAAATCGCCTCCCAGGAAGTTGTTCCTCTCCAACTTTGGGGCCCAGAAAAAAAAAGACATAATAGGGCCACATCTTCCCTCAGGTTTGATGTTTGCTGTTTGGGAAGCGAGGGTTGCTGTTTGGAAAAGGGGTGACTTTTAAACAGGTTTTCTTGCCTGGCAGGAGAGCGGGGTGGAGAAACATTGACTCTAGGGTTATGGCAGATGCTTTTAATGTTCACAGACCTGGGCCTTTTCAGTGTCCCTTCCTGCAGGAGGACCCGGGTGCTGAAGATACATCCCCTGACAGTGCCACAGCTCTGCAGACCCTCAAGCTGGTTATTTCCGACTTTAGCCAACTGCTGCTGGCCTTTGAGCAGGTGTACGAGAATGAGCTGCGGAAGCATTGCGAGCGTCCGGCTCTTGTACTGAGCCCCTGTGGGCCCCTCTTCCAAGCTGTGTATGAAAGCTTGACACTCTGCATACAGGTGAGACTGGGGGCAAGGAAGGAGTTCAGGTTTAAGAGTCCAGGTGGCAATGCCATAAGATTAGGAAATGGCCTTTAGCTCACAGAGGATGCCAGCTGGCTCAGTGCTTATGGAAGTCATGAGTATGGCAGTAGATACAGGAAGTTCTTGTGTAAATGTAGGGATTCTTTGCCTTTTCTGATGTTTAGAACTTAGTCCCCGGCATCCTTTTCACTGGCTGTGCTGTGTAGGGCTGATGTGGGTTGTATATCAAAAAGTCTAGAGGGCAAAAGCTTTGCCACTGTTGTGCTAGAACATGCCAACATTGGTCTCCTGGCAGCCATCCAGCTGGCTTTCTAGAGCTTCACTCTCTTTTTTTTTTCCCCAGTGACCCATTCACATTAAACAATTATAGCACTATGATTCTACTTTAACTGCTATGGCAGCATTCTATGGAATCCTGAGATTTGCAGTTTAGGGAGTGGCACTTAAAATTCTCAGCCAGTGACCTCCTCTTGTGCTTCTGACCAAACTACCAATCCCAGGATTCCATAGATTGGTGGCACAGGAATTAAAGTAGAATCATAGTGCTATCACTGTGCAATCTGGAAGAGCCCTGATTCTAGTTCTTCCTGTCATTCAACTTGCGCCTAGGCTGTACCACTTCAAAATGCAATCAGGGTTCCATACACAGTGGTTATTGCACAGGAAACTATCAAGGGAGAAAGGAGGTTCTGTAGAACCCTCCTTCCTGACATGAAGATTTCTACATAAAGCAGTTGTTTTACTTGGAAGACCATTTTGTCACGCAGTACCCCATCCATTGTCTGAAATGGTACAGTGCCAGCACAGTAAACTGCAGTGAAGACATAGGCCTCAAGTTAAACACCTCATCATATGTGTCCACTTGTATTTATTTGATGCCTTTCTCCCAAAATGAGATTCAGGGTAGCTATAAGCATGTGACATCCAAAGTGGACTTGTAATGTGTTGTAGTTCGTAGTTGTCAGTTTTTGTGGATGCATGTGTGTATGCATACAAAATCAAGAGAGCTTGGGTCTTGTGCCATCTTAAATGCTAACAGAGATACAGAAGCTTAACTCTTGATGTTCTTTCTCTGTTTTTACGCATATGGGGAAGTGGAGAGATCTGCATTTGGTGGGAATGGGTTCTCATCTGCCATGGTACAACAAGAATCTTGTGTGCTTGTTGCAACAGATTAACAGAGTTTCCCCATTCCTGGGCCAGGCTTTCAAATACAGTGGCCCCTCTACTCTCACAAGAGTTTGGGGTACAGAACCCTTGCAGAAGTGGAAAAACCACAAATAACTCTCCCATGATCCCTTCCCATTCCCTTCCGGGGCTCTCCCCTCCCATTCTTTCAGCTTTTGCCCTGGTGCTTGAACCTTCCTTTTCCACACTAGAACCAAAAGCAAGGGAATGGGAGGGGGCTGCAGAAGGGACGCATGCTTTATCACCCCATTCTTTTGCCTTTTGCCTTGGTGCATGTTCTCAGTGCTGGGGCCAAAGGCAAAGGAATGGGAGGGGGGCTCCAGAGGGGAGAAGGAAGACACATGCATGCCTTCTCCCCGCCCCCAATTTCCCTTGCCTTTTACCTCCCTTCTCCATGCCTGGCAAAACACAAGGGAATGGGGGGAGGAGAATGGGGAGAAGGCACAGGCACACCTCATGAATAATCAGATTCATAATCAGATTCATAGAGATCAAACCCGTGAACATGGAGGGAGGACTGTATGATCAAATAGCTGTGGCATAGGTCTGAATTTGGGCCTTCTTTATTCTCCCTGCCTCTTTTTTTCCCCAAATTCAGAAGTCCCAAGCATGAAGAACTAGAGGATTAGTAGTGCTGAGGATGCCAAGTTAGTGGGGTGGTGCGGTTAATTAGGCTCCTTAGTTTTGTGTCTTCTTGCCACCAGGAGTTGCAAGGCCTGGCCCAGGTTACAGAAACCTCTGAGTGTGTACTGGAGGCAGTGAAACGGAGGCATGAAGAGAAAGTGGTGTGGAGCAGCAGTGCCAAATCTTCGTTATGTAAGTTCTGCACCCAAATAGTGTTTATACTGTGTGCGTGGCTGCACCTCTGGTATGGAGCCTTGTCTCCAGCATTTCACTTTCCACTTACGATTGGAATAACTGCCAAATTCCCTTTCCTGCAATACTAATTACTAATTTCTGTTTCTCACTCAAGTGGAAGAAACAGTCACAAAAGAGATTCTCTCTTAGTTCTTACCTTTCCTGCCCTTATAGGAAACTCCCATTTTTCAGAAGAAGGAAATTTGGGGGGAGACATGATGAAATCTGTTTTCAGAGCCCAAAAGAGAAAGAGGTTGTTAGGAATAGCATTAATCTGCAGTTAGCCTGAGGAGTGGCAGCTGGGAGTTGGAGCAGTCAGGTTTCAAGGGTGCCCGTTTTCCACTGCAGCAGGCAGGAGGAACAAAAGAGGGTGGGAGAGGCTGCCAAACTGAACATGAAATAGGTCCCATGGCTCCAGAATACCCCAGTGCTTCCCTCCATTATTTCCAACACTTGCCGATGTTTCACTTTTTTCAGCTTCAAAGCTTGAAGAACTAAAACAGAAGTACAAGATTATCCATGCCACACTGAAGGACTGCCCATAATCCTGAACTTGAACGGAGTGCCAACTGTTGGGAATACTGGGAAAAAGGAATGGGACGAAAGAAATTAGGCACAAATAGTGAGCTGCTGTAGTCCCAAATGTAAATATGTATTTCATTAGTTTTTTGCAGAGAATTAAAAATGAAAAGCATCCTCTTTGTACATTGTTCATATTATGTTATTGGAGAGAACTTCCTCCACCCCAACCAAGTTTTCTGGTCCATTGTCTGGGTATAGTTTTCACTATCTGTGATACTCTGTGTTTGTGTGTGTGTTTTGTTATTTGTTTTGTTGAAGGTCAAGCCTGAACACTCCTGCTGGTTTACTGGCAACATCTCTCATTCAGCTCCTATTGAAAAAAAAATGAGTGATCTCCACTTTCTACACCTGTCCACACATGCATGTGTGCACATATATGCATGCCACCTTGTGACTGAATTACTTCCAGTACTATCAGTAAAGCTGGCAAGAAACCCCATCCGGCAAAGGCACAGATGAGGAAAATTATAGCCCTCTTGCTGCTTTTAGACTGCAACTTTCATCAGTCTTAACCAGCATAGTCATGTTGAAGAATCAAGAGAGCTGTTGTCTAGTATCACTTGTCTGTGCTGAACTATAAGAGGCAACTAAAATGAAATTACTTCAGTGTAAAATTAACTGTTTTCTCTTCATGAGTATCTCCTTTTTTTCTGAGTGAATATGTTCTTAAGGGTAAAATTGTGTCGTGGTTATGCAGAAACTTTTATAAAGTTTTTTTGGGAGAGAATTGGCACCTGTTCTCAGTCACAAAAATGGTGCCACACCTGGTTTTCCTGCAAAGTTGCCACTCTAAAGGAATCTCATATATACAGTATTTTCTTTTAAAAGTATTTAAGAGCTCTAGACTCTCATTTAGGTGCAGTGTAAGTGACCCTGTAGGAGCCAGCCTAGTATAGTGGCTTGAGCACCAGATTAAGTCTGTGGAGACAAGGGCCTGAATCCTCACTTGCCCATGGAAAGCCACTGTGAAACCTTAGACAAGTCACATTCTCTCAGCCTTAGAGGAAGGCACAGGCAGGCTCCCCTCTGAATAGACCTTACTGAAAGAAAAAAACCAGACAGACTTGGGATTGGTTCACCTTAGGGTCACCATAAGTTGGAAACAGTTTGAAGGCGCACAACAAGAAGTGACCCTGCACTCTCTGGATGTTTTGGATTACAGCTCCCATAATTCCATAACATTGGCCAACTTAGGCAGAATTAGAAGAATTGTAACTCGTCCGGCTTTGATCGTGAATTAGCATTTAAAAGCATTCTTGCTAAGTCAAGGAAAGGCTTCTTTGGGAATTTTTTCATGCTGCATGTGATCTCACCTGCTAGCCTCAAGCGGAAGGGAAGGATTGTTTGGGATTGTATAAAACTTTCAATCCTCAGTACAGCCACTCACTATATAAAATTGCTTGGGAAGTCTGCCCCATCCAGCTCTATAATTCTTCCAGCATGAGGCTCATCAGCAGGTGGTCTGGTACAGAGGAACAGTTTGGCATGCAAGGTGAGTTATCAATCACTAGGGACAGTGGGAGGCATGTGATTCATGTTTCCTAATGGAAGAAGCAAGTAGCTTGCTAGATTGAACAGAGCTGCATGCTGAGCTCCAGGTGGTCAGATCTTGGAGAATTACTTTTTGGAAGTAGTTCATTGTCATTATGTTTTTATAAAGCAAATTGTTGTGTTATCCATTGCAGTGCTTGTTGCTTTTCTTTTGCTGGGGAATGTAGAGTTGGTCAGGGAATGGGATAAAACTTGAAAAACCCCTGTAAAAATGTTTCTAAAAATGCCCTTCAGAATAACCTAAAAGTAATGAGAAAATGTTACTTGTCACATCTGTAAATTTGCTCCGAATGCCAATTCATTATATTTTTGGAATGTAATTTTGTTGCAGCCTCACTACCAAATGGAGGGTGTAACTTGTTGCAAGCAACTGTGCTGCTTGTAATTACTTACAAATACTGCTATTAGTAAAGTAAATGAGGGAAGTTGGGGCTAAATATGCACATGAACTGGCTAAGCTGTAAGGATGTCCGTTAGGAAGCATCTCAAGTCACAAGTATTCAGTTTGAGATTGGCCTTGATCTGTTTTCACTTCCTGCTGGCAAGGTCTGACACGTCAGTGATGTATACAAGGTTGTCAGATTTTTCACTGGGTTTGAAGACCATGGACACTCTGATCAGTCCTGGCAGCCATCTGGAATACTACATTTCTACCAAGAGCCCTTTTAACAAGAGTGCTCTCTTCTCTCTTAATATCAAAGAGAGGAGAGGTAAAATTAGTAGACCCCAACTGGCTCATGATGAGAGTTTGGTTCTTGGAATGCACTAGATTTCCAAAAGAATGGAAAAGTAAGCTCTTGCATGCTGTGTTTGGGTTTTATAGGCTTAAGATTATAATTTAATAAATGGCCATTGGTTAGTTCATTAAGCAGGCCTATAGCATTAATGTTAATGATGCATGTTCTCCAGCATTTGATCTAGGCTGTGCAAACTCAAACTCACACTGAAGAGATAAGACTGCTTAGAAAGGCATTCTTTTGTAGAGTGGGACAATTTCTCACTTGGCCTGTGAATGTGCCAACACTTCCCAGAATGAGGATATTTAAAGGTCAGAAGAAAGTCAAGTTAGTGGTCTGGTCCTGTAGGGGTGCATTCAGCCATAATCCAGCCCAGGAACTTGGTCTGTGGGCTGAAGTCTGATTCATTATGAATAAATAGTCAGCATGACAAAAGGCAGATTCAAATGGCTGAAGGGAAGTGAGCTCTCTTTGCCTTTAGATTTTCTTGTTGCATACCTTTAAACATCTCTGGGTATTAAGTAAACTAACATTTTATCCTGGCTGTGACTTGCATTCACAATTCTGTTTGAGCTGGGACCTGAGTGGATCAGGACTGCAAAAGTGTTATGCAGAAGATCCTTACCTTCTTCTAGCTTCTTCTCAGCCAGGGAGCCACATGTCACTTGGTTGGTGTCTCCTTCACATTTGGCATTGAACACTGCAACTGGCGCTTAAGGAGTACAAATGCAAATTTTATATAACAGGTTTGGGGAAAGTGAGGCCTTTAAGATGTTTCTGAACGGCCATTCTCATCAGCCCTATCAGCTGTAGTCAGTAGTGAGAAATGCGGGGTATTGCAGTCTGACCACATCTGGAAGGCTTATACCTTTTGTAAATTATATCTTGGCATCCCTAAATATACAAGGTTACTTGAAGGGTTTTCACTAAGTGGTATAGGAAAAAGGAGAAAGACCAAGGGAAGAGCATTCATGTATTTCTGTCATTAAGATACCACCATCATATCATACTCTTCAGGATGAGCAACTTTACAAAAACCTCCCATGGCCCCCAGATATCATTTTGGAATTTACACCAGAGAGCCCTAAGTCACCTACACTCAGAAGGGTACTAAGTCACCGTTTCTGTGCTGGTGGTTGTATTTGATATTAGAAATTATTTAGTGACCATTAGTGGCCTTTTGGCAGGGTATTTCCAATTTGGGAGGGAGCCAGCATAGAGTAGTGATTTGAGTGTTGTACTATAACCTTGGAGAGCAAGGTTCAATTCCCCATTCAGACGTGGAAACTCATGGGGTGACCTTGAGTGCATCACATGCTCTCAGTTCCAGAAAACACCATGATTGGTTCTCCTTAGAGTTGCCATAAGTTAGCAATGACAAAGGCAACCACAATTGAACAGAAAAGGAACAGGTGAATTTTCTATCCAGATTCAATATTTGCAACTTGGGGTTTCATCTTGTAGCTGTTCTCTTGCTCTACTACTGGAATTTCTCACTAATGGAAAAATTTATTCCTATATAATGTCTGCAAATGATGAGACAAAGCGTGCACGTGGATATTGTGCCCTTTCTTGTTCAAGTGTGCTCTCTCATGCTTCCCACATGCTTTATACTACTGTATAAAGCTCTCATGTCAAAGGTTACCAAAATATTATTTTGCCTGTTAACCATCATTGGTCAATGGCTTCTTGATATAATCTGAGTAACGCATGATTTGTTCTTAGTTGTTAGAAGTGGCCCACATATTGTAAGAGTGCTTGTAAGACGTAGTAAGCTGATACTGGTGTGAAGAGTGAGCTGGTAGGTTGGAAAAGCAGTTTTGTAAATCGCTGGTAAAAAGAAGTTCTCTCTTTAAAAATGAAATTGCTGGGTTGTTCTCTTTTGCCAAGCCTCCTTCCAAAATTTACCCCAGTCCCAAATTCAATTATCCATGTCCCCTTTGGTAGGGGAATGCATTATGCTCAATAGAACTTTTCTACTCCAAATTTGTGTATGTAACTAAGTACAGAAATCTCTCCTGGGAGGAGTGTTGTGAATGGAAAATGTAACATATTCATTGGCCTTTGCGGATGATTTCTTCCCCTGCATTGACTTCAAAGCTGGACAAATGGACCAGCTTAACATTACATTACATTCTCCTAGCCAAATTCCTAAATGTATGTGTCTTGCTCTTTTCTCTCTCTGTCCTCCCCACCACTGCAATATGATTTTACGAACTTAGTAAGTGCATGCTATGCTAGCTTGTTGTAGAAATGTTTTATTTTTAAATACACATAACTATGAAAGGCCCATCTTTCCCCATAATGTTTTTTGCATAGTTCTGCCAAAGTGTTTATCAGGTATGTATCCTGCTCTTTCCCTAAGAGGGCCAGGCAGGCACCAATGGGTTTATCCCATGTTATCTCACAGCTATCCAGCAAGGTAGCTTAAGTGAGGATGACCTGAACAAGATCACTCAGTCAGCTTTTTGGCTAAGTTAGGATTTGAACCTGGGTCTCCCCAAGCATTTCGCTGTCATTATTTTCTTGTCAAGTCAGCTTATAGCGACCCTATGAATGAGAGAGTTACATGAGGCTGCTCAGACCTTGCAAATTTAAGGCCGTGGTTTCCTTGGTTGAATCAATCATCTGTAATGTGAGCCTCCTCTTTTCCTACTGCCTGCCGCTCATCTTGACAAATTATCTAGTACACCACATGGGCTTGCTTCTCTGCTCAAGATCTGCTAGTGAGAATGGTACTGCTTTTTAAAGAAACCTCATCTGCTCATTTAATCAGGTCCTAGAGCTGCACACAAGAATTAAAAGAAATGCAGAATTCATGAGCTGGGTTGAAATCTTATTTGACATAAGACCCCAGGTGAATCTCATTACTTTGGCTTCAGTTCTTCATCTGTAAAATGAGCATCCTTTTTAGTTCTAAAACTAAGCTGAAATGTCAGGGTTGGGGTTAGTAATCATAGATTCTACACACATACATAGGTACTGCCACACCAGTGCACTTCTGAAAAGTGTTTTAGAATAAAAGACAGAGTGGCACAATTAAGCATCTGGCAAAGCAGCTGTCTTGGGCCCAAAGCATTTGGTTAGTCCATTTAGGTCTAATGAGCAGAGCTGTCTCTGTATGTAAAATTGTCTGTGTTGCTTGTGCAGACCACACCCTTACCTTCTGTTCATTTCTAATCTATATTAGTTTAGTGGTTAAACACTTGTGTGGCTCTCCTGAGAAATCCTAGACATAGCTGTGTGAAGGGGATTGGGTGGCAATATTGAAGAGTCCCGTAATCTCTGTACCCCTCCCCACAGGGTAGAATGGCCAAGGTTTTTAGTGGTGGTGGTGAGCAATGTTGGCAAAGATTTAGTTCATGCTTTTGTGAAAGTAAGTGTCTCCAATCGTGCATAAATTAGGGTGGGAGGATGGGAAAGCAAAACTGAGCAGTCACAGAAAAAATAAGGTGGTAATATGTAAAATCTTGCTTTGTGCTTGGAATAGGCCACACTCACATCCTTGGCACACTACATTGTTTTTACACTACAATCCACTTTAACTGCCATGGCAACATCAGATATTGAAAGTAGAATAATAGCACTATAACAGTCTAGGGCAGAAATGGCCAAAGAGAGACAGAAAGAAAAGGTGGAAGAATATTGCACCTGACTTGATTCACTCACAGGGGTGTTGAAACTAGTTACTTCACTAGGACCACAAGCCACAGAATTGAGGTATGTTCTTGCAAAAGGCCATCTTATTACCAGCAACATCTGAAAATTGGTTATTTGTTGCCTTCTCCCTTAAACTGGAGGCTCCAAAATGTACCCTTAGATGGTCCTGGTCCTGGTAGGATAGCCAGACAGCTGGGCAAGTAGCCAATGTCGCATGGCCTTCTAGAAGATTCTTAATCATTGAAACATGGGATGTAACATTTATCTTATAACAAAGACAGCAAGCCAAGACTCATGGGTGGGGAAGATGTTGAAGAGCCAGGTTTAAGACTGTAAGGGTTCTGGTGCCTCTGCTGAATCGGATTAATAGGAAGTATATGTCCAACTGTAGCAGGAGGTATGTATCAGTGCTTGCAGAATACAAATCCAATTTCCTTGTGTGTTTAAATTGTAGATTTCTCCCTGTCTCTCCCAAACACACACACACTCCAGTGTTAATCCCAGTTCACCAGAAACAGTACAACCCAGTCCATCCTTCCTTTTTTCCCTTTATTCCTGCAACAGTGACATGTGGTTTTGGCTGCAGAGTATAGTGGAAACAAGTGTACTTTTACTGGATTACCTATTTTGGCAGCATGCACTGCGGAGAGGGGATAGTTTTGCCAATCCCTAAAGGGAAGGGCTGCAAGATCTGTGCTTACGTTAAATTTTGAAGTGTGTGCCTGCCTTCATTTGTGCATGCCTGTCTTCTACTGAGCGGGTGATTGCTCCTTTATGAAAGAAGGGATCTGGTGTAATGAATGCCTTTATTATTTGGTGAGATTTTGAATAGTGGGGCTCAAAATGGTTGGTTTATTTCATGCTTTTTGCTCTGCAACTGAGTTGTTTTGTTGCTTGGCCATAAAATGAATACATGTCAACCGCCACCCAAACCCAGCGCTGTATTCTCAAATGGTTGTGTTGAATGGTACACACAGTACATTATAATTCAATACATTTACAATGTGCAATAGTCACTTAATAAAAGCTGGAAGTCAAGGAGGGGAAACAAGATACAGACAATAAATAATGTGAGTTTCTTAAGGCCAGGACTACATTCAGGTTTCTGTAGGACCTAGGCACTCTTGTATTCAACTCCCCACCTAGATTCACAGTACCACTAGGGATGTTTTTTGGTAGGCTCTAAATCCTGTTTCTGTAGGTCCTAAAATCTTCATAGGCACTGTGCTTCAAGTGCCTAATGGATAAGGTGGCCTTGCTTCAGGCAGAGGTACAGTGACTTTCATTCAGAGTTAATGTGGCCCTCCAGAGGTTGAACTGCAACTCCTATGATTTCCTACTACTGCCTATAGCAGTTGCAGGGGTTGATGGAAGTTACAGTCCAACCATGTCACACACCATCCAGCTCTGATTTAGAGTTCTCACACATCAAATTAGGATTACCGCGTTCTCATGGGAAAACTTGAGTTCTGGAACATCTTCATTTGAAAACATTTGTTGTTATGTCCTTTCAAATAAACTTTGGCTTGCTGGCAATCCTCTCCTAGGGTTTTCTTGGCAAGATTTGTTCCAAGGTGGTTTGCCCTTGCCCTCCTCCTATGAGACTGTGAGAGTGTGACTTGCCTAAGACCAGCCAGTGAGTTTCCGTGGCTGAGCAAGAATTTGAACCCTGGTCTCCTGGAGTCCTGGTCCAACACTCAAAACCACAACACGCTGGCTCCCTATTTTAAAACATTAGTAGGAATTTCAGTGCTCTGTGTGGGACAGCAGGGGGCACTGAGAGACCATAAGAACTAGTCTCTTGTTGAGTCTGCAGAGTTTAAATGTCCTGTTCTGTGCCCCAGCTGTTCCCTTGGGTTCAACAAGATGCCTGAGCCCCATTTCCTCTTCCTAACCACCCCTTTCGCCATTCCTACTTCCCCATCCTCGACATGTGGGGGTGAAGGACCCAATGTTCTTTGCAGCAGGAACCCTCTCCCCGCTTCCCTTAGGCTGTTCATCTCTACAAGACCTGCCCATCCCACTCGCCCCACTCAAGGAGCTCAGGAATGCAGGCCTGGAGCTGAGTCACCTTGGCTCAGTGTAAACACAGCCCCAAAGTGGAGTGGCTGCCTTATAGGGGAGAGATTCCAGTGCCCTCCCTCAGCCTCCCCACCACCAGCTAGGATCAGGCCTCAATAGGCCTGGCTCTCAGCCCACCCCCACCCCCATTCTCTTACACTCTACCCTAATTCAATCCAAGACTTGAGAAGGAGCCTGGCTTCCAGCCCTGTTCCAGTGTGTTATGATCCTGGAAATCAAGCAGTGTTTGTGCGTGTGTGGGGGGGTAGGGGTATGGGAGAATGGGGGAGGTTAATACCCTTGGGTGGGCAGATGATTTACTTTTAGGCAGAGTGAGTGAGGCAGCTGCCTCAAGGAACAGATTTGGGGGGTTAGGAAAGGGCAGGGAGTTACTGCTTATTCATTTCATCATTGCAGTTTTTACTACCCATGATGAGAAGTGTCTGTGGAATTTTTCTGCCTTAGGTGACAAAGTAACTTGGCTGGCCTTTTGAGTACTACGAACATTGGTTTGGATGGATGAGAATGGGTAACCCTCAGAAAAAAAATATCTTGAGCCAGCCTTTCTTCCTTTGTTTCCCATGGTTCTTGTACAGAGCAGTTTCAAGATGTGGGGCAGCCCGCATCTTGTGTGGTTTTATTCCTTTCCCATGCTACACCCTTTGGCCCTGAGTGTATAACAATAATCAATAGCACTAACTAACTGACTACCCTGCTCTTTTTCTTCCAGATACCCCCTGTGCAACTGTTTTTCCTCTCCCCATGCAACACAGTCCACTGGGGAGATTTAGGCACTGTGGCTCTGTCCATTCTATTTCCATCTATGCTGGGCTTCTCTGAGCAAGAGAGGAAGTCATGCAGCATTAAGATGTCTTGGGCGCCCAGTCTCTTTGTGTCAATCATTTCTCCCTCTGAATGCACTCTGCTTGCCTTCCTTTTTAGAGCCAAGAGTTTTTTGCTTCTGGAGTCTCTGATAACATCGCCCTCAGGAACTAAAGAAGATCTTCCAAGGGTTCTAGCGCTGCCAACAATCCTGCTTTAATCCAGTAAAACCACCCCATTGTGGCCCCTGTCTTAGGTTCCACTCCCTTTGCTTGCCAAGAAAATGAACCCAGGAGTCCTGGCTTGCAGTGCTCCTTCTTCCATTGTAAGCCTGGAGACATGACCTGCCACCCAGCTGGTATTTCTCAATGACGCTTGGTTCTATCTCTGTCTACCCCCCCCTTTTTTTTTCATCCTTGCAAGGCCAGATTCCTGAGGGGCTGAGGTAATAGGATTGGGTGGGAGGCGGGGGAGTAGGAGGGACTCGCTGCCCTGCTCACGCTTACCCCATTCTTGCTATCATCATCCGGCAAGAGGCCAAGCCTGGTCTCGAGCATCCGGCTCTCAGTTCCTCTGGGCTGGGGCCAACGCCCAAGTCTTGCTGAAAACCCTGCGGCTGAGCAGGCTAGCAGTGGGGCAGAATGAAAGGCAGGCAGGAGGATAGGCCCATGGACACTGCAATCCATCCATGCCATTGCATCTTCCTTTAGCTGCCCACAAGAGTCAGCAAGCTTCCCTCCTCCTTTGAAATGGCTTTTAAGAAGGCAGCTTGTTGTCAAAGTTGTTTCTGCCAGATACCACTCTCCTATCTCTACTTGCTCCTCGTCTCTGGATGCCTAAGGGGCAACAGGACATCCCCAGCATCCTTAACTGGTAAACTTTGTGCCTGAAGAGTGAGTGCTCCAGAGGCCTCTGTCTGGATGATCACATAAGCTAGCCAAGTTGTACCACATGCCAAATTCCTCCACTGCCTTTATTTTGTGAACAATTCCATCTTCCAGTTTTGGCTGTCCAGCTTCATCATTCTCTATTAACAATGTGCTGCTCAGGAATGTAATGGTTCTGGGTTTTGCCTAGCTCAGGGGCTGAGAATGTGTGGGGCTCTGTAGTGGTTTCAGACTTAGTCTTCTAAGAGGTTCAGCAGCTAGCATGACCTGTGGCAACGGACTCTGGGAGCTGTAGTCCAGCTGTTTGGAGCACCAAATGTTCCCCATCGCTGCACTAGCAACATCTCACTTTTTCACTGCTCCCCACTCCTCCAATATTAGTCTTAGGGCTCCAGTAACTCCCTTAATAAGCCATTCTTGGGAACCAACCACACTATATCCTCTAGTGCTTCCTGCTTATCAAGTACAGCCTCAGATAACAGTTATGGTCATCAACTATAGGGCCATTTCAATTGTAAGTTAGACTGAGATAGCTGCCAGGCTGCTCCTGCTTGGACAGGAGGTCATGACTGGCAGGATTGTGCTGGAGGGCAGAACTGTGTGCCACTCAGCCTCCTTTTCTCCCTTCCCATCCTCCCTGCCAAGTAGGCTTGCATCTCCCAGATGTAATTAATGCAGGATGTTGTACTGACACTAGTGTGGACATATAGTCATTGGAAAACTTTATTTTGTGAACTACAGGAATTCCCAGTATTCTTAGCTAGCATGACTGCTGGCCATGGCAGTTGGGGGATTCTGGTAGCTGTTGTGGATTCCCCTTCCCCCAAAAATGTTGCTTTTCCAAGCTCTGATTCTAAGAGTTAACTGCCAATCTGATCAACACTGTTGCTGCAGTGCAACTCCCAGCATCCTTCACCATTGGTTCTGCTGGTCAGAGTTAATGGGAATTGCAGTCCAACAACATCTGGGGACCTGCACATTTCCCACCCCTGCTGTAAATCCTTGTCCTAAAAAAATAGGGGGATGCCTTTCAAATGTTTTTGTGGTACACTTGCTTTCCTTCCAGTGTGTTGGGAAACTGCTGGCCAATGAAAGGAAACCGGTCAAGGCATCTTTCTTCTAAAGCCACCAAGGGAAACCCTACCGTGACAGATACAAAGGGCCATGAAAGGCAATCCACTGCCTGTTCTTCTGAGCCTGTGCTACATGTGCCCCATGGCATCTAGTCCTCCTGACCCCATCTGCTAGTCTGTTGCCCACAGGTGTATAAGATGCTTTCCTATCACCAGTACAGAGGTACAATACAGCTGGCTGTCCAGTCAGCCTCTTTACATGGAAGGGGGAGCACCATCTGGACGTCAGGCAGCAAGGTGTCTTGGACTATCACTGATCCTCCTTGTCCCTGAAAACATGCTGAAAAGACTCCTTGATTTCATCTCAAAGGTGCCACAAGACTCATTTTTCCTTCTCTGTAATTCATGTCTTTAAAAAAAAGAGAGAGAGGGAGGAGATGGCAGTGGGATGTCTTTTAAACATTTTTATGGTGAACTCACTTTCCTTCCACTGTGCTAGCGAACTGCTGACCATAAAAAGGAAATTCTCATGGTCGGGTTATTAACACATTGTGCTTCAGAAGGCAGACTGAACGTAGCAGAATAAGTAAGTAAGTGACTAATAACTAACACTGACACACCTTTTCAGCTCCCCCCTCCCACCTATCTGCCTGAGCAGTTTCACAGTCGTTCTCGCTTCTCAGCAAATACAGTCATGTTTATTTCTTTGCCATGAAAACAAACCCTTTAGGCACTGCAGGTCAAGCTATAGAGACACTACGATAAGGTCTGGCTGAAAAATTACCATACCTCTTCTAGGCAATTAACAGTGTTACAGTACAAGAAAGACTCAAGAGAGATAGTATGGACAATGACCATGTGTCCTTTCTTGTTGGGCATCTCTGTTCATTCTAAGAGCAAGATGAAATTGTAGCTGAAGGGAAAGGATTTTCCCAGCAAATCAAGACATGACTTTGAGCCATCCTAAGGTGATGTTTAGTGTTTTTGGGGTGGCTTGTTTTTCAAATGACCTCTCACTGGTGGAGACATGAGAACCCTTGCACACTAACCAGTTATAGTGCTATGATTCCACTTTAACTGCCATGGCAATGTCCTATGGAATCCTGGGATTTGCAGTCTAGGGAGGGGTGGTTTTTTGTTTGTTTGTTTTTTGAATTCTCAGCCATAGAGTTTCTCTGGTGTCTCAACCAAACAATAAGCCATAGGATGTGGCCATGTCATTGAGAATGGAATGATGGTGCTATAATTGGCTAGTGTGAAAGGGCTCAAGAAAACTACCAGAAATGGTTTGTTCAGCATGAATCAAAACAACTGTCTGAATCTCTTTGGAACGCTATGGGGACTGTCAAAATGAGTGCCTGCATTTCAGAATTTATCACTGGACAATTGCTGTAGGCATTTTGCAGCCACGGAAGAGGGAGGGAAAGGAAGACCAAGGGGTCCTCAGTGTGACAACAGGAGAACACAAAAGTGTCCTGTTTTCATCTGTAAAACTCTCCTTGTGGAGTACATCATGCATCCTGCCCTCTCTCCCATTGTGCCTCCCTTCCTGAAATATGCTCCATCCCCAGCAGGCAATGAGCTTTGCCTTTCAATACAGTCATTGAAACCCAGCCCCTCCCTCCCAACCACATGTCAGCCTTTGTGTGATTAACTTCCATGAGTCCCTTAACAGTATTGTCAATAGCCTGACATCCTCTCCGGACACGGAAGGCAAACCCACTGCTCCCTCCCAGCCCTGCAGTTATAGAGGGAGGATGCCTAGCCTCCAAAGAAGAAAGCCAAAACAAAAATGTCCACTCCTTGGGTGGATGGGGGGAGAGTGAGAGAGCCTAGCTGATGTTTGTCAGTGTATCATATACTCATGTTTACTGCTCTTAATATGCACATACATCATATACATGGATTTTGTGTGCGTGGTTATTAAACGACTTTATTAATATTCTTTCCTTGGAGTTACACTGCAGAACTAGGAGCCCTGTTGCATCAAACCAAATGTTCCTCTAATCCAGCCTCCTGCAATCTGGCACCTTCTGGAGTTGTTGGAGTGTAGCTCCCATCTTCCCCAACACATATGACGAATGGGTATGATCACTGAGGATGACAGGGTCGGTAGGGTGTCAGTTTGGGAGGGATGCTGACACGCATAAACAAAGAGAAAAGTAGTTTCTGACTATATAACAACTCCAGTGCTACATCAAACAGATGAAGGAGAGGTATCGGGTCTATGTGTACAGATGCAGCAGGAGAAAAGAGATTTTTAAGACTGATTTTAAACCTTTGTCATTAATTTTTGCAAGCCAGCTTCCCACTTGGTAGAAGTAGAATACAACATATGGTGTCTTCTCCTCCGTCAGGTAGTAAGAGGTCTAGAAATGAAAAATACATAAAAGTTCAGAGTAGAAATGTAATGAAGATTTTAGGTACAGTATTTGAATAAGAAAAAAAAAAGTGTGATTCTGTGTTGCTCGCAGCATTTTTTTTAAACAAAGGGCAGTAGAGGCTCTACCTGCTGATAACCCAGAATTACATTTCTGGTCACTGCACTGGCTGCCAGGAGACTGTAGTTGTGGGCCTCTGCTTTCAACACGTGCACATTGCTTCAAAGAGACAAGTTGCTGCAGCATCTCAGAATCCCATCTCCTGACTCCCAGCCCCTAGTAATGCCTTTAAGGAGGACGCAACTAGCTCTCCAATCTCTCTTTGTTACTGTAAGTTTAGTTGCTGTAATTTTGTCCCTTGGCTGATGCAAACACTTTAAAACCCTTCTAACATATACCCTGCAAGCATTCATGCTGGTAGCAAAGGGGAGGCAAACCTACAGTTTCACCTACACTTTAGCTTCAGCTGACAAAAGCAGCTGGAACTACAGTAATTAGTTCTACAGACAGAGTACAGAATGATCCCTCATGCAGGAAACTCTGCAGGGAAGGATAATGCCATTTAGAGAAGGAAAGCAGGAATTCAATAGCATCCCCAGTCTTGTGGTCTGGCATTAAGGTGAGCACTGCAGATTGAATAGAAGGAGCCTACCTAACAAGGAACTAATGCATTTTGCTTAAGGATAAGGACAGAACTGATTAACTGGTAAATTTTATACTTTGAAAAATGAAAGATCATGTACTTCTCATTTTCTCCCAGAAGTGATAGGTTTAACCTCTAACCTACAGAATACTCAGAAGATCCTAGTCAATTAACAAAATTGGTGATACTTTTATTATGATTAACCAGAATGCCACAAATATTTGCAAACTTTTGGGTTCTCTAGAACAGGACAAAAATGTGATGGGGCTTATATGATATCTTCCCTTTCTGTTTTGCTGTTCATGCATACTAAGTAAGGGATTCTGGAGGAAGCTGCTCTTCCCTTTGCCTGTTATAGACAGGCACACACAGCTACAGGAGGATCAGATAGAGTAAAACCTTATTCTTTCCCAGCTCAAGTTTTTTGTTTCATTGTTTACTGCAGACACACTGCTGCAACTTGACACCAAAAGTCTGTGTTTCTTGAGTCCTTTTTCACTGTCTTTCCAATGATGTTATTGCTTACTAAACCTTACAACCAGACAGAGTATAAAGAAGGAAAGGGCAGCTGGTGGCTCAAAAAGGCTTTGTAAAAAAGAGTTTCACTGTTAGAGGCTTTGTTACCTGTGCTGTACTTTGTTTTTTGTTGCTAAGGTTCCAATAAGTTCCCCTGACTTCAAGTTTTGAAATATTTTTTAAAAGTCAGCAAGGGGATGAGCAGAAGGTTAGAGCAGAATCCACTGGCAGTTTTCTGTGTGATCTGAAATAGATGGAGGAAGGTTTCTGACTCCCAGTTATTTAACAATAGCAACTACAACATGACTATACACACACATTTACCCACTAATTATACTGCTGAAATGAAAATAACCAGGGCTAGGAGGAATCACAAAGAGCAGAATTTTGTGTGTAAGGATTGTGGCACAGTCACATATCTGGAATCAGAATTATTTCAATCAAAAGAGTGTGTGTCTTTTGTACTGAGCTTTTGGTTATGATCTCGATATTTTAGTTAAAAAAAAAAAAGAAAACAAATTTTCCTGGAAGCCTGAAGTTTGTCCAGCCATGGATTGGCACAGCATAAGAAAAGATTATACTTCTCCTCTAACCTCTTGTCTAGAGAGCCAGCATGGTGTAGTGCTTTGATTCCTGGATTGGGACGCTGGGAGAGTATGGCTTGAATCCCCACTCAGCTAGAAAAACCCACCAGTGACCTTGGGAAAGCCGTACTCTCAGCCTCAGACAACAGCAAACTCCTTTCTGAATAAATCTTGCCAAGAAAACCCCATGACAGGACCGCCTTAGGGTTGCCACAAGCTGGTAATGACTTGAAGGCACTCAACGATTTGTCTAACAATTCAGTGACCTTCTAGAATCCTGTGCTTCCATTACAATAATTGTATGACTTCTTTCAGTTCCTCTTATATTTCCTGTCTTACTCTGCATTTAACAGTAATTTCTCTGTAATTAAGCAAGACGTAGTAAGAGGAAAGGAATATCAAACCAGTGACCTCACTCCCTTCTGCTTTGCAACTCCCAGCCTGAAAAAGGGCTCTGCAGCTGAACCTGAGATCTTGTCCACAGTTTTGTACCTTTGGGTTGGCTTTAAGGAGAAATGAACTCTTTAGCCTTTGGGCATTTCTTCATCACCACTCCCACCTGTCCTTGGAGATGGATACCAACACTTGAAAGGGCTTCGTGTTTCAGACCACCACTACAGTAGTTCCTTGGGAGGTGGCAGCCAAACTGGCAGAGACCCAGGCACTGAGATAATCAGTGTGATGCAGTAGTTTACACTGGGAGACTAGGGCCATTCCCACACTAGACTGTTATAGTGCTATTATTCCACTTTCAACATCCTATGGAATCCTGAGATTTGCAGTTTAGGGAGGGGCCTTTGAGGGGTTTTCTTGAGGCCCCTCCCTAAACTGCAAAGCCCAGGATTCCATAGGATGTTGAAAATGGAATAATAGTATCATAACAGTCTAGTGCAGAAATGGCCTGTGGCGTGGGAGACAGAAGGTTCAAGTCCCTATGGAACTCTCTCAGTGTTCTTGGAGTAGCTGCACACACACTACCTCACTTACCTCACAGGCTTGTTATGGGGGGAAATGCGGAGAAGAGCCATGTGGGCTACTTTGAGCTCGCTGGAGGGAAAGCACAATACAAAGATAACTGATTCAGAATTTTTTTGTGGTGGCTGTGCATGTTGTTATTTTTATTTATCATTTGATTATATGTATACCCCCACCTTTTTTCCTGCAATAGAAACCAAAGCAGCTTACAAATGCTTCAAAAAGAAAAAGTTGAACACTTGATAATAAATCATCATGAACATTAAGGCTGGATTATACTGGTTTGCACATCAGCTAGGATCCTGAAGAGGTCTGCGACAGCCCCCTTACCTGACGTGTCTCCAAGACATTTAACTGAGCCAGCCCTGCTATTAGGCAGAGTTGAGTAGCTAAGGATGGATGTCATGAAAGGGCTGCAAATTAATAGTTATGAAATATATTATTGTTCAGTTTTTCACACATGGGCTTTTCTGCCTCTAGTGCCAAAAATTCCACTGCCCTTGGGTACTACCACCTTGAAAAGAGAGGAAAAGTGTGTGTGTGTTTACTGTTTAGCCTTACCCAACAGACTGTCTGGACCTATTTCATCCTATTATCTAATGCCCTGCTCTCAAGTTTAGCTGCCCTTCTGCAACGTCTAAACTGTATGACTTTACCCTCATCTGAGTGAGTCATTAAACCTATAAGCGTGTGTCTGGATGTGAAATTGTGGACAACATACTCAACTGTACTGTGAGATACTTCCTTTCATAGTCTAAGAAATTGTATACAAAACAGCCACATGGTGTAGCACAGAACTGGAAGCCCCAGGAAGCCCTTTCCTTTCCCACCAAGAAAGAAGAAAGTCAGCCAGGCAGATTAGCACACCAGTTGCGGTCTTCACCACCTTTCTATGTAGGTGAGCCGAGCAAAAGAGTGGACTGGAATCCTGTGTTAGAATCCCTATTGGCCCTTCCCCCCCCCTCAACCTTCACACACACACGCACACATGGAGGTAAGGAAAGCCTGGCTCTTTTCACAGCTACATAGGCCAATGTTTTTCTGGACACACACCACATGTGTTTGGCATATTCAAGGGCTTGTGTAAGAATTTGGCTTTCTCCAGCCTTCAGCGCCACAAATGGAGACCTCTTGGGTGTTCCCCCTCCCATGCCTAATAAATAATGTGGAATGTGAGGTAAGGAAGAGTCCTGTTCATGGATGTAAACATAACAAATATTTCCAGGCCCTGTGTGTGTGGTGGTGGTGTTAATGCTGCACAATAGAATGTGCAGCTGATAGCTGGGTACCCATTTTGAACGGGCACTGAAGCCCTAAAACACTCATGGGTCATCAGGGTATGGACTCTCCAAATCCTGATTCATAAATTCAGAGTTTGCTTGCATTTTACCTCTCTGTATTTGTGATCTATGTAAACAAGATCCATGTGTGAGCAGATTGTTGGGTTCACTGCTGATCAAGCGCTATTGAGTATTCATTTAGTGCTCAAGAAAACAATGTCATAAGAAATCTGTTAAGTCTGAACAGTGCCAAAAGAATGTTTGCTGTTTTTACTGAATGCTGGAAGATCCAAAGCAGTTAAAGTTGTTTCCCAAGGGATCTCTCAAAGAGGACATGGTTCCAGAGCAGAACATCACTTATGGGCAGAAATAGTAGTTTCTTCTTTTTTTCAGGGCAGACTCATCCCTCCCACTCCTGCCAATCCTTCCTTCCTTCCTGCAAAGGAATATAGGACAGCTGTGCCTTCTACGAGTGTGGAACAAAATGGAGCTGCTGTAGCTTGAACTAAAATACTTGTCTGAACTATCCCCATATGATATACTACTAGCCATGGAGCTGGGTATGCTGAGCCAAAAGAAGAGAAGTAATAGGAAGGCCATATTTAAATATGTGAAGGCGCATCATGTCGAGGGTGGAGCAAGTTTCTTTTGTGCTGCTTCAGAGACTAGAACATTAACCAGTGGATTCAAATGACAAGAAAAGAGATTCAATTTAAACATTAGGAAGAATTTCCTGACTGCAGGAGCTGTTTTGTCAGTGAAATAGTCTGTCTCAGATGGGGATAGGTTGGATGTTCATCTTTCAGAAGTGCTTTAGTGTTGGATTACTGCATGGCAGGGGGTTGAACTAGATTATCTCTTGCAGTCATTTCCAGCTCTATGATCATATGACTAATAGTCGCCCTCTGTGAATTTTGCTGGTCTCCTTTTCAAGCTGTCCAAGTTGGTGGTTGTCACTGATGTCCAAGAAAACAAATTCCACAGTGACTCCAGTACGCGCAGTTGTAGAAATTCATTTTGTCTGTCCTGAATCTCTAACGACTCAGCTTTATTGAATGACACCCAACCTCCAGTTCAAGTGTTGTGTGGGGAGGATCTCCCACTGTTCTGAGACTTGTTCCCTGTTTGTTACTTTGAAATGTCTCCAACAGTAAAGCTCTCCAGTGTGAGCCCAAAATATTTTCTTGGTCACACAGATTCATTCCAGGTATGTAAATAAGGTCATGCTGGAAGTTCCAGGAATGCGCCCCATCATACTTCCTATCACTTATGCTCTTGTACACACACATACCCACAAACACACACATACACATTCCATTATACTGACTGCTTTGGCAAGCTCCAAACACCAGTGCTGGGTGAGCAGCCCATAGTCCTGGATTCAAATCCTTCCTTATTCATGTTCTTTTATGGAAGCAAGTACCTCAAATTCACATGCCTCATTTGTAACAGGGGCATTATCCGTGCTAATCTGCCTACATATTCCATTCACTTTGATCAGCTAGTTTTGGGGGTAGTTTTACAGATGCAGAGAGAGAAAGAGAGAGGGAGGGAGAGAAGTTGAACTACCACTTCAGTACTGTTTCATTTTCAAGAAGGGGGCAAGGTACAGCTGAGAAGCAGCCAATTCAGTTGGTTTTTGCACCAGGGATGGAAATAGTTCCCATTCAAATGAAACTGTAGTGCTATATACCACTTTAAATGGCAGGGCATCATCTCATATAATCTGGCGATTTGTACTTTTGGGAGGGGTTTTTAGAGTTCTCAGCTAGCACTGCTACTGCCTCCTCAAACTACAGTCATCCCTCCACATTCGCTAGGGTTGGGGCACAGGACTTGGTGAAAGTGGGAAAACTATGAATAACTCTAGGCCTTCCCAGACCATATTTTACACACACACAAAAAAAAACTATGATCACCATATTCAACCCACTGTGGATTCCTTTGAGGCACCAGGGTTCCTTCACAAGGCACGAGTGGGTGGCTGGTGGAGCTTACTGCCACCTCCACTGCTGCCCCACACCATTTTTAATAGGGACTTACAAGCTTCATTAGCAGTTTCTCAGTCTCACGAGGCTTGCAGTCACTATTAAAAATGGCATAGCGAGGCAGCAGAGCTGACAGCAAATAATCTGTGAATAATCAAATCTGCAAAAGTGAAACCCACAAATGTGGAGGGCTAACTGTATGAATACCAGGATTCCATAGGATTCCACCATGACAGTTCAAGTGGGATATAGTGCTGTATTTATGTAGTGTGACAGAGCCCCAGATGTTGCTGGACTGCAAGTCACTGTGTTTCTCACCATCGGCTCTGCTGCCCAGGGGTGGTGACAGCTTCAGTCCAGCCACATCTGGACAGCCACAGATCATCCAACCAACACTCACCATTTCTGTGTTCCAGGTGTTTCCCCAGTCATTTCCATCCAATAACTGCCCTTCTTTCAAAGTTTCATACACACATTTAGAAGAAACCTGGGTAGCAGTGCTTGTTTTGTGTTTAATCTCATTTTAAGTTTCAGATCTTAATTTTTAACAATATGTTTTTAAATCGGTTGTAAGCTACTTTGAGTCCCGAGCTGGGAATAGATAGAACTAACAACATCAGCCGCAGCAGCAACAACATGCTTCCACCCTGGAAAATTACCTTTTTGGATGAAAATACCCAGAATCCTTCAATCAGCATGGCCACTGGAGACCTGCTGTTAACTCCATTGGACCAAGGTCAAGTAGGCTTTAGGCCTGCATGATCTATTTGGTATCTTACCACAACCCTGAAGTCCATCAGTTTTAAATGAAAAAAGAATGGCTCAGATGAATATATGTCAAAAATTGAGGAAAAAGAGGGCCTCTGAGCACATCCTCAGCCCAGCAATTTGTGATCAGCATTGGAATCAAGCTGCCCACTCCTTTCACACAAAACCCACACTCCTGCCTCTGCCCCATGTTCTTTTTTCAGATGGGGCAGGGGAAGCATTTTAGTTGTGGCTATTGTTAGACAACCTAGAGTCCAAAACCCTTGCTGACCTAACGTAAATCACTCCAAGATCTAGCAATGAATCCCAATTCTTCTGTCTATCCCTGGGACAGACAGTTCTGAGCTAGACAGACCAACGCTCTGACCCTGTAAAACACAACTTCACATGTTCCTTTCAACCTCTCTGTTCAGCATGTGCACCAATGTTTGATGAAGTTCTCATGGATCAGTGATGGGAAACATGTGGTCCTTCTAATGTTACTGGACTATGGCTTCTCCATTCTTCACCACTGACTTTACTGGCTAGGGCTGCTAGGACTTAGAGTTGGAAAACATCTGGAGGGCCTCATATTCTCCACTTTTGTTGTATACATTCTTCAACCCACTGCTTAGGCACACTGTGACAATTAATATGAAGTGTTTGACACTACCACCCTCCTGAACTAGACTCTGAAATCCACTGGATTAATTCCTGAATAACTACATATAAGGTTAGGCTGTAAAGAGGCTTTAAAAATGAGTGAAACTGTGGATGCTCTGCAGAATAGTTGGAGAGAGACTGCATTCTGCATACCTGACAGAGGCTTCACTTCTCATTTACTCAGAGTTAGCTAATCTCACACACATGCTGTTATTTATGAATTATATTTATATCCCATCTTTCCTCCACTGATCTCAAAGTGGCTTACAGGACCCTCCTCCCACCCTACGATCCTCATGCCAACAACAACCCTGTGAAGTAGGTCAGGTTTAGAGAGAAACTAGTCCTAGGTCACCCATTGAATTTCACGTCTATGTGGAAGAACATGAAACTGGATCCTCCAAATCCAAGCCCAACACTGTAACCACATACCACACCAGCGCAGGTATATCAGGCAGGTGATCCAGAGCTCTTCAGTATCAGAAGCCCAAAGGCCAGGCTGATTGGGGATGACAGGAGTTACACTCCAACACATCTGGAGAACATCAAGTTGATACAGTTGTTGCACATTCTAAAAACACTGGGAAACTTGGACATTGAATCTGGGGAAAAGAATAGCATCTACCTAAGTCTGAGGTGGAAGAATTCTTGCCACAATGACAGAAGGTTAAATGGCCTAAATCCGGCAGAATTTGGGCACCAATAAGGATAGAAGCAGGGAGGCAGCTTAGGAAAAGTCCAGCTGGAAGTTCTTCTAAGCATGAAATGAGGGGGTGTTAGACAAGTTCTCCTTGCCAAAGGGAACTCCTGAACAGATTAGACCCCTAGTTCAGAAAACAGGAAACTGCATTTGGGGAAAAAAAATTGAGAAAAATATATATAAAAAGAAAACAGGAAAATACACAGTCTGGCAGAGTTACTTTTGGTGGCTACACATTCACTGGTAGTTTTGGGAGTTGTCAGCCAAAGAAGTCACTTTCCCAAGCTAAACCCACTGTCGCACATCATTCATCCATCTAACACAACGCTGTCTACAAATAGCTGGAAGCTGCTCTCCAGGGATTCAGGCAAAGCTCTTTTTCCAACCCTATCTCTTGACAGTATGAATTGAACCTGAGACTTTATGTAAGGAAAACAAGTACTCTGCCACTAAACTAGAGCCCTTCCCCAGTGTTTTCCATATTAGTTTCTGGAGAGAGAAAGACTACTTGGGTTTTGAAATTTAGACATCAAAATATCGGGGCGCAAGCTTCAGAACTGTTTTGTGGGATGAATCCTGGGTCTCCCACACAAGATACAACCCAACAGCCATCTGCCAGTAGAGTTGCTAGCAAAGTTTTTGCCTGAATAATCCAGTCAGTAAAAAGTGCTAGCTGGTTCCTCTATGGCTGTTTATGCTAAAACAGACTAACATGTCTACCTCTTTGTGGAACAGAATTTGGGGGGCTGCTTTTCAAAAGTAATCTATTAGTAATTACTCCCCCCACTTTATTTTTAAAAAGTAACTCATTCACCTTACACATTCTTGAAACATTGATGTATTAGATTACTCTTTGCTAACAAGTTACTCTGCGGTTACTTTTAATTAAAAATGGGCAAAATTTCCTCCCTCCCAACCACCCATCCAAAAAGCAGTGTTTTTAGGAATAACAAGTCAATGTTACATGCAATGAAGATAAGATAATAACAGTAATGTTGTTAATAGTTTAATTACTTTTAAAAAGTAACATTGTTGGTGATGTCGTTACCCAAAAAGTAATATGTTAAGAAAATGTTGTGCATGTATGTGCTTTCAAGTCACCTACCAACTTATGTCAACTCCATGAATTTCATAGGGTTTTCTTAGGTAAAGAATACTCAGAAATGGTTTTGCCAACTCCTTCCTCTGAAATATAACCTTCTTATTCCAAATGCATTATTTCCAAACTCTGACAAGGAGTTCAGTTTTGTCTGCTACCCACTGGTACCAGATGTCTTATTTGTACAAATACACGCATGCTCGAACCCACAGAGGGAGTCAGGGTGGTGCAATGGTTTGAATGTTGAATTCCAGAAGATAAGGGTCTGAATCCCTGCTCAACCGTGAAAACCCATTGGAGTGGCCTTGAACAAGTCTCACTATCTCAGCCTAAGAAGAAGGCAGTGGCAATCTCCTCTGATTAAATCTTGCCAAGAAAACCCCATGAGAGAGTTGCCATTAGTTGGAACCAATTTGAAAGCACATAACAACAACAAACACATGAGGACAGCGACCTAAATATGCATAGTCACCATGCCATACACAGCCTTGTAAATAAGTCATCAATGGTTCAAGCTGGTTCTTTTCTTCAACTTTTTAAATGTTTTCTTTCCTTCTTTTTATGTCTACAAAAACTTAGCATTTTATAACCATTTGACTGCATTAAAGTGTATCAGGATTATTGCCACTAGCTGTCTTCAGAAACAATTGGTAAAAAAGTACAATGCAAATTTAGCAAGCGAAACAATACCACAAGCACCCACACAGACCCACCAACTAATATGCAAACATACATCATACAAGCAGCATGAATTTGAACATGCTCACTGCAGCCAGTTCTCTCAGCTGCATACATGTGTTCATGCAGACAGATGACAAAATCATGCTAATAATTTTGCACTCTAGATGTGAGTTCTTTGCATCTTCTCTGTTATAAATAATCACTGACTGAAGTGAAGGACAAGATAACACTCCTCCTATTCCATGCACAAAAGGTGACAGGCAGTTAAATTCTACATAGACACTAGTGGTGGATGAGTCTATTCCATGGCCCCTGAGCTCTGCAAGTGTAAAGGGTAGAGCATGGGGACTCTCAGAGCTCATCACCACTTCTTGCTCTCCATTACCTGCCATGGGAGGCAACCATCTCACTTTGCTCAGCAACAAGGCTGGCCTATAAATAATGCAGAAAGACCCTTTGGTTTGTCTAACGTTTTGGGCCACAGTACCTTGCTACTGGTAGCTGGGATTGAGGAGGTTAAAAGATCTGGAGAGCCCAAAGTTCTTTGTCTCTGAAATACTGAATGATGTGATGAGTTTTAAAACAATGGCTGCAGCTTTCTCTCCTTATCGACCAAGACAGTTGTTTTGCTGCTCCAGCTGTGGCAATACCCACCAGCCACTTATCACTCCCTCCAAAACCCATCGTCTACCGTTCCTCATTTCCTGCCACTTCCTGGCTTGCCCACTTCTATTCTCTACCCCCATGCCCATGCCCTGCCCTCACACACTAACCTCTTCGTCCTCCCTCCCTCCCTTTCTAAGCCCATGATTCATCTCCAGCCAAGACTGATGGGGCATGGAAAAATTTCATGACTAAGCTGGATGCTCCCCGTGTCCATGTCTGAACAAAAAGGGTTAACCAAGTAGCTTCTCACCTCATCCCTGTAACCAAGTATAAATGGCCAATTTACTCAAAGACAGAATTTGGAAAGAATACTTTTATTCTATAAAAGGAAGTTTTCCAAGATCCATCCAAAGTTTGGAACAGGGGGAGAGGTTTGAGTTGTCTCTCCCAAGGTGTATTGGGGCTCAAGGTGGAAAATCCAAACTGCATTTCCTCCAACATATCTTTCTTAACAAGAGGCAGAATAGGGAATTTGGGGTCTGCCAGATCATTTTGCCTATTAGTCCCATCAACCCCACCCAATGTGGCTGATCCAACAAGGGGCTGTGGGAGATGTTTCATCACATAGGAAAAGCCAAAGGTTCTCCTTTGTGCCCGCATCTTCAACTCATCTGTGAACTTATTGTGACCCCATGAATGTGGTAAGGTTTTCTTAGGTAAGGAACACTGACTTTGTCAGTTCCTTCCTCTGAAATATAGCCTACTGCCTCTGTTATTCACATCCAAGTACTAACGGGGGCTGACCCTGCTTAGCCTTACCTTTAATTTGGGGCAAGGGGAGGTAAACCTAGTTTCAATGAATCAAGTCAAGTAGCTCCCCAGTTCCTTGCACTTTGTCCTCCAGAGGCCAGCTCTGTCCCTTCTATCTTCCAGGCCTTTCTAAAGGCACCTCCAAATTTGCAACCTGGACGTGCCCCCCCCCGCCACTCTGGTCCAACATCTACCCCAGGCACATCCCATGCCTAACCTCCCCTAGTGGGGTTGTGGATTATTATTCCCGTCCAAGGAGCTGTCCAACCCCCTAGAGGGCAAAGCCATCATTCCTCTGCGCGCTCCCTCTCGTTCTACTCCGGAGCAGGACCCGCGGGGTGGGGGAAGCGTGTACCCCGGGTTGGATCATCCCAGGTCTCAGATCATCTCAGATCTCGGGTCTCAGATCACCCCGGGGGCGGTGTCTTGGCTCGTCCTCCCTCGCACCCTCCCTCCCTCCCTCCCGCTCTCCCTCCATCTATCTGCTGCCCCCAGCTCTCTGCCCCCCCTCCCCACCGTCCGCCCTGCGGTCCCTCCTTCCTCCCGTCGACTCCACTCTTTACCAATTAAGGCTTGCTGAGCCGCCCGCCCGGCCGGTGTCCTCCCCGCCGCCCCCGCCGCCCGGCCATTCCGAGCCCAGCTCCGACCCGAGACGCACCCTCTGCCGAACCGATCGCCCCCCGTCCGTAGGCAGGCGGCACCCCCCGCCCGTCGGTCCGGAGAGGTGAGGAGGGAGCGGGCGGCGGGGAAGGCACGGAGGGGATCCGGGGCGGGAAGGAGGGGGTCGCCGCCGGGGTCCGGGCGAAGAGATATGCGAAGAGCCGGGCGGGCTGGGAGAAGGAGAGGAGCGGAGAGCGGAGGGAAGGAGGGATCGGGGGAGCGAAGCGGGAGCGCGGCAGGAAGGCAGAGCGGGCAGCCGGGCAGGGAGATCGGCGGAAGCCTGGAATGGCTGGGAAGGACGGAGGGAAAGAGGGGCCGGGCGGGGAGGAAGGGAAAGGGGGGAAAGCCCGGACAGAGGATGGAGGGAGAGGAGAGGAGAGAGGAGGCAAAGGATGTCCGGGACCGAAGAGAGGAGCCGCCTGGCAGACCGGGCTGGGAGGATGGAAGGGCAGCATCAGAGCTGAGACTGGGGGGCAGAGAGCCCCGGAGTCTACGAGGGGGAGCCTGGAGGGGGCAGCCGGGGTGAATGGGAGTGGAAGCAATCAGGGGACTTTTGGGGGGGGGATGAATGTGGGCAAGGGGGGGTCGGGAAGGAGAGATGCCACCTGTAGGGTGTCAGGTCCTGGCGGGGTGGGTAGGTGGGGACACCAGAGCAGGAGGAGAGGCTGAATCTCTGTTCCTTCCCCATACCTTTCTCTGGGCTCATTTCCATCCCACCTTGGTCACACACTGGCAGGTGTCCCTCCATGAAAGAGGAAGGAAAGGGGAGGGTCAGGGTATCACCACTTACTACAGGGATGAACAACTGGTGGCTGTCTGGATTACAGCTCCCATCATCCCTCACCCTTGGCTATGCTGGCCAGGGCTATTGGGAGTGGTAGCACAGCAACATCTGTAGGTCACAACGGGTTACCCACTCCTGATAGACTATAGTCATATAGACGTCGGCATTGGGCAAACTACTTCCCCCAGTAGCCTCCTCCTACCAACGGTGAAGGAATATTTGTTTAAAAATAATGCATTTGGTGCAAACTTATAGCAAAGGGGCCAAGTGTATGAGCGCCTGCTCGGTATGGATGCGCAGTTAACAAAATCATTCTCTCTCTCTCTCTCTTTCTTCCTTTCTTTTTCTTACACTCACCACACACACACACATTGTCTGGCTGGGTATTACAGACCAGCAATTTAACAAGTGGCTAGGTGCACAGACCCTGCTAGCTAAAAACTCATGCTTTGGCCAGTGTGGGGATTGTGTCTGTGCACATCTAGAGAGAAAGACAAGTTGGAAGCTTATGAGCATGTGAGTTTTGGGACACACAATCACAACTCTTCTTGTCATTGAAAAGGACAGCTGCCTCTTGTATTAACAATGATTAGGTTGGATAAGAATTGTACACACTGCTGGGAGAAGTGTGAATTTAAATCAGGAGAAAAACCAATGTGCAGCCAAGAGACATGGGGGGGGTTCTAAGGAGCGAAATGGAAAACAGCACTCATATTGAGCCAAAAAACTACCTTGTGGAGCAAGCCATTGAGGAGCTCTTCTACACAAGCTCCATTTAAACTACAGTGGTCTTGTCCCTTTTACTGACATGTAAACAGGAATCTTTTCCTAATGCACAAGGCAAGAAGAATATGCATTAGGCTGAAGTTGCTTCACAATATGGCTGCCTTGTAATAGCTCTTATCACAACTTTCCCCAGTAGATAGAATTCATTCCATTGTCCCAAGACAGAACTAACCTGCCCTAAGTGATTTCTGGGCATGACACGTTGCATATATTTCTGATCACGCCCTTGGGCTCCAGGGCATGTGCAACTATATACGTATGAAACTGTGCACTCACAATTATGGCCAGGGTAGACTTCTGACACTGAGTAAGTGTCAGCCACAAATGGGTGGGGAAGGTGTTGTTGTGAGAGAGGAATACACTTGAGAACAAATTGGTCACACTTGAACAGCATCCCTGTTTGATATATGTGCGCACTGTTATCACACCTTATCTTCCTAACAACTCTGCAAAGTAGGACACTCTGAGAAACAGAAATTCATAAGGACCTTTCTATCTCAATAAGGAAAGGAACCCTGGTTTCTCAGCACCACATCCTAAGTAGTTGTCTGCTGCACCACACTGGTAAACTTGGAAAGCATTTTCCTTAGCCTTTTTTTTTAAATATGTGGACCTAAAGGCAACAGATCCTATCTGATCTTGGAAGTTAAGCAGGGTCAGCCCTGGTTACCACTTAGCTGAGAGACTGCCCCCAAACACCAGACTATATTTCAAAGGAAGGAGCTAGCAAAACCACCTCTGAGTATTCCTTGCCTAAGAAAGTGAAATTCATGGGATCACCGTAAGTCAGCAGGTGACTTGAATGTGCATGTATGCGCATGTGCACACACACACACACATCTTAATATATATTCATGGGTCAAGTGGAGATTCTACAGCACATGGGCAGCTGCAGGCATCAGATCAGGGGACCTTTCACACTAGAGAGTTGTAGCGCTATGATTGCCCTTTATCTGGCAAGGCAACATCCCATGGAATTCTGGGACTTGTGGTTTAGAGAGGATTTTCCTTGTTGTGTGCCTTCAAGTCATTTCCAACTTATGGCAAGCCTAAGGTGAACCAATAATGAGGTTTTTGTGGGGGCTGTGTATGTGTGAGATGCACCCAAGTCACCTGGTGGGTTTCCATGACCGAGTGGGGAATCAAACTCTTGTTTCCAAGGTCATAGTCCAATGCTCAAACTACTATACCATGTAGAATAATTCTGTGGTCTTCCAGATTAATTAAGCAAATAGTGTGAAGGTGTAATTGGGTGTGGATGCCTTTTGGTATGAATGTGGCATCACAGTGTGGATGGTTGTTTCTTAGTTCTTAACCACCTATGTGTATAGAGAACTCTGGTAGTTGACAAGTAATTTCACCTCCAGTTCTCACATGGCAAACTCATAGTCAAGAAGTTCAGTGTGCATGTTTATTCACAAATAAATCCCTCCACATTCATTCAGGATTACTCACAGGTAAGTGTACACTAGATTGCAGCCTTCCTTTACTCATGTGTTTGAGATTAAGTCACATTGCATTCAGTGGGACATAACTTCTCAGTAGATATGAATGGGGTTGCTCTGCCAAGACCCATTTAATACATGTTCTCCAATAAGGATGGGGACTGCAGAACCCTCCAGATACTGTTAGATCAAAAATCCCAGCAGCTCTTGCCAATACAGGCAGTGTTGAGAATACTGGGAGTTGCAGTCCAATAGTATCTGGATGGCTGCACAGTCCTTACTCTTGTCCTAAACATGACACAGATGATAGACTGGGGATATTAACCATCCTTCTTCTAAAGACATGTTCACAGTGAAACAGAAGTAAAAGGGTGGGATTTGCATGACTGGTCATGCAAATGACTAAAGAATCAGGATAGGATGATTTAATTTCTCTGGTCAAGTATTAAAGACTGTGATCTCGAGTGTAAGCCCTTCCAGTAACTCTCATATGTTTTAATACAGTACCAGAAGGAGGGTAGTTATTTTAATGAAGAGGGATGGAAAAGGGGTGTGTAGGTGTGAACACATACATTCTAGAAGTGCATTGGGTCAAAGAGAAGAGAGGAGTGTGTGGGCTGGAGGAGGAAGAGGTGAGGTTGATGGTTGATGGTATAGGCAATAAGACCATAAAAGTTAAGAAACATGGTCGATGCCACGTCCTATTTATGTCAGGCATAGAGAACATTTGTGGCCTCCAGAAGTTGTTGGACAGTAAGTCTCATCAAGCCCCTGCTCACTAGCTATGCTGGCGAGGACAGATGGAGTTATGCTCCAACACCATCTGATTGCCACAGGTCTTCCACCCCAAGGACCACAAGTATTGTCTGAAGAGGAATTGCAGAAGGTTTGGGGTGATTCCTTAGGGAAGATGCAATCCACTTTGCCTGATATTTTGCCTAATGACAGAGGCTCCCAGAAGTTTAAAAAAAAATTAAGAAGGATTTATGTATTAGAATGGCCAAAGAGTATCTTCAGTGTTGTCCCTTCGGGCTGAGTGTTAAAGCATCATTGAGCCTATAGAGAGACCTTGCAGATTCATCTCTACCCCAGTCTCATCTTTTGCACAATCTCTTGGCAACAAATTCTACACATCTCCACTCAGTGCAGGTGCATTCCTGCCCTTTGCTCTTTCTGTGCATATGTGTAATGCAGAAAGAAGAAGAGTCAAGGTGGTGTGAAGTGTCGGGCTAGAACTAATTATATTCAGGATTTAGCAAGAAATTAATTAATTATCTGTCACATGGGACCCAAAGCCACTGATAGCATAGATTAAAACAAAGTAAAGCTAAATAGAGAGCCAGCATGGCGTGGTGGTTTGAGAGCATTGGACTACAAGATTGGAGACCAGGATTCTCTTTGCTGCATAGCCATGGAAACCCACATACTCTCAGCCCCAGAAAACCCTCCGATAGGTTTCCCTTAGGGTCACCATAAGTTGGAAAAGACTTGATCGCACCCCACAGCACCACCACCAACAAACCTAAATAATGTCTCTGAGATAGTTACTGGTTCTTAGCCCAACCCACCTCACAGGGTTCTTGTGAAGGTGAAATGGAGAGGTGAACTATGACTGCCGTTACCAAATGCAAGGATGGGCAAAGTGTGGCCTAGAGGCTACATGCAGTTCCAAGGCTATTAGTGTAGCCCTCAGTCCCTCTGGATTCCATGGACCTTGTTTTTCTGGTGCTGCAAAAAGAGTGATTAATAGCTTTTAAATAGGACTTTAGCTTTAGGTGTCCCAAAAGATTTTGCTGCTTGAGGCAGAGCATAAGATGGCACCTGCCCATCCAAGTCAAGACTGGTAGTACCTAACGGGACACACTGGCAGGGAAAGCAGAAAATCCTGTAAAGTACCTCTCTGCCTCTCTGCCTTCCTGACAGTAAAAAAACAATAAGAAGTAACTTGGTGCCTTCTCACAATGCCTTAATTCTATTGCCTGCGGAGATCACGCCACCTCATTTAACAGTAGGGCTGGTCCTGCCTTTGTAACTCCCCATATTTACTATCTGAGGCGTCCACCATCTGCAAAGACAGCTAATGACATTTTGGCGCAGAAAACCTGAATAACACCCACCATGATGCTAAAAATATAACCACTAGATAGTTGGTGTTTTCGTCTTGTTTAATGGGAACTACAATCCTCACCACCGAAATCTGATACCTGAGGCAGCTCCCTGAAGTCAGCTCATGGCTAAGGCTAGCAAGTTCAGTCCACTTTTAGCCATACTGCCACCTGCAGAGATGACTGAGTGAAAGGGAGCTGTTGCCTCTTGCCATGTATGGGGTAAGCTGAGCCTGGACAGGCTTTCTGAATACTGTCAGAGAACAGCTCAAAAAGTTGGTCTAGGTTTCCTTCTGCTCATAGTGATTAGGAGGACAGGTAACCATTAGTTTTTACAGCCCTCTGCAATAGGGAAGAAAGTCAGGCTAAATGATGGCTGCCATGGGTTGTATGAATGGGTCTTTTGCTGAGGCAGGAAAACAATCCTAGCCCGTTTTACCCCAAAGCTGCATCCCTCCAGGCCGCAATCCAGAGCGAAGAATGAGAAAGATGTGAGGAAGGGTGCAGATGTGACTGAATTACCAACCAATATAGCCAGTGGTGGTGGATGATGGGCACTGTGGTAGCTCAGCATCATCTGGAGGAGTAAAACTTTTCTCATATCTGAGTTACCCCACAATATGGATGCCGCTTAAGGGCAATTAAGTAGTAAAATAACAAACTGGCCCCTGCATAAGACATTATTTCACTCCACTTATACATATAAGGAAAGTGGGGATTCCTAAAGCTAGTGAGCACAGAATTGGGCTATGAGAGAGAGAGACAGAGAGAGAGAGAGAGAGAGAGAGAATAATAATCTCCCCGCCATCCATCTTTGGAGCTATGACTTCATACAGCTCTGTCGCCCTTTGCTGTGACCCCCACGTGAACCCCTGCCCTCCTGACCCAGCCATCCCTCCCTAAAATCAGCCCCAACACCCCCACATCCGAGAGGCACACCCCATCCTATGGCTTCCTCTCTGGGCTCCCTTCAGTCAAGTCTCCTTGCCTTGCCTCCCAGCCCAAGGCGCAGTCCTCATCCCCCCTCCCCACGCAGAGACACACTGAAGGGCCCTGGGGAGGGTCTGTCTGGTTATTTTAAAAACCCAAAGAAAAGAAGCTCTCCAAATAAGGGGAAAATATGAAGCCAGGTCTCCAGGCTGGGACTTCTTTGCTGGCTGAAAGGAGGCGTGGCAGTAGGGAGTTGGGGGGTGGGTGGGAAGGGAAGCAAGAGCACCACCTCATGATAGAACCATGGAACTGCAGGCATCTTTTACTAACACCCCTCCCCACCTCCCAGAGCCTTTTTGCCCAGAACAATTTCATCACCATGTCACTGTAAGGTACCAGAAGGGAAGCTTTGACAGTCCCTGTGGTTCGTACTGCAGCTCCTAGCATCTCTTACCAACCGCCCTAGTGAGCAGGGCTGATGGACCGTGTAGGCCAAAACATCTGGAGGGGCAAAGATTTCCCCATCAAAAGCAGGGAAGGTCTCCATGTTTTTCTGCAGCAAAAGGCAACCTGCTTTCTCAAACAGATGGCTGCGGAAGGAAATTCTAAAGAGCAGGACTGATGAGTGGCTGCCTCAGTGAGTGTGGAAGGATCCACTGATATATTTTTATTAAATTATTTGTGACATTTATATAGGCCATCTTTCCACCAAGGAGCTCAAGGAGGCATACATGGTCTTATTCCCCAGTTTTATCCTCACAACTATCCTGTGAGGTAGGCTAGAATGAGAGACAGTGACTGTCTCAAGGTCACCCTCTGAGCTTCATGGGTGGGGATATAAATCTGGGTTTCTCGATCGTAGTTCAACACTCTTAACACAGGGATGGGAATTGTGCAGCTCTCCAGATGTGGGAATTGTGCAGTCCTTCAGCTCCCAGCATCCTTCGTCATTGGCTATGCTAGTTAGGGCTGATGGGATTTGTAGTCTGACAACTTTGTGTGAATCTTGCCCTACTATAACTGCTACATCACGCTTCCCTTTTCTCTCTCTATTCTTTTTAATGCTTCTGGCTTATCCTCAGCCCTTTTGAGTCTCTCTTTGCTAGCCTGGCCCCAGATATTTTGCTGCCTAAGGCAGAGCAACAAGTAGTTACCACCACCCTACTCCTCATTTAGTCACACTCTATGGCCCTTTCCACATTAGACTGTTACGGTGCTATTATTCCATTTTCAACATCCTACGGAATCCTGGGGTTTGCAGTTTAAGGAGGAGCCTCAAAGGCCCCTCCTTAAATTGCAAACCCCAGGATTCCATAGGATGTTGAAAGTAGAATAATACCACTATAACGATCTAGTGCAGAAATGACCTATGTTGGGCATCTTATTTTAGCCAGAATCCTTCAAATGCTTCTCCCTGGCAGTCAAAAATGGAATAATACTGGTCATCATCCTAGATCAAGATATGTGGCATGCAGTGCTCTGTGTATGCTATTCTTGCCCTTCCTTCCCCCAGGGCAGCTCTCAGGCCCTGAGTTGCTGCCATGGCCATTCACTGGTGGAGAGAGGTAACCCCAGGCAGTACCCATTCTATCTGCGATCATACAGCCAGGAGAATTAAAACAAGGGGCCCTTCCACTTTACACAATTACAGCACTGATTCCACTTTTAAGTGCCATGTCCGTGTCCTAAGGAATCCTGCGGCTTGTAGTTTGGTCAGAGGCATGAGAGGAGGGGCTGAGGATTCCAAAGGCCCTCCCTAAAGTGCCTGCCCAAGGATTCCATAGGATGGAATCACAGGCAGTTAAAGTGGAATTGTGGTGCTGTAATTCTGCCGTGTGGATAGGCCTAAGGTCACTTTTCCATGTTTTCAGCTAACAGGATTCAGCCATAGAGTAGTTGTCTCTTTGCTGTCCTTTCTTGACACCCCACATCAGCTGCTCTAGGCAGATACTTCTCTTGCCTGCTCCAGTGCCATAGATTTTTTTCAGATGCGATCCTCACTACTTCACAGTAAGACCCTCCCTGAGTCACAAGGAGGCGCCCCTGAAGTCACCTCAACAGCACAAAGCAACCGGAGCCCTTCCCTGAGAGTATTTTGAAGGGTCTCAAAGAGGGAGCTACCATTCTCGGGCAGCCTTCCCCAGCATGTGTCAGGCAACACCTTCTATCATCCCTAGCACAACAATGGTCATACTGTCTGTGGGTGATGGGAGTTGCAGCATATCCAGAGGGCACTAGTACAGGAAGGGCTGCTCTGTGTCACTATGGAAGGGTTTGGGAGGCACCTCTCAGATAAGGATGGCAAAATGCTTTAGCTGGCTTGTAAATCAAAGTAAGACTTTGGCTTAGATGGCAAAGTAAGATACAAGATATATATGGCACCGCCATATACCTGGAACCAGATCTTGATTAAATTTGGACTGCAACTCCAAGTATCCTCCAGCTAACACAGCCAAAAGCATTTAGCCAAAAGTTATGCCTCATCAGCAAGCAAGCCAGGAAGTCAGGTTCACCTTCTCCTTGCAAACTGACCAACCGATTAACTCAGAGTGAGTTAACACAAGCCTGGTCCATTAAATAGGAGTGGGAATCTGTAAGTCCCAGCAGCCTCTAGATAGCATAGCCAATAGTGAGGAAGCTGGGAGTTGCAGTCCAACAGTACTAGCATCCTGTTGGGAAGCTACATCATTGTAAACTACCTTAACACTTGAGTAAAGCTGAATTGCACCATTGTGTAACATTCCTATTATCAGGAGGAGAGGGGAGTTGTAGATTTAGATCATGGCCACGGTAGAACATATCCCAATGCACCATAAATCCTGTTGTGGAATGGAGCATCTTCCACAGTGCCCCATTTGTGCGTTGTCAGAATTCACAAGCATGGTTGAGTACCATGGCAGTGATGCAGATCCATCGTCATAAGCATCCTAGGCCATTTCCACACTAAGCTGTTATAGTGCTATTATTCTACTTTCAACATTCTATGGAATCCTGAGGTTTGCAGTTCAGGGAGGGGCCTTAAAGAGTTCTCAACCAGATAGCTCTTTGGCCTCAGTGTAGGGCAGAAATGGCCCTAGTCTCTGATGGATGGAAGATCTGGATCATTATCTAGAAGACTGCATGATTCCTTCTCCTGCCTTATAACAAGGGGCCTTTCTGCACTACACTCTTATGGTGCTATTATTCTACTTTCAACACCCTGTGGAATTCTGGGGTTTGTAGTTTACTGAGGCCAAGGAGCTCTCTGGCTGAGAATTTTAGTTGACCCTCACTAAATTACAAACCCTAGGATTCCATAGGATGTTGAAAGTGGAATAATAGCACTATAACTGTGTAGTGCGGAAAGGCCCAAGGTATTTGTGGCAAAGTGGTAGATCTGGGGAGCAGAGGTTAAGCCTAATGGTGTCCACTAGCATTTGTTATGACCTTCAGAAGATCTTGCTTGTTGGTGGTGTCTGTGACATCACCAGTGTCAAAATGCGATTCCTGCTTCCTCCCATGTGCATTTTGGGCATGCATGCATGTGTGTGTGTGTGTGTAGTTCTCAAGCATAAACAATAAAACAGTGGTAAACTAATATTTTCTAGTTGGGGCCCTGCAAAATACGTAATTTATCTGAGTCAGTCACTTGCATCTTTTTAAAACAAATGGTGTATTTACTTATGAATTTCTTCAGTTCATAGCCAGAAGCTCTGTAACTGGTGTTAAATAATGCCTTCAAGATATTTGAGAACTTAGTCCTTGAAATATCTGAGATTATAACTACCCCTTGCCATCAGCTTTGGTGTCTGAAGCTTTAGGGCACTGAAGTGTAAAATACCTAGAGGCCTCAAGATTCCCCTCCTAGCACTTATCTCTTCACATCTTTTAATTCATAACTCCTGCTCCTGCAAAATAGGGAGAAGGACATTGGCTTACCTCAGGAGTGAGAAGCATGGGACTCTTCAGATATTGTTGGATTGTAACTTCCATCGTTACTTCCACGGGCTAAGCTGTCTAGGACTGCTGGGATTTGCAGTTCAACAGTGTCTGAAGGGCAACATGGCTTCCATCCCAGCCACCCACACCCAACATTCCTGGAACATTTGAAACATACTATATAATGTAATGGAACCAACATGGTGTGGTGATTTGAGCAATGGACTGTAACTCTGGAGACCAGGGTTTGAATCCCCACTCAGCCATGGAAATCCACTGGGTGACCTTTGGTGTGTCACACACTCTCAGACTTAGAGGAAGTCAAGGGCAAACCCTCTCTGAACAAAATCTAAACTCTACAAGAGAGTGGTAACTTTATTAGCCAACCAAAATGCAGAAAATACATTGTACAAGCTCTGTCTGCATTTTGGTTAACAGAAAACACATTGTGCAAGTATATTCTGCATTTTGGTTAGCCAGTAAAGGTATTGCTCTTTTGTGGATTTTGGATTTTTGGATTTTGCTGCACGGCCAACACATCTACCCCGAATATGTATTATGATGACAGGGACGTTAAGAGCAGCTAAAGGCTCTCCACAGCTCACATTAAAAACAGAGCACAGAACACCTTTGTCTGGAAGCTACTTGTGAATTTTAAATATCCAACAGGCCTTTTAAAGGGATTTATACAGAGAAAAGTGTTCAAAGAGAGCTGGAGACAAAAAGAAGGTAAAAATAGTGAAATTCCTGGCCAAAACAGCAGGGGGAGCTGCACACCCTTTTCCCAGGCCATCTAGTTTTCTGGGAATCCTTTTCTTCTTGTCATTTGTTCTGCTGCCCAGAGGCAGTGGTGGTAGTGAAGAGACAGAAACATTTAAGCATGAGTGCACATCTTTAAAGCAAAGCCTGACAACCAGTGGATCTCTAAATGTAGCTGGATTGCAACTCCCATCAACTCTAGCCAGTGGTGAGGAATGATGGGACTTGTAGTCCACATGAAAGGGCCATAAGTTGCCCACCACTGCTTTAGAGCATTTCATGCATTGCCTCACTCATCTTGATAACAGCCCCAAATGGTAGGCCACTGCTATTATCTGCTAGCATTACTGGAGAGGCTGAGAAAAACCCAATTGCCTAAACCTGCTAGGGGATTTGTAGTTGCACCTGGACAATTTGAAGTACAGGTGGCCTGAGTCATAAAGTTCTTCCTGGCCATGACAGAGCCCCTATACTTTGAACAGCTGTCCAGAACAGAGAATTCCAACAGGTGCAGCTTGCACGAAGAAGTTGTACCTACTGAAGTTCTCTCTAACAGCTCTAAAATCTGCAGCGTCCCTGTCAGTTCTCTCTGTCCCTGGGCCACCCTTTTGGACTGCTAGGTGCCATTATGGTTCTCCCAGCCTATATACAGGCAATGCAGTGATCACACCAGGGGGAAGATGGGCAGACAGCCCTTCCAGCCTTATCCAGAGACATGCCAGGCCCAGCAGTCCCTGTTCCTCCCTTCTCGCTGCTTCTTTCTTCAAATCTACAATCATCAAGGGCATGCATGAAAGCAGGGCTCAGTCGAGCCTTAGAACCAGTTGCAATTGCAAAACCAGGGCTCCAGTTTTGATTACGTGAAATGAGAATAAAGAAGAATTCCACTGATCATGTGCCGGGTGCCTCATTCCACTTTCGCCACCATCTGGGCTCCTATTAACCACACACCAACCCTGCCCCATTTGAGAACTAGGAGGAAGAAGCTCAAAGCTCAGACAAGGCGCGGGAAGTCTGAATTGTTGGACTCAAGTGGCCAGAGATAACGGACATTGTAGTCCAATACATTTGGAAGGTCACAGGTTCCTTGCCTGTGAGGGGGCCTCACTGGTGAGCCCCAATGTATCCCAGTACATTACATTTTGGATCTTCCAATAGTATTCTCTAGTGGTGCCGTGTTCTTTCAGATGAGGAAGTCCTAGGGTGGGGTTCACAGGAGCTGGTACAGTATGAGAAATTTCAAAACTGGTCTCAGGAAGTCTGGGTGGAGCTGATGTTGCTTTTGCAAAGCAGTTGGGCTGCTGCAGCTGTGCTGAATCATGGGTATGTGGGGGCTGAGCTGGACAGGGCAACAAGCTGGACCAAAAATACATGCTTTCTATATGTAGGCTGCTCAGCCAGCAGAGGGCAGCTTTAGCTATATATTCCCAAGAACACTGGTGATCTACATGTTCCAGGATCCCCTAACTAATTGCAGTCCAAAAAAGAAAGTAATTCCTCAAGCTCTTATGGGGGTATGCCTCAGTTAGCAAAAGAGCATGGAAAGAATATTATAGAATCATAGAATCATAGAAATGTAGAGTTGGAAGAGACCACACAGGCCATCCAGTCCAACCTCCTGCCATGCAGGAACACCCTCAAATCAATCCCGACAGATGGCCATCAAGCCTCTGCTTAAAAACCTCCAAGGAAGGAGACTCCACTACACTCCGAGGCAACAGATTCCACTGCCGGACAGCCCTGACTGTCAGGAAGTTCTTCCTGAGGTTCAGGTGGAATCTCCTTTCCTGCAGCTTGAATCCATTGCTCCTTGTCCTGGTCTCTGGAGCAGCAGAAAACAAGCCCCCTCCTTCCTCTACGTGGCAATATACACATACACACACACACATACACACATATACATATATATGAAATCTATTTAAATAATTATTTATTTATGTAATAGAATAGGGATAGGTTCCTACATGCAGCATCTCTAGCTAAAAGGATCGCAGGCAGCAGGGCTGCTAATAACAAGCTGTGTCAGAGAAAGTCTCTCCTGCTAGCCAAATGGGCCAGTGCTTTCTGGACTAAAGGTAACACTGGTACTGCTATGGGGACTACCTAGTTCTCAGTAATAGAAGTCTGTCAAGGGCTTGCTGCTCCTGGAAAGTTATGAGATTTTTCAATCAGTGGACTCTGCACATGCTCAGAGGTAGTATTGTCTAATTTGCCAGGTCAAGAGACTGAACAAACGCAAATCTCCTCTGAAGGGATGATCCTTGGTAGGATCAAATAATAAATGCAAAAGCAAATCTTTCAGTTGAAAGGCTGCTCCTTTTGCAGTGTGTGTAAATGTGGGTGGGGGAGAGGGCTCTAATAAATCCCTCAACCTAAGCTGTTGTCCACCATTCATTTCCCTTAGAGAAGTATGCCATTGGGGATTACACTTTCCTTACACAATCATCAAGACAGAATGGTGGTGGGGGGTGTCCAAGTTTCCAGTGGAGTGTAGGGGAAGTTACTTTTTTGAAGGACAACCCCCAGGACCCCCCCAACAGCATAATAACCTTGCAAGTTGGGGATCTGGGAGTTGTAGTCCAGAAAGTGACATCTCCAGGCTTGGATCCCCAGCATGGTGGCAACTGGGCCTTGTCCTCTGATTCCATGTCACTGTGTTACCAACACAGGCCTTTCCCCACTACACTGTTATAGCGCTATTATTCCATTTAAAAACATCCTGTGGAATTCTGGGCTTTGTAGTTTCCTGAGGCCAAAGAGCTCTCTGGCTGAGAATTCTAAAGGCCGCTCCCGAAACTGCAAACCCCAGGATTCCATAGGAGGTTGAAAGTGGAATAATAGCACTATAACAGTCTAGTGCGGGAAAGCAGAGGCGGAGGAAAGGGGGGTGAGGAGAGCAAAGGGGGAGAAAAAGCAAGGCGCTTGAGCTCGCCTAGGGCCTTTTCCGCACGACACTCTTATAGCGCGATTATTCCACTTTCAACCTCCTAGAGAATCCTGGGGTTTGCAGCTTTGAGGGGCCGGCTGGCCCCTCTCGAAGCTGCAAACCCCAGGATTCTCTAGGAGGTCGAAAGTGGAATGATCGCGCTATAAGAGCGTCGTGCAGAAAAGGCCTAGGTTAGGCGTAGGTAACTAGGTAAGAGGAGACACCCGAGCCAGTCCGAGCCAGGAGGAACCACACGTAGGCCAGCCACAGCGGCAGAGTTTCCATCGCCTCCGGGGAGAAGGCTATTTTATTTTATTTATTTCTTGCACAGGCGCAGGGCTGAGGCGGGTGTGGAAGTGCGAAGGGAGGGGAAGCAAGGCGGCGGGGGAGAGGAGGAAGCACCCACTCGGAGGGGCCTCATCGCGCAGGAATTTGGGAGACGTGCGCCTACTGGCCCGGTGCTGGTGCTCCGGCGCCTAGTTCCAGGCACTGTGGAGGCGGGGGGGGGACACCTTAACCCTCTCATCGCCCCTCCCGCGCTGCTCAACCCTCCTTTCTTTCAGCTCCGAGCCCCTTCTCGCTGTCTTTCCTCTCGAGCTCAGGCCATTTCCGCACTAGCCTGTTATAGCGCGACGATTCCACTTTCAACCTCCTCTGGAATCCTGGGGTTTGCAGTTTCGGGAGGGGCCGCCGGCCCCTCCCGAAACTGCAAACCCCAGGATTCCAGAGGAGGTTGAAAGTGGAATCGTCGCGCTATAACAGGCTAGTGCGGAAATGGCGCCGAGAGCGCGCGCGCCTTCTCGCTTTGTGGGCGAAGCTGCCCGGGATCTTCCCGCCAAACCGCAGCGGTCGCCGCAAGTTTCCAAAGCGGCGGCGGCATAGGTGGGCCATTTACGCCTCACTGTAACTTCCCTTCACGCCATCATTGGCTGCGCCCGCTAAAGGCTGGTGGGAGTTGTAGTCCCACAAAGAGGCGGGCAAGTTTCCCACCCCTGTTCTGAGGAGGAGAAAGAGAGTCCAAGGAAGCGACGAAGGGGGGACGCTTTGCCTCCTCCATTCATTCCTCGACGTATCTGCCCGCCTCGCGCCCTCTCTTTCCGCGTCACCGTGGAAGATTTGGGGCTGTGGCGGGGGGAGGGGAGAGGGGGGCTGGTGGCGGGCTCAGCGTCTGGCCCGTGTGAGTCAGCTTGTCTGGCTCAGGCTGGAATGCTCAGACTCCCCGCCAACCCCCCCCCCCTGAGCGCGAAGCCTCTCCTTCCCTCACTTCCCTCTCCAAAGGCTTAGCTCCGACGCCCCCCCCGCCGAACCCATAAATTCAGAATCCCACTGTCTCTTAGGCCTCCTGTGTGCAGAGAGGGGGGCGACCCCGCCCTGTAAAGACAAGGATGAAGAAGGTGCTGACTTGCAGATGTTGTTGGATTTGTTGTTCTGTGCCTTCCATTTGTTTCCAGCCTTTGGCGACCCTAAGACAACTCTGTCACAGGTTTTATTGGCAAGATTTGTACAAACAGGGTGTGTGCCTTTGTTTCCCTCAGAGGCTGAGAGAGTGTGACCCAGGAGCTTTCCATGGCTGAATGGGGATTCAAACTCTGGTCTTCAGAGGCCAGGGCCATGTCCACACTACACTGTTATACTGCCATTATTCCACTTCCAGCATCCTAAGGACTCCTGGGGTTTGTAGTTGACTGAGGCCAGCCAGCTCTCTGGCTGAGAATTCTAAATTTCCCTCCCTGAACTGCAAACCCCAGGATTCCACAGGAGGTTGAAAGTGGAATGATAGCTCTATACCAGTGTAGGGCGGGAATGGCCCTGGTCCGGCACTCAAACTGCTACACCATGCTGGCTCTGTTGGATTGGAGTCTCCATTATCCCTCACCATTGATCATGCTGGACATGAAAGCTGCCATTTCCTTACATCTGGAGAGTCATAGGTTGCTCAGCCCCCTTTCTCCTCATCAGAACATGGCCTTGCTGGAGCATCAAAGTTTTTTTGTTTTTGCTTTTAGGTCATAACATGCTAGCTTTTGGGGAGCCAAAAAGCCCTGCCTCTCAATTTAGAGGTACACTGCAACTGAATCTGGAGGTTCTGCCTACCTTCTCAGAAGTTTTTGTAGCTCTGATGATGTCCACTGACAGCACCCCACTGGGTTCTTTCCCTCCCACTACCCATAGGCCAGGAAGGGAATTCTGTGGCTCTCAGGATGTTGCTGAACTGCAGTTCCCAGCAGCTCTAGCCAGCACAGCCAATAGGGAAGAATGCTGGGAGTCACAATTAGCAACCACATAATTTCCACACTGCTTTAGAGGGATGATCTCTAAAGTGTTTTGTGTCATGGGCCTTCAAGGCAACTCTGACTTAAGCCTAGGGTTTTCTTGGCAAGAGAAATTCATAGGAAGCTTGCCATGGCTTTCCTTTGAGGCTAAGCGAGTGTGACCTGTCCAAAGTCACCCAAGGCTGAGCGAGGATTCAGCCACTGGTCTCCCATAGTCTTGGCCCAGTTCTCAGACCACTGCAACATCCTGGGACTTACAGAGTTTTGTGTATGTGCCTTCAAGTTGTCTGCTGATTTATGGCAACCCCATGAATTTCATAGGGTTTTCTTAGGCAAGGAATGCTGAGAGGTGGTTTTGCCAGTTCCTTCCTCTGAAATACAGCCTGCAGCACCTGGCATTTGTTGGCAGTCTCTTATCCAAGTAGCAGCCAGAACTAACTCTGCTTAGCCTCCAAGATCAGATGGGATTTGATGCCTTCAGAGTATTCAGAGTGTTTTATAGAGAAGAAAATCCTGCCTTGATGGCCAGTGTGGTACAGTGATTTGAGCATCAGACTCAGACTCTGGGGACCAGGGTTAGAATCCCTGCTCAGCCATGGAAACCCACTTAGTGACCTTGGGCAAATCACATTCTCTCAGCCTCAGATGAAGACCAACGGCAAAAACCCCTCTGAACAAATCTTGCCCAGGAGACTCTGTGATAGGCTTCTCCTACAGCCCCTTTATTTCGGAAAGGACTTGAAGGCACACAAAAACAAGAAATCTTACTTTGAGTCTAGTGGGAATTCCTCTCAAGTTAGACTGCTTTCGTTCTTCACTCCAGGAGCACTAACTGGCTGAAAAGGCCAGCAGCTTGGAGAAACCACCACTGTGACAATTGCAACAATTGTGCTGTTGTTCTGGTGGTGGTGATGGCAGTCAGGATGAGGTGATCATAGTGCACAGGCTGAAGTATATTATTTTCACTTCTGGGTGGGAGCTCAAGTTTAGCCAATTGCACTCTGTTCTCCACCCTTGCTCCTGCTACTTTAAGGTCTGGGTGGCCTGGGGAGGATAGTCTGTCCAGTCCCCATCCCCAAACCCTTCTTCACCACAAGCTGACCTATGTCTGTGTGGTGAAATAAGGGCACTGCACTTTCACAAAAAAACAAATTCCATTCCCAATAAATTTTCCTTCAGTCCTTAAATTCCTAGCATCTAAAACTTTAAGGCCATTTCTGCGCTACACTGTTGTAGTGTTATTAATCCACTTTCAACATGCTGTGGAGCTCTGGGGTTTGTAGTTTCCTGAGGCCAAAGAGCTCCCTGTCTGAGAATTCTAAAGGCCCCTTCCTGAACTGTAAACCCCAGGATTCCATAGGATGTTCAAAGGAGAATCATAGCACTATAACAGTCTTGTGTGGAAATGGCCTAAAACTCCATTTGAGCATTTAAAAATATTAGGCATCCAAAGAAAAGGGAGTTTCCCAGCAGCCTTCCTCAGGGTGGAAGAGACCATCTTGTCTGTATAGGCAAGTTTAGCCTCAGCCTCTGCAGCTGCAACTTCTAAAGTAACTTTTTGGGGGACTTTTCGCCTTGTTTCTTATTGCCTCTTTGCAGAATTAACTCCAGGAGCTGCCCTTCTCCACCCAGCGGTGCTTCCTTTGGAGTTTCCAAGCGACCATTCCAAGGGAATGTCACTAGGGCAAAGGAAAGAGTTCCAAGTGTGCACCACTTTGCAAGGCTAGAAATTTGGGGAAGGACAGAAAATGTCATGGGGGGGCAGGCAGAATTTTTATGGGGAGGGGGCTGCAGCTACACCCGTGCCTTGTCCTCCCCGCGCCGCCTCGCTCACTCGGCTCTCTCCCTCCCCGCTTTCTCTCCTCCCGCAGGATCCTGCGCCTTTAACCGCGGGCCCAACCCACCCAGCGCCGGGGTCCCACCCACCCCGCAGCCCCGCCGTTATAATGAGCGGCTCTCAAGCGCGACTCCATCAGGCCGCAGGAGCGGGAGGATTCAGTGGCAGAGGAGGAGGTGGTGGTAGCGGCGGCAACAACCCGGGGGAGGACGCCGCAGAGATGCCGGCCACCGAGAAGGACCTGGCGGAGGACGCGCCGTGGAAGAAGATCCAGCAGAACACCTTCACCCGCTGGTGCAACGAGCACCTCAAGTGCGTCAACAAGCGCATCGCCAACCTGCAGACGGACTTGGGCGACGGGCTGCGCCTCATCGCGCTCCTCGAGGTGCTGAGCCAGAAGAAGATGGGGCGCAAGTACAACACGCGCCCCACTTTCCGCCAGATGCAGCTGGAGAACGTCTCGGTGGCGCTGGAGTTCCTCGAGAGGGAAAACATCAAGCTGGTCTCCATTGGTGAGTCCCGGGTGGGGGGGGAGAGGAGGGGAGAGAGGGGGGAAGGAAAGTAGGTAAGGCATATGTAATTTGGAAGGGGGGCTTTTTCCCCCCATGCGGGACGAGATATGGAACTGAAGGGGGCATCCTCTGGAACGGAACACGGGAGGGGTCCCTTGGGAGCATCTAAATCATTTTCCCGCAGTCATTGGGAAGAGGGTGGGGGCGAAAAGCTGAATGTATGGGAAGGTAGGAGGCTCTTTTTCATGGACGGGAGCGCTCGGGGGCCCTTCTGCGAAAAGGGGTGGAGAGGCGCAAGAAGAGCTTCAGCCCCAACGGGAGAAAAAGTTGTATGTGAGTTTTTTTTGGGGGGGGGAGCGGCCAGCGCGAGAGAAAGGCGAGCCCTCGTGCCCCCCCCGGTTGGGCCTGCTGGAGGGGTGGGGCCGCCCCGAGGACGCGGCTGCTGCTGGGCGTGGTGGGGAGGGGGCCGGGGCGGATCCGGTTTCAGGCTTTTTGTCTCTGCGAGGCAAACCGCGGCGGGCGGGCGGGCGGGCGGGATCCCTTTTCCTGGCCCCGGCCTGCGCTCGTCGCGGCGCTGCGGGCGCCTCCTGCCCGCCCCTTCTCCTTTCCCTCCGACCCGTGTTGGCCTCGTTGGACCGCGGACTTCGCCAGAGCCCGTTAACTTTCCGGGATGGGGAGGCGGCCGCAGCCGCAGCACCAACACCACGGGGTTGGGACGGGACGGGCCGCCTCTCGCTTGCCAGAGGCTCCCAGATTTCGCAGGCTCGTTTGGGATTTCCCGGTTCTCTCCTCGCTCCCCCCAGCCACCGGCCGCCCACCGAAAACCCTCGGGGTCCCGACAGAGCCCAGCCCACTCATTTTTCCGGTTCGACCAACCTCTTCTCTTCTTCTTCGTCCTCCGCCTCCTCCCCGGCACAGAAGCGGGCTTCCTGCCAAATCGCGAGCAAAAGTGGCCGCGAACTTGTGGCAAGGGAAGAGGGAGGCAGGGGTGGGGAAGAGATGCGGTTGAGCCGCCGACTTCCTGGCCTGTGGATCCTTAATGGCTGAGGCTGCAATTAAGCAACGTCCCCATTCCTTCCCAACCGCCGAGGTATTCTGGCCGGGAATACGAGTGTGGTTGCACGTTCTGGGGGCAGGCCTGTGTGGAGGGAGAGCTTCCCTGCCCTCATTGCTGTGGGTACTGCTACTGGACCTTATCCCATATTCCCAACTGTGTCTTGAGTCTGGAGACAATGGGTTTTTTTTCTTTTTCCCCTATCACATGGTTGGAATGAGTTTTTTTTTCCCCCTGGGGAGAAAAAAGTTCTAAAAGTCCTGTAATACCCCAAACTATGACAGCTGTGTTTCTTGGAGGAATGTGGGAGCTGTAGTCTAAAAGGTTAGTTTTCCCAAGCTCTACCTTGCCTTTTAGGGGAAGTGAGAAAGCTGCAGCTTGAAATGGATCTTCAGCTGCCATGGTTTTGGAATAATCCAGCCTGTGGGGGGGGGTCCTCAAGAAGATGTTGGACTGCAGCTCCCCTTGTTTTCACCCAAGGATGATGGATGATGGGAGTGACCATCTGGAGGACCACACCTCTCCACCCCATGAGTCTTTAATTTCCCTCCATCTTTCTAGGGTTGCCTGCAGCCTTGTGTACTTTGTCTTGGAAATATATAGGGAGAGGTCTAAATTTTTAGCCACTTGCATGCTCTGTGTGCCAAAAAAAAATTACACAGGTGGGCAGAAAATGCCCTCCATTCCTGAAACAGCTAAATTGGTACCTCCCAAAGCTGTGTCAGATGATGACTCCCATCATACACAGCTGCAGGGCCATTGACTAAGTGAGCGGGGATGGTGGGTTTTGTGGACCAGCACCAGAGTGTGTGTGTGTGTCCCTTGGCTGGGTTGGCTGATGGTTGCATCCTAGGAGGCTGGGTGTGTCCCATGGGACTTCAGCGTTACCCACATCCAGCCTGGTTCGCACATGGCTTGATGGTGGAAGGGAAGCTGAGATTGTAACCTGGGTGTAACCAAAGCCACACTGTGTAGCTATGAAGGCTTTCCTTTATTGAAGTACAAACCCCAGAAACAGTCAGCCAGTATGGCTAGTGGCTGTGCTGCCTAGGGAATGATGGGTGTTACAGTTCCCAAAACATTTCCAAGTTCAGCTGTAGTGGATGCCCCAGATGTTCTTACTGCTCTCTCAGACAAACATAAATGTGTTTGCAGGAGTTGCATGTGCCTTCTCATGGCCTCCCATCCAGACTACTGCCCATGTTCCTGCCTGCACAGCTTCAGCATCGTAATTGCTGGACTCAGTATGGTGTCATATATACTCTGTTCTGAGGATGGCATGGCCTGTAGTGACCATGTCGTGCCTGTAGAGCTTTCCTGTATTTAAACAAGCATGTATTGCCCTTACAGAGACCCAGCATGGTTTGAGCATTGGAGTACGGCCTCAGTCAACTACAAACCCCAGGATTCCATAGGATGTTGAAAGTGGAATAATAGCACTATAACAGTCTAGTGCGGAAATGACGTATTGTCTATGACTGTGGAGACCAGAGTTCAAATCTCTGCTCAACCTTGGAAACCCATGGGGTGGCCTTGGGCAAGTCACTCTTTCAGCCTCAGAGGAAGGCAAGGGTGAACTGCCGCTGAACCAGTCTTGCCAAGTTTGCCTTGGGGGTCATTATAAATTAGAAACAACTTGAAGGCACAGAGCAGCAAAACCTCTTTGCAGTCCCAGAAGGACAGGTGAAATGGAGCCTTCGATATCACCTGTGGTGCATTGGAAGGGGGTCTAGAACAGGGGTAGGCAAACTGTCCCTGCAAATGTGGTTGGGCTATAGCCTCCCAGCATTTGTCACCAGTAGTTATGCTATGGCTCATGAGAGTTGTACTCCCTTATTTTGCCCATCCTGACAGTCTGGTGGAAGGGTAAAGACAGTGTAGCCTTCCAGATGATACTGGTTTATCCAAGCAGTGCAGGGGCTGATATGAGTGGGAAGTCCTTGTCTATTCTCCATCCCTTGACTGTTGCCTAAACTAGAATGGGAGAAGGGCACCAAGATGTCTTCTGGAAACTTCAAAACACCACCATAACCATTTGCTGTCTCTTGACTCATACCACCAGTCTCAACACTCATAGATCCAGTCGGAGTCCTGCACGTGGCCTTTCATCTCTAAGCTGAGTAGAGACCTTGTGACTATGTGGAATGCATAGAAACAACATGTGACATCCTTGATGAGCTAGAATGGTAACTGTGGTTGTCCCAGAATCCCTCATTCTTGGCTGGTCTTGCTTAAGAGTGGCTGGGAAATACAGGACATCACACATCTGGAGGGCCACAGCTGTGCATCCCTACACCAGGCTCTGGGCTGCGTAGCTTGTGCCTCCGCAAACTAGATGCAGCCTTCCAGAGTCTTGACAAACCTCCTAGAGTGCGTGTGAGAGAAGTATCTTCTGTAACACTGCAGTACTCAAGATTGAGGATGAGTTACGCAGTCCTGCATTGTGGGTGTTAGTTCCTGAAACATAGTAGAACAGGGAAAGTCCTTACTGGCTGAGGTCTGTGTGTCTCAGGATATACATGGGACTATTTTGTAATGCAGTGTCATTGTGTGTCTTCAAGTTGTTTCCAACTTATGGTGACCCTACAGTGACTCTATCACAGGGTGTTCTGGGGACTGAGATTGTCTGATGTGTGGTAACCCAGTGGGTTTCCAAGGCCAAGTGGGGAATTCAACCTTGGTGTCCAGGGTCATAGTACAATGCTCAAACCACTTGCCATGCTAACTTTAGATAATAACCTTGGATGCTGACTGCCCTGGAATCCAAATTACATTGCTGGTCATAAAGAGACATGGAAACAGAAAGTTCAGGCACAGGGAACTTGTGGTCCTCCAGATATTGCTGAAAGGCAGCTCCCATCAGCCTTAGCCAGTAACCTGTGGATCTGAGCTGCAAGTCTTGTGTCTCTGCAAGCTGGCTGTAGCCCATGAGTGTGTTGATGAACCTCCTGCATGGTGTATGTGTGTGAGAAAGAATAATCTCTTGGAAGGTGCAGGATGGTAGGAGCAACAGTCCAGCAACATCCGGAGGACTACACTGGTTCCCCCCCCCACACACTCCTGAGTGAGCTCTTTCTGTTGCAAAAGGTTTGTTCAGAGACTGCTAGCTGGCGGTGGTTGGTAAAATCATCCCTGATGGAGGACTTCCTTTGCTGCAAAATGTGTGTGTACTCTCAAGCACTCTGTATTGGGCTGCAGTGATGCCATGGTGAGAGGAAAAGGCAGTCTGGACTATTGGCAGATGCAGACTGTAACAGTGCGGTGGTGTTCAGGAGCATCAGTTTGGAAGAGTTCTGGGAATGAGGAGGAAGCGTCCTCATAGTTAAGTAGTCTCCTTCCCCATTGCAGTTTTTGGTTGCAGAAGCTTCTCTTAGACTCCCTGACCTGCTGGGACAAAGAGGATAGTGGCAAGAGAGGAATCCAGCCTTTTTTGCTTTGTGAGGCTATGAGTCATTAGGCCTCAGACACTGACTCAGACCAGACCAGGCCTGGCAGCAATTGCTGAGAATTGGAGGCATTTCCCCCCCCCCGCCGCCTACCTGAAATGCCATATTTGCCAGGCTCAGGGACAGGTTGCCCAGGTCTGTCCGCAGGAAGTGAGTTTGCATGGATGCGCATTAACCTGCGTAGCAAAGAAGCAGCAAGCAAGCAATGCATGGGAATGGGAGAGGGTTTTCCTCATTCTTGCCCTGCTCATATGTTAATTTGGCTGTGTGCTGCTCTGTTGCTTCCTCTGCCCCCCCTGGAGTTTTGGATGGGCTGAGAAGGCTGTTCCCTCCCTTTTTTTCCCCTTTCCTCAGGGCGACAGGATGTAGGGGAGTTGTGAGGGGGGGGCTGAGCCTCAAAGGAGGAGCAGAGCCTCCTTGCATGTGGAGGGGGCTGTTCTTGCCTCTCTCCCCTCCCCTTGGAAGGAGGATCCTGTTAGATGGAAGAGCCGCCTGCCTGCTTGCCTGCCTGCCGGCCACTCCATATAAGGCTAAAAAATGCTGGAGCGGGGCTGTGTGGCTGGGTGGGCGGTGCAGGGCTGGTTTGGGAGGTGGCTGGGATGGCTTGCCTTCTTTTTCTTCTCCTACCCTAACCCCCCCAGCCCCCCCAGGAAAAAAGAGTGGATGTGGGGAAGGCACAGAGCACTTCACGTCACCCAGAAGTGTTCTGATTCTCCTAAACTAAATGTGCTGCATGCGTGTGTCCATGTTCCCTGCTCGTGTGCACACCCATGAATTGATGAGAAGAGATTTCCATTAGTGTCCTCTGGGCAGGATGTGTTGCCTGGGGCTTTGGTTCCCTGGGGTGGGTGGCCTGGTGTGATCAGGCTCAGTTGCCACTCCCTTTGGATAGTGCTGGCTTCTAGATCTGGATGTCTCTCGCAGGTCTCGTGCGCTCTTTGGGATGATGCTTATTCGGCTGTTCAGAGTTCATTCAGTTCCAATAGTGCTGAGTGCTTTGCTCTGGCTTCCTAGCTAGCTAGCTGGCTGGAGGAGGAGGAGGCAGAGCCCTGAAGCCCATTTGTTTAGTGGCAGCAGGGTGTGTGTGTGTATAGGTGTATGGGGACAAAATTCAAATGGCAGAGAGAGAAATCCCTGCTTTCCAGGGATTTCCTCTGCTGTGCCTGCACTTTGTAACTAGACCAGAGGTGGGAATGGTAAAGTCCAAGTCTTGTTGGAGTTCAGTTCCTGTCATTCCTCAACCTCTGGCTCTGTTAGCTAGAGCTGCTGGGAATGGTAGTCCAAGAACATCTGCAGGGTCTCACAGTTCTCATCCTTGGGAATCCCCTGCTGATCCAGAGTAGTGAGAGTTGCAAGATATGGTACTAACTGCAGCCTTTTCCCTTGACTGGCTGCCCTCCAGATGTATTGGACTGCAGCCAACCCTAGGCAGTGGCTGTTCTGGAAGGTTATGATAGGAGTTGCAGTCCAATAACATCAGGAAGGCACCAGGATGTTGGAAGGCTTGTCTATTGGGACTGTTTGAGGCCCCTCCCTTCAATGACTGACTGGCAAATGAAATTAACCTGATGCACATGTCTATGGAAGCAAATGCATGGATACTAGGAAGTTGTTGGTCAAGGGGTGGGAAACGTGTGGCTTTTCCAGATGTTGTCAGGCTGCCAACTCTAGAAGTCTGGGCCAGCATAACCAGTGGTGAGGGAATAGGGTGATTAGAAGCCCAACAACATCTGGAGGCTTAGCATGTTCCTCACTTCTGCTCTACAGAACTGTTTCCCAAACCAGATTTCTCCAGATCTGTTTGGCTATAGCCCTTAATCCTCAGCCAGTATGTCTGGGGCTGATAGATGTGGTCAACAACTATGAAAGGCTCTGGATTGGAGAGGATTGTTTGAGGAGCTTCCTTGTAGATGAGGTGGCTAAAAGGCTAACAGTGGTTAGATGAGCTATTTCAAGAGGAAGTTCCAAAATGTTGATAATAACATATTGGAAGGCTTGATCTCTTGTGCTTGCTTGCCTCACTGCTGAAGCCAGGGGGGCTGTGGAGTCAGTTTGTGCTGCTGATCATTTTCCCTTTACTTTCTAAGATTGGGAGAAAGTCAGTACCTCAAACAGTGCTGTTTGAAAGAAACTAGAAGCTGTTATTATATCAATAAATAACTTTAGGTTTTGCTTGTGTTACTTCTGAACTATAACCTTGTTAAATCCTTGCTACAACCTTCAGTAACTAGTTACAGTTAACTATGTTATTTGTAGCTTTGTGCTTCTGAATTCTGGTCAGATCTTGGGAGGAGGGAGAACAATGTGGCTCCATTTGGCTGCAGTGTCTAGTCCCTGGAGAAATCACCTTGTCAAATGGCTAATGCACTGAATGACTTTTTTGTTGCCCAGAATCCTTCTGTGTTTCCACCAGTGTATAAGAATCATGTTGGTCTCTGGATGGTGTTGGATTGTACTTCCATTAGCTGTGCTTGTCAGGGGCTGCTGGGCTTTGCAGTCTCACATTTGGAGTGCCTTTATGATTTCTTACCTCTGGTTTACACCAGTATTCTTCTGCTCATTCCTGGCCAGACCTCTGACCACAATATAGGGTTTTTGTGTTAATCTTCTCTAAACATGAGCACAGGTTGATGTTTGCATGCTTAATACACAGATCTTCATGGTATTCTTCTGGCCCTTTTCATCTATGCTTTCATCTTTATCTCCACACTGGGCTGCTTTTTTCTGACTCTTTCAGATTTTTCTTTTGAGTCAGCAGGGAAATAGCCCTGCTTACTGTTTCATGTTTGCAGAGATTTGTGTCTCCTCTAAATGTTTGGGTGTTTGAAGAGGACTGTTCTCAAACACCTGAATTAAAGGTACTATGCAACAAAATCATCTTAAATGATTTTATCCTGTGGTTTGCAGACATTTATGCCAAATTCTCTTAAAAATACCGAGGCTGACAAAAGTCTGTATTGGAGGATCCATGGCAGCATATGTAAACAAAATTGTGGAGCAGATCTGAATAAAGTTAGCACAATACAGGCATGGGATTAATATTGAGATGAAAGTAGAAGTGAGGCCAACGAAGGGGTGTGTGCATATGAGAAGAAAAAAGAATTTCCATCCCCCCTTTTGTTGGCCCCATTTCTAACTGTAATTGCATAGTGAAATTGGGCTTGACTCATACTGCATGGCCATGTTCACACAAAAATACCAAGCCACAGTTCTGGCTTTGTAGTTCATGAGTAAGCAAGCTGGTGCACACTGATTGATTCCAACCCACCTTAGCTGCTTGTTTCTTCCAGGAAGTATGAACGGTTTAACTCAACGAGAACATAACAGAAAGTGGAAAGCTTAGCATTATAGCCCAACTAGACTTACTACTTCTCTAACAAACCTGGATCTAGAAACTAATTTCCCACCCTGGCTTATTGGAGGAGCAGCAAGCCAGAAATCCTAGATCAGGCATGACAATGAACTTGCAGTTTAGCCCTGGGTATGTATCCATGCTATACAGTTATGGCAGTTTGATGTCACTTTAATTGCAGTGGCTCTGTGCTGTGGAATCCTGGGACTTGTAAGGTGAAACACTTAAATTATCTGCTTTAATTCAGGGAGAGTATACTAGAGCTCTCTAGATGAGAATTCTAAGTGAACTACACATTTCAGGGCTGCCTAGTATGGAGCCACTACAATTAAACTGACATTTAACCATTTTAATATGTAGTGCAGTTATGTATCATTATTCCCCCCTCCAAACCTAGTGCTAGGGTTGGGCGGTGTAGCTTCCATCAGCCCAGCTAACATGGCTGATGGTGAGGGATGATGGTGGCTTTAGTCCAAAACATCTGGAGGGCAACAATTTGGAGGAGGCTGGGCTAGCTGCTGAGAACTGCATGGAGAGCCAAGAAGGAACTATTATCCTACATACCCTAGCAAGCTTGCTTGTGAATGGCAACCTGGTGCTCTGAAAGATTTTGGCTGAAGCCTTTTGTACTGATATGGCATGTGCGTGCATGCAGTGCTGGACTGTGCAGCACCCAATATGTGAACAGATTCATATTAAGTGCAAAATGTATTCAGATGTTCAGTGTTATTCCAAGGGATGGCCAACCCCCCTCTGCCCCAGTCATACAATAACCATTAAAATAAATCACATTATAATCAGATTAATATTAACACCAAAACCCCACAACCACTACAGATAACCTCTTGCGTGCTTGCTCTTTAAAAGTGGTGGCAGATAAAACTATTCAAATTGTTTAAAAGGCCAGGGTGAATAAAACCATCTTTACCTGGTGCCTGAGACCTGTAAGGGTTGGGACTCAGTCTGTGGTCCCAAGGGAAGGCTTTCCAGTGCTACAGGGGCCAGGTCTGAAGAGGACTCCTTGAAAATGGTTTGGATGTTTTTGGTCCACAGGCAGATCAGTACAGACATGAAAATAGTTCTTGGGTGTCCTTGTCTACAGCCGGGAAAAATACTTTCTGCTGCTTTGCTAGCACATTCACAAGCAGAACTTGGGATGTATTACTTTTTTGAACTACTAATCCCAGAATCCTCAGTTGGTACTATTTCCCTGCTCTCCATGAATCCTAACCTTTTGTTATCTAGCTTCAAATGGGAAGTGGGCCTGTGTAATCTGCCAGTTTTCTGCTTTTGGGGTCTTCCAGGGACCACAAGAACTATCAAAGGTAGGAGTGAGTGGCTATATTTACAAACCATTGTGCGTAAGAAACCTGAGATTCATCAGGCAGAATCTGGTGCAGGGGATCCATGCTTAGAAATAAAATAATTTTGAATTTAGGGATTTATTCTGGTTATTAGAATGAAAAGATCTAGTGTGAGTGTGATTTGGTTAGAGTTGAACAAAGACTCTGAGAGAACAAGGTTAAAATCCCCATTCACCCAGACAAATCCACAGGGCAGCCTTAGGCAAGTGGTACACTCTCGGCTTTAGAAGAAGGCAATGGGACACCTGTTTGAATAAATCTTTCCAAGAAAACCCTAGAGTAGTAAGTTGGGGTTAACTTGAAGGTACATAACAGCAACAATCAGTGCTGACCTGCCCTCAAGGTTCTTCCACGGCAAAATCTGCTTCTGGTTTCCCAAAGCTTTCTTCATTTCAGCAGGGAAATTGCAGGGTAGTGGAAGGGTCATATTGCTCTCAATATTGCTAAATAAGTGGGAGCCAGAAAGCCTTACCTGTCAGCCTGCATTCTGCTGTAGTTCCAAACCCACTACTGTTTTAAGGGAATGGAGTATCCTGAGAAATAACAGCATGCATTTGACACCTTGACTTATTGCTGTCTGTCTTTGCTGGGTGCTTTGATTATTACATAGTTATCCATCCTTATCCTCCAAAGGAGCTCAAGCTAGCATACTTCATTCATCTCTCCCTCCCACATACTCTCCAGTTACTTTCAACAATCCCTATGAGGCAGACCAACCCAGGAGAGAGGACTGACCCAAAGTCATCTTTGTGTCTGAGTAGGGTTCGGCAGTCGCTCTCTTTTCTGTGTCCAGGCTAAAGATCCATGGCACTTAAGTGTGGCTGGTATGAAGTAGCCCTTGATTTTCATTGTATGGTCTTAGGCTTGCCCCAAGCCTTGTGAAGGAATGAGAGGAACAGGCCAAAGCAGCACAAAACAATTGCAGTGAGTCCAGGGGCCAGTCTTCTGCTGTTGGGATCTTCCAGGGACCACAAGGACTGACACAAATTATCCCCCAAAATATTGCTCCCCACCCCAAAGCAGAGATAACTGAGTCTATCTCTGGATTTGAAAGCAGGCCTTTTTTTAAAGGTCCTGTACTGCTTTAACTGTACTATTTTTCAATTGCTTTTTATTATTACTTAATTGTATTGTTTTGATGCTGCTGATGGTTTTGTGTGTTTTGATCATACTGAATTTATTTTAAACTGTAAACCATTTGACTCTTGGTTTTTGGGGAAAGGCAAGTATATCTCAGGTATAATACATTAAAAATATGCTTCTGGAAAAAAGGATGGGAGACATCCAGAAAATACCAAGAACTGCATTTTGGTGGCAATATCCTGTATATGACAAATTATAACAAAATAAACATAAGTGTGGAAATTATGAAAAATAGTCATCTTTTTGATGTGAAACAGTCTTGGAGCCTTCAAGAAATGGTGGTTTGCAGGCTTTTTGGCTAGGAAGAGAGCAGTGTAGGGAAACTACAGGGATTGAGGGCTGCAAAAAAACAGTCTTGGGAGGCCCATTGTGGTCCCAGGGCTGCACTTTACCCACCATGGCATAGGAAAGAAAAATGTAAAAATGTCCCTATGTCTGCAGGCTTCTCTCTTCCAGGGGAGTTCTAGTGGTTGTCAGACTCTGGTAATTACACAGATCAGGGATGTGGGCAACAGTTAATGGATCCAGAGGCCTAAGAATTTATCTGCTATTAGAAGAAGGAAATGACTGTAAAACATTCATTAACTTGAATATAGTTAACATGTCTGAGGCTAACTTGACATGTATTTGATACTGTCCCTGCTGTTTTGGGGGCTTTTTAGGTCATTGAGCATCCTTGCTGGAAAATAAGAGAAGGCTTCCAGCTTATTGATTAGCTCAGTAGCACGCTACTTTGTGCCTCTCCTTGTATTTTCTCAAAGCATCAGATTACTGCTTTTCCTCTCAATAAGAGCTCAGCATTCAAAGAAGGAGGCTCTTAGCTGGCTGAAATGGAGGGAGGGGTTGGCAAGCAGTAAGCATGTTGTCTCACTGGGCTACCCTTTTCCCTGATGGAAGGGAGAGAAAAGTCCAGGTCACCTATCTCATCGGGTGAGGTGAAGGGCTAGGCTGCCGATTTTGCCAAGGAAAAGGATTGGACTAGGACTAGGACTAGGAGGCCTGCCTCACTGAAGGGGTGAAAAGGTTAGGCTGCTGGTATCTCTGAGGAAAGGGAGACCAAAAAAAAGTCACCAGTTCTCTGAGGTGTGTATGAGAGAAAAGATAGGCTGCCTATCTCACTGAGGAGGGGTGGTGGAGAACCAAGAATCCTGTCTTACTAAAGAGGAGGGCCAAGGTGTCCATCTTGCTGAGGAAAAATGAGGATGAAGTGCCAGGTTGCCAGTCTCCTTTGAGACCAAGAGAGGGATTGGGCCACCAGTCTTGCTGAGCATGGTGATGGGGAAGACCAAGTCCTGAGCATGGTGTCCAGGTGGTGTCTCCTTCCCAGGAAGTCCTGACCTGTTTCTCTGCCTTTTCCCTCCTCAGACAGCAAAGCTATTGTAGATGGGAACCTGAAACTGATCCTGGGCCTGATCTGGACGCTGATCCTGCACTACTCCATCTCGATGCCCATTTGGGATGAGGAGGATGATGAAGAGGCCAAGAAACAAACCCCCAAACAGCGACTGCTGGGCTGGATCCAAAACAAACTGCCCCAGTTGCCCATCACAAACTTCAGCAAGGACTGGCAGAGCGGTCGGGCGCTGGGAGCTCTTGTTGATAGCTGTGCTCCAGGTATGGAAAGGGGTGGGCAACAGTCCTTCCTAGGCGCTAGCAAGCTTTATGAGGAAGACTTGGCTGACATCTGTCTTTATAATAGTGCTGCTATTCTGTGCATAGAAATGCTAGCAAGATACAACAGCAGAGAGGCAGATTTCAGGCTTGTTGATCTACCCTAAACAACTTTGTGCACACCGGCCAAGTACAGAAGGCTTAGGAAGTGCTTAGCTCAGAGGTTTTACTTTTCAGTACCAGAACTGAACTGAGCTCTTAGTCTCTCATGTCAAAGTCTGCTGATGGCTAAATTGAAGTTCTCCATTTCAAAAGCCATATTTTATTTAAAGTGAGGAGTCACTTTGTTTTTGTTAGTCCGAGTCCGAGAAATATTTGCTGGTCTGTTGCAAATATTCCAGAGATCAGCCAGTGAATCCCTGATCTCCTCCCCTAGTCTAGAGTGGGGTGGGAATCTTGTGACCCTATAGAGGTGGTTGTACTGCAGCTCTCAGCATTGATCACCTTTCACTATGCTGGTAAGGGCTCCTGGGAGCTGCAGTCCAAGACATCTGGAGCAGTGCATGATTTCTGCCCCTGCTTTTGAATCTTTTGTCATGAAATTAAGGAGCGGCATGGCAGATATTGGAGTGAGTGGAAAAGCCCTGTGTGTATAAAGTGAGGAGGAAATGGATATAGATGAGGTCTTCTAGCCTACTGTACTCAGAACTGGAGGTACATCCTCTTAGCCCTCTTAAAGCTTCTATATATGAAGGAATGTTTCTACTGCCCGCAATTGATGAGTGGGAATGGGACTTCTCTCCGAACAGGTCTGTGCCCTGACTGGGATTCATGGGATGCTAGCAAGCCTGTCAACAATGCCCGAGAAGCTATGCAGCAAGCTGATGATTGGCTGGGCATCCCACAGGTAAGCAGCATACGGACACATGGTGTGCATGTGGAACATGGAATCCTGCATTTAGCTAAACTTTTCTGCAAATAAGGCAGTTTAGTGTATCAATAATTTTTTGCTCCTAGTTTCATTGCAGTTCATGAAGGGATAGTGTGTGGTACAGGGCGTTGCAGATGGGGCTGCTTTATCTGTTAGGCACTTTGGACCTAGTGCCTAGGGCCTACAAAAACAGAATTTTAAGTTCTACAAAAACATCTCCAGTGGTGCATGGAAGTGCACCAGGGAGTCGAATACAATAGTGCCTAGGGCCTGTGGAAACCTTGATGTGACCCTTGTTGCAAACAGCTGTAATTTTTTTTGGACTGCAATGCAGATGGGAATTCTGGGTGTTACACCCCCAGTAAAGAAAATTTTCTGAGTTCTGGCTGAAACATTTTCCTTTTACTGCTGAGAAGAATTCTCAGCTCCTGCACCACTCTCTGGTATATTTTCATCAGAGAAGATTAAGAACTTCTTTGCAGCTTAAGGGCTAGAAACTAGCTAAAAAAGAAGAACTCGCAAATGAATTCTAATCTGTGCTTTTTCCAGAATTGATGACTGCAGCCTGAATTGTGCTGCAGACTGCCCTTCTTCCCTACAACTGTTCATATTTTCTTCTCTGTAGGTGATCACTCCTGAAGAGATTGTGGATCCCAATGTAGATGAGCACTCTGTTATGACATACCTCTCCCAGTTCCCCAAAGCCAAACTAAAGCCAGGAGCTCCCCTCAGGCCCAAGCTGAACCCCAAGAAGGCCAGGGCTTACGGACCAGGTGAGTCCAGTCTTAGGAGATGGGAGGAAAGCTTGGCATACTGTGTGGGTCAGGTGGGTGACTTTATTAAGTAGGGCAGAGATCGGTATCATGTGGCCTTCCAGGTAGTGTTGGATTGCAACTCCCAGTGTTCCTCACCATTGGTTCTACTGGCTAGAGCTGCTGGGAGGTGCAGTCTAACAATGTCTGGATGTCTGTATGATTTCCACTCTTGTATTAGAGGGCCTGCCATAGTGGGGGCAAGCAAATGATATGTTCATGAGGGACCTTTGTTAGGAAACAAGGACCTTGGGAAGGACTGTTGGTAAACAAAACAGCTGCCTCATATGTTTAGATTCTAATTAAGATCTTGGTGTTCTTCAGATCTTTTTGATGAAAAATCCTGTCATTAATCTGTGATGGTTAACTATTCTGTTACCATAACACAATCTTCCCCAACATTTTGGACTCTGGCATGGCAGCAGACTCCTGCTGGGTGGGGATGATGAGGATTATAGTCCTGCACATCTAGAAGATGCTGGATTTGTTTGGGAGGTGCTAATGGCAATATCTAGCCTTATGACCTTGGAAGAGGTGTCTAGCAGTGCTGGTGTTATCAGCAAGTCTGTAGTTCTGAACTGAAGAGCACTTGGATGTATTCTTCAGCACTTCTGTGTTTGTCATCTAGATGGTGAGAATCTTACAGCCTTCCAGGTGTTTGTTGACTTGTAAGTTCCAGCAGCCTGAGCTGCGTAACTAATAGTGAGGAAGGCTGGAAGTTGCAGTTCACCAAAATTTAGAGAGCAGCAGAATTCTCACCTCTTAAATAGATCACAGCCAACATCCTTCATTGCTTTTTTAGTTCAGAATGCATAATTAAGTAAGGTCTCCTGGCCCATCTTCCTGAACATACCTTAGAATCCAACAACCACACTGAGCAATGGAGGTCTATTCTGCTGCTGATTGAGTGCAGCAAGATCACATTTCCAGCCCCCTCTCACCAGCAAGTGAGGGTGTGACAATCAGAAGCAGGACCCCTGTTGCAATTCCTTGCTGCACTGCAGATAACTGGTGGAAGGAGGCTGAAAATATCATCATACTGTACTAAGCAATCAGGAGAACAGACTTCATTCACTCAGTGCAACTGCTGGCTATTAAGTTTGAGAGTGGCATTTACAATCATGGCAGTATTGCCACAATTGTATGTAGAATTAGCATGTAGCAGTTAAGAATCCATAACTTTAGGTTATGAATCTGTAACTGCGATATGGAATGCTAGCCCATTTTGAAGATATGGGATAAAGAGCTCTGGGGTGGAACAGAGTTTGCCTGAGGCTGCTTAGCTGTACTTTCCATGTGTGGTGAGTTTTGGACCAAACCATGTTGGCCCCTATGATAGTCTACCACTACATTCAGCAGCTGGAGGGGCCGCCAGTGGACACAGTGGCAGCTACCATTGCTTTTTGTATTTCAGGTATTGAGCCCACAGGGAACATGGTGAAGAAGAAGGCCGAGTTCACTGTAGAAACAATCAGTGCTGGCCAAGGAGAAGTGCTGGTCTATGTAGAGGACCCTGCTGGGCACCGTGAAGAAGTGAGTACTGTAGGCAGTATGTCATGAAAGTTCAAGGCAGCTGAGGGTTTAAGTTGGGGAGATGAGGGTTAGGCGGGACCCACTTCTGTGACCCCAGAAGCCTCCCAGCAGTCTGCAACAGCATCCAGCACTCTTTTTTTTTAAAAAAAAGGGTCAGCACAATTTTTGCCCCCAAAGTATCCAGAAAGCTCTCAAATGTGTGAAAACACGTAAAAATACTCCCACAAACACCTCAAGAATCATTTACTACCCCAGTACTTATGTTTTCCTTTGCAGTCCCTCTCAAAATGGCAACAGGAAGTGATGCAATTTCACTTCCTTTTGGTATTTTTTTTAGAGGAGTTGCGGAGGACAATGGTATTTGGACTTGTTGCAGGGTGCGACCCATTAGGAATCAGAGGGGAAAGAGTTGGTCATTAGCCCCCACACGTTCCTTCACCTCTGAAGTAGACCTGTCAAGAGTATGATGTTCGTCATTGATTAGTGTGACTGAGTAGTTAGAGTATTGGAGTGGTATTTGGGAGCTGCTAGTTCCAGTTCCCCACTGAGCCTAAAATTTGTTGGACAAGTCACTCACACTCTATTGATCTACTTCACATGGTTTGTAGGGAGGATGGGGTTGTGTAAATTGTCTTGGGGCTCATTGGAGCAAAGGTGGGATATAAATGTATCTGTAAGAAAACAATAACCATTATTATTGATAGAATAAATTATTATTTTTCTTGTGTCATCTAGGCTAAGGTCATTGCCAACAATGACAAGAATAGGACCTTCTCAGTGTGGTACGTGCCAAAGGTGACAGGCATCCACAAGGTAAGAACCTTGAAAGAGTGTAGGCAAGCAGAAGTAGATTCTAGAAGTAGGCCTTTTCTTCATATCAGCCTCTAATTCCTTCCTTCCATTTTAATTTTCCAGGTGACGGTACTCTTTGCTGGGCAGCATATTGCCAAAAGCCCCTTTGAGGTGAATGTGGACAAATCACATGGAGATGCCAGCAAAGTCACTGCCCAGGGCCCTGGCTTGGAGCCTGCGGGCAACATTGCCAACAAGACTACCTACTTTGAGATCTTCACTGCTGGTCAGTGGAAGGGGCAGGGATTTTCTGTCCAGAAGGGTGGGTGGCAGAATGACAGGCAGTGCCAGTCTCGGGCAGGTAGAATCTTAGATAGCAAACGTAATGTCTGCCCTGTTTGGAGGAAAAGTTGTTTTTACTAGACCAGGGAGTACAACTTCCATGATCCTTCAGTATTTGCTGCGTTGTCTAGAGTTGATGGATGATGTGATGCAACAACATCTGGAGGGTCACGAGTTCTCCTGCACTGCTTTGGAATATGAAGGCTGAAGGCAGTGAATAATTTTATCTCTGAAAAGTGATGGTATTAAAGACTAACAGCATAAAAGCATCATATGCTTTTAGGTCTCATGTTTATCTCCAGGACACATTGATTTGATCTACAAACAGAGTTTTAGGTAGGACTTCCAACAGAATTTAAAATTTATGGAATGCTTAAGTGTTTTCAGTGCTCACAGGGTTCTTGGAATGATTGCAGAGAACATGAGGGGAGATCATTGTAAATAAGTACCTTGCCTAGGGTAAAGTGAGATGTGATTCTTGGTCTTCATGCTTGGTAGCTGGCTGCCTTTATGGTATATGGACAGCTGCACACAGAGTGTGGCTGGATTTGCAGCGTTCTACTTTTCCTATTTGGATTTCATTAAACAGATGGGGGAATGGGTAACCTCTCGAGTTTGGTTAGATGGCAACTCCCATCAACCCCTGCCTGGCATTGTCAGAAGTGAGCATTTATAAAAGCTTCAATCCAAAAGATCCCCACTCCATTCTTGCCTTCGTGAAACAATCTGTAGTCAGCTTTATATCTTTTCTTTCTGGCTTCTGGCATCCTGCATAGTAAGGATCCAGACTTGACATTTGAGATAGGCACCATAACATAGCTCCTTCTAGCCACACGGGCAGATTTTTCACAGGCAAAAGGCACCTTAACATAGCTCCTTCTAGCCACGCGGGCAGATTTTTCACAGGCAAAAGGCACCTTAACATAGCTCCTTCTAGCCACGCGGGCAGATTTTTCACAGGCAAAAGTCACAAGGGATTTGGAGCTGCCCTGTGAGCTTGTTATTTAATTTGGCAGGATATGTAACTAAACAATACTACAGAGTACACAATGGTACTTGGACAAGATCAGTTGTCACCATGACTCTCATTCAGACTCTGGAAAAGTTGACTTTGAGGGCTATAGTGCCTAGAATTCTCCATAGTGGTGGGTAATGCTGTGGTTTTGTAGTCCAGAAAAGTAATTCTTTTAAAGTCCTGTAGGTTCCAGCTCATCTAAGAATATCTCCTTCTTCCAAGTAACCAGTTCCCCTTGAAACTCTGCTCATCTCCTTTCTGGCAACAGGCTGCTTCCTTGTCCCAATAGCCCTTGGCAAACAGCTCATCTCCTGTTGTCTCAGATCTTGCCTTTTGTATGCATGACTGGAAGTTGAACAGGCTCCTTTTGAATCAGAGGCTGAAGACAACAGTGCCTTAAAATTACAAGCTGCTGCTTAAGCAGTTTCCCGATTTTCTGGCTCCAGCCTCTTTTCAAGCATGAAAGTCTCTTGCTGAATCCAAGCTGAAGGCTGGCCTTGTGCTAAGTGGAGCGTAACTTGGCATTCCAGTTTCTGTATCAGAGGAGTCTTCCCTGTGTGTGCGTGTCTTTCCAAAATGGGTTTACATGATCATGAGCCAGATGAAAGTTTGTAAGAAACTATAGAGAGGAAAGGGAAGGGACTTTGCAGTGTATTGTTAGTTAGAAGCAATTGCAAATTAAAATGAATTATAAAGCAGAATATTAAGTAGTTGGTGTGTGCCTATGTTTGGTGACTTTATATTTCTAAACACTGCAGTAAGTGCTGAGCATAATGGTTAAACAGTATGTTCAGTGCTGCTGATTTCTGATTAAGGGAAAGAAAATGTTATCCAGAAACTCTGTTCCACTCCCTGCATAAGTTGTGGACATCCGAAGCAAAATCAGCTGAATGTGTCCCATATGTAGTTTTACTAGACATGAAGAAGGGGCAAGGGATGCACAGGGAATATCTTCCCTCCAACTTGATCCACTGAAACCTTTACTCAAAAACCGTGATGGCTTGAGAATCACACCAGGAACTGCAAATACAATACAGCTGCAGTCACATGGCTAGAAGCATTTGAGTGGGGCAGAGTAGCTCAAGAAGTTGTTACTTGGCATGCAATATAGCTTTATTTAGTTCAGAGGGAGGAGTAGCTGTGTTGAGTCTGTTGCAATGAAAACAACAGTCTTGTGGAGTCTGAAAGCCTAACGAGTTTTACTGGATGTAAGATTTTGTGGATGGCAGTTCACTTTTTATTTATTTTGTTTATATAAATCAGTGAAATCACAATAAATTACTATGGTAACACAAAATTTAAGCAGATTACTACGCTGTGTGTTCAGTATATGATTGTCTGACTCAGTGGTTCTCAAACCATTCAAACAATCCATTCCTTTTGAACAAGCAGACTGATACTTCTGGGAGCTGAAGTCCAACTGGACCATTGGTCTAAAATATACTTGCCCTCCCATGCATTTAACTTGCTGTACAGTTAATTGTGGTGAAGATTTTCCCCATTTCATGTTGGTCAATTGTTCTGTCACCAGCATTCATGTCAAAGACATATTTCAATGTGGAAGCCTTGTTCAGCAGCAGTTCCAGCTTCTCCCCTTTCCTCCATGCCAACCACATGAAGATTCATGTCTGCTCTTGTCCTGTCAGAACAGGCATTCTTTCAGAATACAATTTTTTGAAATGCTCTAGACCACTGATAGTCAAAGTGGTGGTCCCTGGACCAGCGCCAGTGCCTGAATCATGGGCTACCAGTCCCTGAGAGGTTTCCTTGGAAGAAACAATTGTATATAACTGAAAAAAAATTATTGCCAGTTGCACTTCCCGAGGTCCTGCAACATGTCTTAGGTCTTGACTTCACAGTCTCTGCTTCAAGGGCAGCAAGGTAGACCTAAACAGTTGAAAGGTGCTGTGGTCAGTGCAGAAAATGGGCGAGGAGGAGAGCTAGTATAAACAGTGCCTTGAATATATTGCAAGCTTTGGACTATTGTGGCAAGTAGAGGTCAGTCAGCCATAGAGAAGCTCTGATGCCCAGAAGCCTTCCATGCTTCTCATCTTTTGGCTTCAACTACAGCTATTTGGAAGGCTGGGAAGTTTATAAAGGCTGTAGTTCCCAGGAATCAACCTCTCTAGAATACTTGTCCCAAGGCCACAGATGGATGGAGGTAGAAGGCATCAGTATGGTGTAGTGGTTTGAGGATTGGGCTACAACTCTGGAGAAAGAGTTTGAATCCATGTTCAGCCATGGAAACTCCCTGGGTGACCCTGAGCAAGTCACACTCTCTCAGCATCAGAGGAAGGCAAAGGCAAACCCCCTTGCTAAGAAAACCCTGTTGTCATAAGTTGGAAATGACTTGAAGGCATGCAACAACAACAATAAAAAAATGATCCAAGTGTACTGGATGAAACTCTCATTTCTGGAAAAGAAGGAAGTTATAGTCTTAAAAGATCTGGCAGTTAGCAGGTTAGAGAAGCTTACAAGAAAATACCACCACGATGCAGGTGGTAGATCCCATACCAGTGAGGCCATGAATCCAGTCCAGGATTTCACACAGGTTTTAAATGAGCCCTCCAAGGTTCTGTACCCTTGCTCTAAAATTAGTCTGGCACCATGGATGGCACCTTTAAAGATGGCAGAACCTGGATTGGATTTGTGTCATAGACACAGGAGCTGTGTCAATTTTATATTTGATACTGGAGTAAGATTTTTAAAATGATTAGAAAGTACCATATTTGCCAGCATATAAGACACACCTGTGTATAAGACTCACCCCATTTGTACAGTGGCAAATACTATTTGCCGGCGTACCTGTTTTCAGACATTATTTTTCAGGGGAAAAAAGTGAGTCTTATACACCAGCAAATACAGTATTCTTAATCCTGGTCAAAATCCTGTTTTAATTGGAATCTGAAGGTTAGGCAAGATGTACACTGTATTTGGTGTCTGTGTCTCCATCTTAACACACCTGCTTCCTCTTCTAGGTGCTGGGGTTGGAGAAGTTGAAGTCATCATCCAAGACCCGACTGGCAAGAAGGGGACAGTTGAGCAGCACCTGGAGGACAAAGGCAACAGCACCTACCGTTGCACCTATAAGCCCACTCTGGAGGGCACATACACTATCTATATCACCTTTGGTGGGATCCCTATTCCCCGCAGCCCGTATACGGTCACTGTGGGGCAGGGTGAGTTTCCCATCATGCAGTGGACTTAGCTGGTGGGGCATCTTTGTCTTTCACCCTGCTGCTTCTGCTTGGTTTTTTCTCTCTTCAGAAAGTGTGTGTTGGAGCAGGGAGGGTGCTCTGTTCTCTGCTCTCTGCTAACTTCTCTCCTCTCTGCCTGCCTCCTCTGTCCTGGGCCAGCTCTCCTCTTCTCTCTCCTTTCTTCTCTGAAGAGCCATCTCCCTGGATCTCTGCTGGTACTCATCTCCTCTCAGCTGCTCAGCGCCTGGACCCAGGGCCAATGGTATTTTGCTCTTGGGGCATCATGGGTGGGGTGATCCTGTGGTGGGGGTTTATGAGAGTGTTCTCTACAAGGACAACCTGTTGGCTTAAGATCACTCCCACCTTCTTTTTGTGGTGGGAGAGTTAATAAGGCCCTTGGCGTCTTAGTGAAGGTGAAAATACTCCCAGTCAGGAGTAATAGAATCCTCTTTCCTTTTCTCTTTCTCAAGGGAGGTGTTGTGCTCACTCTCCTTTTTGATTTCTCTGTGCTGTAGCATGCAACCCCAATGCCTGCAGGGCGGTGGGCCGAGGTCTGCAACCCAAAGGTGTCCGGGTGAAAGAAACTGCAGACTTCAAGGTGTACACAAAAGGCGCTGGCAGTGGCGAGCTCAAAGTTACAGTAAAAGGCCCAAGTAAGTTTGTGTGTCCTTGTATGCCTGCATGTCTAATTGTACTTTCAACATGCTCAGGGGTATTGCTGTTGCTTCTGTTGTTCATAGTTCAAACTGTATCTCACATGAGGTTGCTCCTGTGGGACATAGAATGTACTGCAAAGCTGTTAAGTGCCTGCTCAGATCTAATAGGAGACATACAATGTCAAGTGGCTCTTACAAAGAGCACTGAGAGGGTAGTGCCCTGCAAAAAGCATTAATGCAGTGCTGAGTTCTTGATTCTATTATGCCAGTGCCTTTTGCTTGGAGGTGTGATGGTTCTGGCTCCTTACTGAGTGAACTACTTGTTTACTCATTTCCCTTACAGATCCTTTTCACAGGTGTGAGTTAGCTTGTCGGCACCCATAGTTGGCCCAAGACATTTTGCTGCCCAGGGCTAAGAAGATGGTGCCTCTTCCTGTTCCTTGTACAGAAAGTGATGAAATGTAGTAGTTGAAATGTATTTCAGCAGAGAAGACTAGAAAGCATCCTTTGCCTCACCTGAAAGCAGCAGAGTTGCTTTGTGGGTACAGGGCAGGCTGTGTGGCAGCTCTTGTCCTGACACCTTGGCACCATTCCTTGCCCTGCAGCATCTCACTCCATGTAATGGGAGGACTAGCCTGTTGCAAGTGACAGCAGGCTAGTAGATGAATGGCCACAACTAGGGAGTGGCTTAGGGAGCCGGGTATGTTTAGTTTGTAGAAGAAAAGGTTAAGAGGGGACATGATAGCCATGTTCAAATATATGAAGGGATGTCATGTCGAGGAGGGAGCGGGCTTGTTCTCTGCTGCTCCAGAGACTAGGACAAGGAGCAATGGATTCAAGCTGCAGGAAAGGAGATTCCACTTAAACCTCAGGAAGAACTTCCTGATGGTCAGAGCTGTTCGGCAGTGGAATATGCTGCCTGGGAGTGTGGTTGGGTCTCCCTCTTTGGAAGTTTTTAAGTAGAGGCTGGATGGTCATCTGTCAGAGTGCTTTGATGGATGTTCCTGCATGGCAGAGGTTGGACTGGATGGCTCCTATGGTCTCTTCCAACTCTGATTCTAGAGATGCATGTGATGACTTTCTCTAAGGGTAACGCAGAACACTTTCCTCCTGAGTGGGTTTTAAAGCATAGCTGTGCTGAGCTGCCTTATCTCTCTGACAATACAAGGGCCCCCGGGAGTCATGAAACAAAAGGAAGACCATGTGATGCTGTTTTCACTGTGAAAGCTAAACAAGTTTACCTATTCAATGCCTGCATAGAGAGATGAGCTAGGAAGGAGCATCTGTTGCAGAGGTTCTCAGCTTTTGTACCCTTGAGATGATTGGGACTCCTGCTCTCAGAATTCCTAATCATTGGCCATACTGGCTGAAGCATCTGGGAAATGAAGTTCAAAGCACCTGGAGGGCCAGAGGTTGAAAACCTGTGCTCAGACACATTCAGAGTTCAGCTTCTAGAGAAAGGAGCAGAAATTTGCCTAAACATAGCTGTTGCCTGCTGAGAAAATCCTTAACATCATCTTCTCCTCTGTCTCTTTGCTGAAAACAATGATAAATTCTATAAATCCCTCTAATGTGGCTGCTGTCAGGCCCCATTGTTCGGCAGGGGGGCCGTGAGAATTCTTGGGTCTCTGGGCAGGAAGTGCCAAAGGAATGGGCCTTGCGGGAGGGGCTCCTCTTGGTATGCGTACTTTAAACAAGGAAATGTTGCTGAGCCAAGGCAGTAAATTGCATTATTGTGGTAGAGCAATTGGGGAGTGTGCATATGTGTGTGGAGCGGAATGGCAAGGCAAGCAGAACCACAAGTTGCCCGTAGAAGGGTCATAATGGGGGTCCTGTCTAGGCTGGAAGCAGAAGATGCTGCAAAACAAAGGCATGTGAATGATGGAGAGAGGCTGCTTTGACAGCTGTAACCCTGGGTTCAAACCACAAGCATTCAGAGTAGGGTTGGGCAACTAGGCCTGGGGCAGACTTGAGAAGCCTGGAAATAGTGTTGTTGGAGCCAAAAAACACGGCTGCTCCCATTTGGAAGATAACAATCTTGGGAATGTGGCTGCAGTTTATCCCCCTGGAGGCTCCATCCTATGAAGAACCCAAACGGAGGATGTGTTGCCCTTGGCAGCTGGTGGAGAACAATGTTCTGACATCCGGAATTCTCGGATTGTGAAACAGTCCTTCATGGGACTTAGATGTGAGCAACAGGCTGTAAACCTTGTGGAAACACAACAGACATGTTCAGGCAAAATACCTTCTGGCTGTTGAAGGGGAGAGTGGGGTTATGCCCCTTGGTCCAGCCTCCTTGCTGGCCTGGGGTGTTTTGTTGCCTGAACACGCCAGGCAGGTGGACGGTCCCTCCCATTTCCCAGTCCGTTTAATGAAGCTGACTGGACTGATGTTTGAATCTGACTGCAACACTGGAAATGGAAAAGCTTCCTTTACCACAGGAGTGCTGTATTGGACTTATTCCAACATGACTGCCCAGTATTGTTCACAGGATGGAGGAGAAACATGGAGGCTGTTTAGGGATAAATGGCCTTATTTTTCTCTTGATCGTGGGAAGCATGAGCTCATTTATGTTGGGTTGTAGGGTTTTTCCCTTTTGTATGTGTTTTTTTACTACTCCTGTTTGCAGTGCAGCCTGCTTCCCTCATCAGCAAACCTGGCCAAAAATATTTTGCTTCTTGAGGCAGAGCAGCAAATGTTGCCCACCACTCTGACTCAAGATATATATTGTCCAAAGATGGCTGAGTTATTTTGCTACCGGAGCAGAAATCCCTCTCTTTTGCTGGCAATAAAAATGCAATGATAAATGAAATAGCAGTTTACTGCCATTTTAGTAATACCTGAAATTTCTTGCCCGAGACAACAGTAGGGTCATTCACTGTGGGCTAGTCCTACTCAGTTGTCCCCCTTACCATTTCTCTCTCCACAGAAGGACTAGAGGAACGTGTCAAGCAGAAGGACTTGGGTGATGGCGTGTATGGCTTTGAATATTACCCCACTGTGCCTGGCAACTACACAGTCACAATTACTTGGGGAGGGCAGCACATCCCTCGCAGGTGAGACACAGATAATGTTAGTATGGGGGAAAGTTGAGGGTGGCCATAATAAGAAGGTTCTGCTTGTATGAAAGACATGGGGAAGAACACGTGATTAGGCTCAAGGTGACATTATGACCTACAGGGATGCCTTGAATCATTTCCCATTCTCCTTGATTCAAATGCAGTAGCGTTCAAGGTGATGGTCTTGATTATGGAGAATTCCTTTCATTTTAGTCAAGCATATTTTTTATCTTCCTTAGGACTTTTTTTAATTAAGATTCTAACGTCAACAATATTTTGAAGTGCTTTGTGAAAGCCTCGGCTGGGGCTGCGCACCCTGATGACCTTGGGATGTCTGGGATTACAGTTCTATATAACCCATCCATCATGGATGTAGTCAGAGATTATGGGAGTCATACTATGACACATCAGAATAGCATTAGGTTGCTTATCTTTGGCCTTGATCTTGCAAGCGGAATGTTGTAATGCAATAGGGTCCTACCCAGTTTGTATTTTCTGAACAGTACACAACTAAAATTCAAGGGGAAAAGCTTGCAGTAGTGTAGAACTAGACTGCTTTAACACTTCTGTGGCTGAGACTAAGCAGAAGCATTTTTTTTTCACTACTAGCCCATTTGAGGTGAAAGTGGGAACAGAATGCACAAACCAGAAGGTGAGAGCCTGGGGACCTGGCTTGGAAGGAGGCGTCGTTGGCAAGTCAGCTGATTTTGTGGTGGAAGCCATCGGAGATGATGTTGGCACATTAGGTAACTTGGAAGGCCAGACAGTGACCTAATGTGGTCCTGAATTAATGGCTGTAGTCATCTTGATGTTCACACCATGCAGAAAAAGATACTGAATCTCGGTCCCGGCAGGACAGAAGTGTTCTGATCCAATGAAGAAAGATGGATCAAACAGAAATGCCTCAGCCTGCTTTTCCACACCTTTTTAGAGACTCAGATTTATAGTATGGTGCACACCTAGATTCAACTCTGAACTTGGATACCCAGTTGTTGGGAAGCACCAGGTGTGCACTTAAATGGTCAACATTAGTGCTGCAGCTACAGCCATTGCTGTGGATGCTGAATCTGGCCCTCGTGGTGCATATCTTGGGTACATCCCATTTGGATTCCTGTCACATGCTCTACATACATCTGCCTTTGAAAAGTGTTAGGGAAATTCAGTCGGTCTGGAATGCTACATCTGGGTGGATCACAAAAAACATGTAACTCCCTTCTTGTGACAGCTTCAGTGGTGATGAGTCTGTTTCTGGGCACAGTTCAAAGTGTGCTGATTATTGCCTATGAAGCCAGATATAAGAACGGGTATTTCTCCCATGTTTTAAGTTTTGGGATCTTGACACAAGGCCTTTCTCTTACTCCTGCTGTCACTTTTTGAGTATTTGGGAGTGACTTTCCTGATGGCCACTCACAAGCTCTGGGACTCCTTGTGGAAGGAGGCTAGGAAGGGTCCCCCTCTTGTCCTTTGACCAACAGGCAAAAACATCTTTGTTGCATCAGGCCTTTGGCATCCAAGCTGGGCTGTTGTTGAAGATGGCCGGAAATGACTACATGCTCTTGTTTGTTTCTGTCAGTTTGTTTTAATTTTCCTCTGTTGCCACCAGTGCTTTTTGTCTCTGAAAAGTGGAATGCAGATGAATAAACTAAAGTTTTGCCTAGTGTCTCTCTTTCAGAGGCCAGTGGTTCCCTGCCAGCCACTAGCCGAGTTCTGATCCTGTGTCCCCCCTCCCTCAATCCCATGCCTTACAGGTTTCTCAGTGGAGGGCCCTTCGCAGGCAAAAATTGAGTGTGACGACAAGGGTGATGGCTCTTGTGATGTGCGCTACTGGCCACAGGAGCCTGGCGAATATGCAGTCCATGTGCTCTGTAACAACGAAGACATCAAGCTCAGCCCCTTCATGGCAGAGATCAAAGCTACTCCCAAGGACTTCCACCCTGAGAAGGTAGATTGAACATACTCTGGAGCTCTGGGTGATGGTTTTCTCTTGTATCACATCAAGGACTTTGTGTGTACATATGTGTTTATACAATCTCTGGTGGGGAGCAGATTTTGAAAAGAGAGTAGCTGTGGGGCTCATGTTGGTGAGTGGAGAGAGCTATGTATTCTGAAGTGTCTTCTCAAGGCTGTGTCTGCACAGAGCATTTATATCCAGTGTTTGATTCTTGTGGCACACTGCAGATGTTGCTGGACTGCAACTCCCAGCTTGCCTCACTATTTGGTATGCTGACTAGGGCTGCTGGGAGTTGCAGTCCAGCAACATCTGAAGGGCAGCATGATTCCCACCTTAGTTTAAATTTACTGCTCTTGTCTGATATGAATGTTTCTTCCCTTGGAGAACTGACTTCTCCAAGTTAACAGTTGTAAAGCAGAGATGGGAATCAAATGGTCCTCTTGATGTGGCTGGACTGCAGTTCCCAAAATTCCTCTCCACTGGCCATTCTGGCTAGGGCAGATGGGAATTGCAGTCCAACATGTGAAGGTCTGCATGGTCCCCTGTGGCAGAGGAATTTGGAGTATTCACCAAGGCTCAGAACTAAGGAAAGGTTATCTTGAGGTTCCGGATAAGATTACCAATGGTAAGCAAAGTGGCAAGTCCTATTGGCTGCCTTGTTTGAACTCTGATTTCCTGTTTACTTACCCCCATTTATGTTTTCCCTCCAAGTAGCTGTAGGGCACAAGTAGCACAAAACAAGAACAGCCACCCACAAACTACCCTATAGACTTGTGTCCCTGCTGAGAAATTATTATACCATGTTACAGTGAAGGTTGCAATATGCAAATGTTAAAGATTGCAGTGAAAGAAATCTCCTCTTTTCCTCTGTGATAGGATGTGCACTTTCATTGACTGCCAAGTTGTTTAGGATGTTATATCTCTTCTGGCTGCCCTTACATGCATTGGAAAAGCCTGTATGGGAATCTTGCAGCATGGTGGAAGCTGCTTTAGATCTCACAGCTCTTTTTACCCATTTCCAGGTAAAGGCCCATGGCCCAGGACTAGAGAAGACTGGAGTTGCAGTCAATAAGCCTGCGGAATTTACAGTGGATGCTAAAAGTGGTGGAAAGGCACCTCTCAAAGTGCAAGTGCAGGTGAGGTTCGTTTTCACTAGCAAAGTGCAGGTAGGGATTCCTAGTTGGAGTTATCCAAATATGTGTGACTACAAACTCCAGCATTGCAGTCAGCATAGCAGCCATGCTGGGGTAATGAGGGCGGTAGTCCAGGACATCTGGGAGGCCCAATTGTGTGCAGGGGGGAGGCAGATGAGAGAAGAGGCTTTGGAGAGTTGTAGGAGAGGATGTGTCAAAGAGCTGGAAGGATGACATGTGCCAGAATATAATATTTTCCAATTTTCTCCATCTCAGGATTCGGACGGATCTCCTGTGGATGTCTCCGTGAAGGACAATGGCAATGGCACCTACAGCTGCTCTTACCTGCCCAAGAAACCAGTGAAGCACACAGCCATGGTCTCCTGGGGAGGAGTCAACATCCCCAACAGTCCTTACAGGGTCAGATTTGTCTCCCCTGCAGCAGTAAGGAAAGGGGTTTGGGGAGGAGGGCAGAGCATAGGACTCCATTATCTGCACTCCAAGAGAGTAAAAAGTCCTATAAAAGGGTCAAAATCAAAGGTTGGCATCATGTGGGTTCATCTCAATTAGACAGTCTCCATTCAATCAGTTGTTGAATGGTGAGCCAACATGTAGATAAATCTAATGGATTCAGGAGGTATACTTCAGTCAGGACTGAAAGAGAATTTAGGATGATCAGTGTCTTTCCATTAGTGTAGGGCCTTCCGGGTGTTGTTGGTATGCTGACTATAGCTGATGGGAGCAGCAGTCCAACAAAATAGAAGGTTACACTTTGTGTTCCCATGCATAAGCAAGTAGCTTCTGTTTACAGTGGAATAATATTTTCCCTGTATGATCCACAGTGTCTTTCCACTGCAAATATATTGCCCCTGCTGCTCTGTACTGTAGCTGAGTGTGAGGTTCTGTTGTTGCTGATGTACTTGTGTTGTCAAATGTCACAACCACACTTATAATCCCACCTCTTTCCTGTCATAAAAGTCCAAGTGGCATCTGTGGGGACCAGACTCAGCCTTCCTTAGCTTCAGCAAAGTGGCAGCATCATGTACCTTAGACAATGCTGTGAGTCTGTGGCATTCCTGCTCCTCTTGGATTCTGTGCTAATGCCATTCTGAAATTCTCTTCTCTGTCTGATTGCCCCCAGGCTGCACTGCCTGCAGTTTTACCCTGTGGTCTGTTAGTGAACAAGCTACAGATGTCCAGGGGTTAATTAAACCTTCATGGGCCCTCTCAATTTGAATTTTTTCCCTCCAAAACTAGAGGTGACTGATTCGGTAGATGTACTCTAGTTAGGGCTAGCAGCTGCATTTTGACCAAGAGCTGCTCTTACAGGTTTCCAGGTTCTCCCAGTTTGCCCAAAATTTCTCATTTTTTGGTCTTCGAAAGTCACATAATTTCCACCCCCGGTAGAGTCCATGCAAAGATAGATAGATAGATAGATCTCAAACATATTGCAAGGCTCTCTGTCTTAGGAAGGTTGGATTATCCTAACTCAGTCTTAAGGGGTTGAACACCCACCTGTAACAGCAACAACTGGACTTTTCTTACTTTCCTTGTCAAATATATATATATATATATATATATATATATATGATAAGGAAAGTAGAAAAGTGTGCGTATTATATGTGTGTATTATAAGTGTACGTATTATAATTGTGTATGAGTGCTGTGTGTATTTTTAGGGCAAGAGCTCCAGGGATAAGTTAACAAGGGGTTTCTTTATGTCCCAGCAAGAAATGGCACAGCTTTGTGAGAGCTGTGTGTTTCAGTTGTGGAGCATGTCCACCCTACTCCATGGACGTTCCCTCCCCCATCCCTCTAGCCAAGTTTAGAAGCAACAATCACCCTTTTTGTACATGACTCATAGGTGAATGTTGGAGCTGGCAGCCACCCCAACAAAGTGAAAGTATACGGTCCTGGTGTGGCAAAGACTGGCCTGAAAGCTCATGAGCCAACCTACTTCACAGTGGATTGCACAGAAGCTGGGCAAGGTAAGCCTAGAAACATTTTCATGGATGGATCTCTCTTGGAATACTACCTCTGGCACTTCTGCAGTGGAGGCCTAGAAGCCATCTGAGTCCCCTTGCACCTTACACTCTTCCACATCCACCTGAGTGCAGTGTTGGTTTAGAGGGTGGAGAGAATTACAGTTCCTAGTATGAACCTGGAATAATTTTTAAGATCTACAAGAAAGGGCTTTCTCTCAGTCTTGCCACTTGGTGAGACTTGGCTTGGTGAGCCTTCTCAGTGGCTGTTCCCACCTGCTAGAGGCTAAGTCAGCCCCCTCCTTGCTCTCCTTTTGCCGGCAGGCAAAAATCTTTTTCTTTAAGCAAGCCTTTAATGTGCAGGCAGGGAGGCTGCTTATCGGGTAGTCTGTTCTGTTTATTTTTTTAACTTTTGTAAGTGTTTTAAAGGATTTCTTATTATTTGATGTGGTTATTTTTCATTGTTTTAAAAACATTTTTTTTGATTGATTCTTTTTGGGAGCTGCTTTGGGTCCCACTCTGGAAGAAACTGACATACAAACAAATAAAATTAAATTAAATAAGCAGGCAAGCTAGCTCAGATGACCCAGTTGATCTTGCCTGGATCCTCTGCTATTGGCAAGTTGGAAGCAGAGCTAAAGGAAGTCAGGTAAATTTATAGGGAGTATCTGATATGCAGGAAGATATTGGGTGCTACTGGAATAATGGCAGGGGATTCTATCCCACAGCACTAGGTTACCGATGACATAAATCTGGGAGAGGCCACTTGGCACTTCCAGATTTTTGGCTTACAACTCCCACAGCCCTTTACCATTGGCTATATAAGATTAAGATGATGTGAGTTCTAGCCCAGAACTTCTAAGAGGACAAAGTTTCCTTACCCTGACAGTTTAAGTACATGTGATTTCTGATGCTTGCTTTATTATAGCCGTCTTTACTTTTTCAGGAGGTTCCAAATGGTCTACCAAAAGTTTGAGCTATGAAAACTAAAATTAATCCTCTGGTGTTCAGAGGCATTATATATTAGCCCCCATAAAGGTCAGCATGGGGAAAAGGATGTGTGTCTTAGTATCACTTGTGTGTTTCAATAATAGGATGTTGGAATACGTAGGCCTTGCTTGGTCTGTGGTCTTGCAACAGAAGCAACTGGGCAGGATGGAATTGTTGAAGCTGTTTCTAATTGGGAGCCTAAGGAAATTTTCCCTGAAAATACTTATGTTGAAGGGCAGGGCAGAAATAGACTTCTTATTCTCTTGAACTAAGAAAGCAAAATATGAGGCACTTTCTGGTTCTATTTAGATGACTCACACACCCCTTCAATACTGATCAGTTCAGTAAAAGCCTTTTGTATCCTAACGCTGTTGCTCGTGGGCTGGGTTGTTATCCCTCCTGATTTCCTGTAGTTGAGTGGCCCTCCAGGGCTGCATGTCTCACAATGCAGGATGAGGGAGATGAAGAGGAGTACACACACTAGATGTGGGAGCTGTGTATATACATACCATTCACTTGAACTCAGACCACCCCAAACCGTAGGGCAAGGGTGGGATTTTTGTGTCTAGATGTTCTCCCAACCCCTGTCAGCCAGCCTGGCCAACAGTTGAGGATAATGGAAATTGTCTTCTTACAACATCTAGAAAATCCCTATGGCTTTATGGCTCTGAACATGCAAGTAAACCAGGTGCCTGTCTGCTCAGCACTCCAGTGCCTTCAGTTTCCAGGGATGGAGTAGTAGCTAAAACTCTGGTCTTATCAGTGCAAATATCTGTTGTTCGGAAAGAACAGCTGGGGGAGAGGATCTTAAATGCCACTTCCCAGGTGAAGTCCTTTGCTCTCCACCTACTGCTGAAACACCCAGCCTTCCTCTCTAGCTGAATGTATGCATACATGTGTACTTTTAAGCCCTGCAAAGCTAGGACAATTCTGAGATCTGTCCTTTTAGCTTCAAGCTAGAGTGTGAGGCTGAGCATGGCAAGTGGGAGATGTGGGCACTGACCAGAACTGTAGCATCAACACTGGGAATTTCTTCAAGCACTCCAGCATGGGTCTGTAGTACTATAACAAAGGTGGGAATTGTGTGTCCCTTTAGATGCTATTGTACTACAACTTCCGTCAGCCCTTTATCATTGTCTGTATTGAATTCAGCTGGTGGGTGTTGTAGGCCAAAATTTTGAGGGCCACTTTTCCTTACATCCTTGGTCAGAGCTTGGAAACATAATTTTTTGGGCTATGACTTCCTTGAGCTACAGATGCACCCTTGCAGGTATGGAAGCTAGAATTTTTTTAAAAAGTCCTCTCCAAGCCCTACCCCTGGCCATTAGATCAGATATTCTGGAGAGACAGGCAGAATGTGTGTGCAAATGCCTGTGTCTAAGAAGACACACAAATGCATTTTTCTAAGAAAAAGACAGGATTACAGAAGCTGCAGTACAGTGAGAGTCAATCGTCCCTCAAAAAGACTGGGGATCCACAGCATGCTTTGGAGATGGTTACCAACTTTAAAGCAGCAGCCCTTCTCCCTCCACCTATTGAACCTTGATTCTTCTTTAAGGTGATGTGAGCATTGGAATCAAGTGTGCACCAGGTGTTGTGGGCCCAGCCGAGGCAGACATTGACTTTGACATCATTCGAAATGACAACGATACTTTCACAGTCAAGTATACGCCCCGTGGTGCTGGCAGCTATACCATCATGGTGCTTTTTGCTGACCAGGTAAGACCTCTTTTCAGGATGGTTGCTGTCAGATTGTGTGTGTGCGAGAGAGGGAAGTGACTGTAGCTGTGGTGTTCACTTCTTTCCTCTTAATCTTTAGCCCACTCCCTCCAGTCCCATCAGAATCAAAGTGGACCCCTCACATGATGCTAGCAAGGTCAAGGCTGAAGGACCGGGCCTCAACAGGAGTGGTGAGTTTGGACGCTCAGTCAACCAATGTGACTTGGCAGGTGGATATGTGGCTGGAAAGTTGGACCAGGATCAAAGGCAGGGAAAGGCTCCTTGAAATTTGTGCAGAAGAGGGAGTTGCAGTATATGTATTAAAAAGATGTTCCTTATCTTAAAAGCTTGGGTTTGGTACAAGCAACTCCCATCTGTTTGTGAACCCAGGGTGATGCTTAAATTGCACTGGGTCTAGCCCGCTTGCTTACTGTTTTTAGAACAAAGTGAGCAACCATTTTTTAGCTGAGCTTGGTCCGCAGTCCAGTGATCCCCTGCATACAGGATGACATCAAGGGTATTGCTAATGTTGCTGGTTCCTTTGTTGAAGAAACCAGCTAGGGCTTCAGCTCCAAGAGTTGAGTCTGCTCTGCTTTGTCTTCAGAAACGTAGGCAAGGGTGGGAGGTGGGGAGCAAAGCCAGACACATTCAGCTAGTGTGTTGATATGTGCCTGAGCCACAAGGTAGATTTGGCTGGCTCTTGAAATGCCTCGCTGTCTTGAAATGCCTCCTCATTTTTCACATGTCGAGAATGCAAAAAGGGTGCAGTATTAGATGGGAAACATCCATAGTCTGGTGCTGAGGTTGTTACTTAAGAGACTGGGGCTTTTTTCACTCAAAGCCCCCCCCCCATTATCCTAGTACTACTTAGGAAGCTCTGCATCTCCCTCCCATAGATGTATTTCATAGGCAACGAATGATTCTCTGGAACTTCCCCAGGATGCCATGGAGTGGGGAGAAAACTGCTGTAGGTTTACAGGCCTGCTTTCTGCCCCTACAATCCTCACAGTTCCTCTCACCCAAGATTAGAAGTGGAGGTGTCCCTAAGGAATGCCATGGCTGCTGCAGTCTTATCTGTGATCTTAATATCTGCTGTAGTTTACCTTCCATAAATGAGTTTTATCTCTAATTCTACTCTCTGCTGTAGTCATATCTGTAATTGTTCAACCCATCCATTAGAAATAGGAAGCTAAGTGATTCTTGTAGCTCAAACTAAAAGAAAGGGGTTGGAGGAAGAGAATAGAATCATAGAGTTGGAAGAGACCCCAGGGGCCATCTAGTCCAATCCCTTGCCATGCAGGAACCCACATCAAAGCACTCCCAACAGATGGCGATCCAGCGTCTGTTTAAAAACCTCAAAAGAAGGAGACTCTACCATACTCCGAGGCAGCATTTTCCATGGCCGGACAGCTCTGACCATTGGAAAGTTCTTCCTGAGATTCAGGTGGAATCTTCTTTTCTGCAACTTGAATCTGTTGCTCCTTGTCCTAGTCTCTGGAGCAGTGGAAAACAAGCCAGCTCTGTCTTCGACATGACATCCCTTCACATATTGAAACATGGCTATCACGTCCCCTCTTAACCTTCTCTTCTGCAGAAAAACCCTCTGCAGAAAAGCCCTCTAAAATGGGTAGTTGAATTCTTCATTGATTTTTTTTTTTAATCAGTAGGTAGAATTTAAAGCTTAGCAAGATGGTAAAAACAATATGAGAGAAGCCTTAGAAAATCCTCTGTAGAACCACCAGGTCAGGGGAGCAGTGAAGCAGTTGGCAAGCTGTGTGTTATTCAGCATATTAAGATGATTCTTGCTAAGGAGTATGGCTGGATGATTTGTGGAGTTCCAGATATTACTGGGATTCACTTGCCATAAGCCTCTAACAAGGAAAGTCCTGTACTGAGGGATGATGGTAATTGTGGTCTGAGAACTTCATGTTCCCAACCCTGTCTGTGGGCTGTGGCAGACTGTTTAATAATTCCCTTCTCTCTTCTCCAGGTGTAGAGATTGGCAAGCCAACCCATTTCACAGTCAACACCAAGGCAGCTGGCAAGGCCAAGCTGGATGTTCAGTTCACTGGCCCAGCCAAGGGAGAGGCTGTTAGAGACTCTGAAATAATTGATCACCATGATAATACCTATACTGTCAAATATACCCCTGTGCAGCAGGTAAGTTGGTTGGGAAGAAATGGGCATACTTGAAGCATGATCTCCTGGGCAGCTTTGGTCTTAAGCTGAGAGTAAGCAGGGCAGACTAGACTCGAGGGTTTTTTCTTGGTTGGGAGAGGGAATCCCAGGATTCTTGGCAGCTTTAGGGGAACTGAGTGGTTATCACCTTCTTATAAGCTTAGTCTTGTATCTTTGGCTCCAGAGTAGTATAGAAGAGGATTCCCCCACCCTGTAAAGGAGTGTTTTGGTGATTGCTTGCCTCTGGTTTCCATTGTCTTCAAAACACTATCACAAAATAAATAGTGACAAACGCTAAACATAAATCCATGCCGTTGTCCGAACAGTCTACAGTTGTTGAAAATCTAATCTAAATGCAAGAGGAGTCCATCAAATGGAGAGTCCCACATACAGGCTTTGCCACTTTAGCAAAACTATGTTTTCAGTCAGTCTCTATTAAGAATGTAAGAGACTGGGCAGGAAAAGGGGGAGGTTGTGAATTATTCTGCTTATCACTCAGAACTGTTCCTTGAGGTGAGTAAACTGTTGAAGTCCAGGACCACCCTTCTGTGTAAAAATGGCTGCATACAAGTAAGGCTGGTGTTAGATGGAGCCAAAACTATAGGGTGGGGGAAACCTCTATTCTGCCACCCTGGTGTCCCTTGCCACGTCTCTCACATTTACAAGTGTTGAGGAGAGGAATACTAGCTCTTCACCTCTGCTGTGTTCTGATGACCGTTTGCCTTGTATACCCCTCTTAATCTCAGAGCAAAACTTAATGGAAGGAGAGGGCGGCAGCAGCATCGTTAGGGGGAATGCCTTTCTCATGGGTAAAGGAAAAGCTAAACTTCTCCCCTCCTTATTGTTCAGCTGATGGAGGAAGAAGGGATGGCAGAGGTCTAGCCCCAGATCTGTGCTGAGGTGCTGGGCTCTGTCCCTCACACCCCCTTCTCCCCTCTCTATTTGCTCAGGCGCTTCCCAAGAAGCGTCCTGTTAGAGCACGGTAGAAGAAGTTTGGGTGGATGGGGGTGCTGATAGAGGCTGGATTGGAAGGTTGCCTGCTGTGGGAGATGGATGATACCACTGTATCCTATCTTACAGGGTAACATTGGTGTGAATGTAACATATGGAGGAGACCACATCCCCAAAAGTCCATTCAATGTGGGAGTGGCACCCACCCTGGATCTCAGCAAAATCAAGATCTCTGGACTTGGAGACAGTATGTATCTGACTAACTTGAACTTTGAGCATAGCAATATTTGTTTCTGCTTTTTCTAATTATAGGGAAGCAATGGAGAATGCCATACTAGGACTCGTTCTGAGTCATGGTGGTTGTAGTGGTCGGTCTACATCTTTGCTGTCCCAACTCCTTTGCTTCTCACCAGTGAGGTGACCTGCCTGCTGTGGCAGTCAACGAACCCAATGAGTTGTGAAGAGGATGCTGAACTGTATTGCCATTCTAGTTGTTAGCTGCCTGCTCAACATCTCAGAATCTCAGAGTGATGCTGAATTCACCCCAATACCAGTTTACTCTCTTCTCCTTTTCCATCTCCTGTCAGAGTGGAGTCACTGCACTTGCCTGCAGCTATAGCCCTGGCCAGAACAAGGAAAACAAGGAAAATTTGTACAACAACAAATTTTTGTGGGCCCATTTGTGCTCTGAATTGGCTTAAAATTTGTGCTCTGAATTGGCTTAAACTGTTACAGCTGTTACCCTGAAAAGAGCACTGGAGATTTCACCAAGCTCACACGCCACTGTTAGAAGAAATAAGCCGCTCCCCTACACCCTCCATGCTTATAGTCTGTGAATTCCTTGGGAGTAAAACCAAGATGGAAAACACTTTTGTAGGAAGAGGCAGGTGTTTAGGGGGCTCCTTAGTGTCTGTGCAAATAAAACATTTTCCTCCTTGGATGGTTGCCAGGGCCAGAAAACTGGAAGCATTCCAGAGGCCTCTTTGTTTTTCAGGAAGCGCAATTCATGCCAATGTTTGTTCCTCCCCTTGGCTTAGTCCCAGCCCCAAAGTATTATCACCTTCTCCAGGTCTTGGGATATGGTGGCACATATCTGAAAAGCGTTACCTAGAATAGCAATGGGAAAACTTCGGCTCTTCCAGATAATTTTGGATTATGACTCCCACAAGTCTTTCTCTTTTGGTCACTCTAACTGGGACTTCTGGGAGATGAAGTCCAAAAAATTTCCTTCCCTGATCTAGTAGGAATAGAGTGTTTACTTCAGCTATGGTGATTCTGTGGTAATCCTTAAGGTACTCAGTATGGGAAAAGGGACTTGGTGTTATGGAAATTGTGGATTGTGTGGGGAGAACGAGGTGACTGTGGTTAGAACAGAGCTGTACAGAGAATGAGATGACACACAGCCCATTTTTGCAGAAGTGGAAGTGGGCAAAGACCAGGAGTTTACCGTCAAGTCCAAGGGGGCTGGAGGCCAAGGCAAAGTAGCTGCCAAGATCACAGGCCCTTCCAATAAGCCTGTGCCCTGTAAAGTGGAACCAGGACTCAGCTCAGACAACAGTGTGGTAAAGTTCATCCCACGTGAAGAAGGACCCTATGAGGTGGATGTGACCTATGATGGAGTGCCCGTTCCAGGCAGCCCTTTCCCAGTAGAAGCTGTGCCTCCCACCAACCCATCCAAGGTAAGAGTTCCCAGTTGAGAATATGAGTGGGTTGGGATTTCTCATTTATTTATAGTCTTTATAGGGAGGGTTTGAATGTATAAGACTTCTATTGTGGTAGTCACTTCCTGTCTACCTTCAAAATTCTAGAATCCTGGGCATTTTCTTGGAGCATGCACCTTCTCAGTGTGGTGATTGTAGGCATGTGCAGAATGCCATTTGTGATTGGTGTCCTTTTTTCTAACCAAATTCACCTTTGTAGAAAGCCACTCCCCATGCTCTCTTTCTAACAAGAAGCTGGGGTCAAGTGAGTGGTTCCCATGCCTGTTTCCATGTACTTTGGGAAGAGGATTCAGCTCCTTTAAGGTTCAAACAAAAACTTAACTGTATTCAGTGCATTACTGACATTCCTGGTAGCCTTGTGCTCTGGCAGTTGGTATTACAGTGTTTTGGCCCAGCTAGCAAAGTCCTTGCTTGGAGATGGGAGACTTCCTTGAACATTTTATCTGACTCTCTTTTCCTTGCACTCACTGTGGTCAGGAGTGAGTCCTCAGTGCCTTCAGGTTCTTCAAGTAGATGTGAAGTAGGCTTTTTTGGTTCACTGTGATTGGGCCTTCAAGCTTAGGAAGTGTTAGCGGGTTGGGAACAGTGGTATAGAGCTATATTCTGGAGTGTAGGCTCCCTCATCGTGACAGCCTTTGCAGCAAGGCCATGGAGGACAGCTCAAAAATACAGGCAGTTGGATTGTTCTAAATCAACACGCCTGTTCTAAGAGTTTTCATCTCTACCAACAGCAGATCTTTGGTAGAGTTAAAAGGCCTTAAGTGCTCATTCAGAATTAGGCTGCCCTCGAAAAAACATGGCAACCAGTTATTGACTATGCAAAAGGATATCGTAAATAGACATTTAACAATGGTTTATATTACTAGGAAGTTCAAAGAAATAAAGGGATTTAGATTAATTTTTGAGTCTTTAGAAGACAGGGGTATATGTAAACCAATGAATTATGGAAAAAATGTAGGAAATTTATGTTTTAATTAAGTATTGCTTTTCTTTATCGTAAATCGAATTTGTAATTAATTATGTTCACCTTTGGATGCTAAGAAATAGCTAGAAAAGGTGTACTCAGCAGTTTAAAATGGTGAAGATATGTTTCATATGTTGAAAGGTAGCGTGATGACATTATTCTAGGTATTTGGTGAGGGAAGTCGAAAGGATTAAATTTATTGTTTAGCTTCTAAAATAAATCAAATGTGTGTGTATATATCTATCTATATCTATATAGATATATATGAAAAATGTGGAATATGGAAGCATATTTGTAAAATTATACAATTTACTAATATTTACTAATATTTTTACTAATAAAAAGAATTGGGGGGAAAGAATTAGGCTGCCCTGAAACATTTTGGATGACAACAGGGTAGCTCCCAATCATGTTATTGCTGACTCCCTCTAGCTATCATGGAGACTGCAGCAAAGTTCAGAAACAAGAGGGCAGCCAAAGGGAGGTGGCAAATGATGTCATCATCCCTGCTAATCAAAAATCCTGGCCTTTGGACCCGGTGAGCTATGACTCCACTACCTCATTGGTCAGGAACTTTTTAATTTGAAAGTTATATTCCTTCAGGTGAAAGGCAACAGTGACATACCCATGGAATGGGGGTAGAGGAGGAGACTAACTTGGAGATAAGCAGATGAATGCAAGCTTGAAGGCTGAACTACTGAACCTTCAGTGACTAGAGTGCTGTAGTACTTTTCAGAAAGGCACTCTGGCTATTACACACTGGGGTTGGCTTTTCAAGATTGCACATGCACCTACTTGGCCTGCATTCAATATGATTATAACATTGTTTTCCCTGAGGGGACATGGGCCCAAATGCAAAGTTCTCCAGTCAAACTCTAGGCACACCTCAGTTAGGCTTCTCTGCTATGGGACATAAGAGAGAACTAGGTGGGAACCAGGTAGTTTCAGTCTTATATTTTGGAATAATCTGATTTGGAGTTTTGCTCATGCTGTGTGAAGTGAGTGAGCCTATATGGTCTTCCTACAGGATCTGGTGCACCATGATATGAGTAAGTACACTTTCCTGGACAGAGCACTGCTTATAGCCTCCAAAACATTGCATACTTTTCAGTCCCTCTTTCTAGAAGGGAAATGCTGGTTTGACAGAATGAACTTGTGGCATCATGGGGGCTCTGTGTGCTTGCCCACTTACCAGTCTGATATCCACCATGTGTTTTAGACAATAAGTCCCTCCATAGAGAGGTTGTTCTCTAAAGCACTAACGCTGGGGATATTGGCAGTTGTGTAGCACATCTGGAGGATATTTGGTTGGAGAATACTGAATGACCTCCTTCCTATGCATCTTTGGTCTACAAAGAAAAGGTAGAGGCTGCTATAGTGGAAGGCCTAGGAAGTGGGTGTAAATCTGCGGACTTCAATGAGTTATCTGTCTTCCTCAGCAATATCTTACTTCAGTTTTGTGGGGCAAGTTCACTATTCACAAAGCATTTCTCTGTCTTAGTATGGTGAAACATCACCCTCAGGAAAGCACATTTATTTTAAAGCTGCCATTGAGTCATGGTTATTATGGATGTCTCAGGTGATTTTTATTTCCTTCTCCTCTCCCTTCTTCCCACCCCCAGGTGAAGGCTTATGGTCCAGGCCTGAAGGGTGGCTTGGCTGGTACTCCTGCCCCCTTTACCATAGATACCAAAGGAGCTGGAAATGGTGGTCTTGGTCTGACCGTAGAAGGTCCCTGTGAGGCCAAGATTGAATGCCTGGACAATGGAGATGGCACTTGCTCAGTCTCCTATTTGCCCACGGAACCTGGCGAGTATAACATCAACATCCTCTTTGCCGACACCCATGTGCCAGGTTCTCCTTTCAAAGCCCAGGTAGTACCTGGCTTTGACCCATCTAAGGTGAAATGTTCTGGCCCTGGCCTGGAACATGCCACAGTGGGCCAGGCTGGGGAGTTCAGCGTGGATTGCTCCAGTGCTGGTAGCGCCGAGCTCACCATTGAGATCATCTCAGAAAGCGGCACCCAAGCTGAGGTCCATGTGCGGGACAACGGGGATGGCACATACACCATCACGTACATCCCTCTCTGTCCGGGTGTCTACACCATCACAATCAAATATGGTGGGCAGCCTGTACCTAACTTTCCCAGCAAGCTCAACGTGGAACCAGCTGTGGACACCTCTGGTGTTAAAGTCTATGGGCCCGGCGTGGAAGGCAAAGGTAAGGATGTGGAGCAGCGTGGTTATAATGAGCCATCCTTTCAGTTATTCCTGAATAAGGTTGCCAAATGTCCCTTGTTATAAGAGACGTCTCTTGTTTGATGGTTGGAAGGCTTGCCTGTTATAGGGCTGGCAGGTATCTCTTTTTATAAAGGATGTCCCCTGTTTGAGGGCTGGAAAGCTTTTCCTTTTGTATAGACCAAACAAGGTGCTAAAACCTATTTTTGAGTGTGGGTCCTGCATAAAGACAGAAATGAGTGCATAATGTAATTTATGAATGTGGATGGTGTGTTAATTTTAGAGAAATGCATGGTTAAGTTAATTTCAATCAGTACTTGTATTTAGTATTTAGGGAGAACAGAAACTTGTTAATAACTGCTCCTGACTGTCAACCCTGCATGTCATGAATTCTGACTGTCCCTTATGGCTATTTTAAAAACCTGGTCACACTGTTGCTGCAAAGTGGCCAAACAACCTCTGTTGGAGGTTTTTTACAGAGAGATTGAATAGTTAGCTTACTGTAAGGGAGTTGGACTAGATGGCCTTTCTGTGGGACTCATTCTGCCTTTTGGGAATAATTCTGATCTCCCCAGTCATAGGGAAGATGCACTGGAGATCTTAATCCTTAATCCTTAATAAATCCTTCTAAGATTTATTAGGTGTTGTACATGAATCTGACGCCTTACAATAGAGGACTTGAAGTGTATAGGCTGAGGTGGAGAGTAGCGAACATGTGAGGGCTGAGATCCTTTTAAATTGAGCAAGGGGCTTGTCTGTTGTATGTGGACTTAAATCATTTGTGGATATGGTAGTAACATACAGAGTGGATTGGGAAGAGATGTCTCATTCTCAGTTTTTGACTCAGAGCCAAAAGCATGATCTGCAATACTTTCTGAAGTGGTGTTGGCTGTAAGTTAAGATCTAAGTGAGGTGTGCTTTTTTGGGATGGGGGTGAGTTCAGATATCCTCTTCTGAGGCATGGTTTTATGCAGTGTGGTTCATACAGCCTTTTATATTCCCCAGGGGTATTCCGTGAGGCCACCACTGAATTCAATGTGGATGCACGAGCCCTAACTAAGACTGGAGGCCCTCATATCAAAACAAGAGTGTCGAATCCGTCTGGAAACCTGACTGAAAGTTATGTGCGTGATAACGGAGATGGCACCTACAATGTGGAATACACTCCTTATGAAGATGGTAATTGCTGGGGGAGAGCATCTCTTCAAAGTGGAGAAGCCTCTTGGAATTTAGGGGTTGGGTGAAACAGAAACTAGTAGAAAGGAACAAGTACGACATAGGATTTGTCTTGTTTTCTTTGAGTGGGTCTCAGACTAGGAAATGTAGCTGAATTTTTAGCTGATAGTTGACATCTGGTGTCATTAAGACTTTGGCTGGAGCCTCTGGTAGACCTACCAATGGATAGTGACTTGCTTTAGGTGGCAGAGTTAGCATTTTAAAATGGAGTGGTGCATATATATATGCACACCTGCTTCACTTTTCCTTTTTTCCATTCAGATCTAGAAGAAGTTGCTTTTTTTTTTTTTTTTTTTTTGACTATAGCTCCTGGAATCTCCTGCCAGTTGCTGTGCATGTCGGGTCCGTCTTAAACTTTTTGCGTAAAATATCAAAGGATTTTGGGCAGCCTGAGTCAGGCCTTAAACCTGCCCCATTCAGTGGGGTCAAAAGAATGAGGAGCCATCATTGGTTAGCACACACCTGAGAGAGCAAAGGAGGCTGTTCACAAGAAATAGTCCTTTGGCCCCGAGGGATGGCACCTAACTGCTTAGTTGAAGCTTGCTCTTAATTCTTGCCCTTAATTCTTATGTCTCTGGAAGAGAGGGGAATCATGCAGGTCTCTAGATGTTGTAGGACTGCAGTTTCCATCAACCTTCATGGGTTGTGCTGGCTAGGGCTCTTGAGATTTGCAGTCCTGAAGGGTGTCTGGTTGCCACTTCGGCTGTAGGCAAGGACACAACTCCTGCGCGCTAACAGACATTCTGCTTATTCTTTCCCCCATTGTCCTTCAGGTGTCCATTCTGTTGATGTGACCTATGATGGCAGCCCTGTGCCCAGCAGTCCCTTCCGTGTACCAGTAACAGAAGGATGTGACCCTACAAGGGTTAGAGTTCATGGTCCTGGCATTCAGAGTGGGACTACTAACAAGCCAAATAAATTCACTGTGGAGACCAGGTAAAACTGAAGGAGAAAATGGGCAGGCGGGTATAGAGACCGAGAGAAGCACTTGAATCTTTAGCTGTCTTTTCTTTCCTGTTGTTATGCAAAATTCAACTTTACCCTCAAAACATTGTGGGGCTCAAAAGCATGGGCAGAAAATTAATTATACACTGTGCAGTGGTGGGCTAACTTAAGTATGTGCTGGGGTTATTGCAACAAATACTGAAGTAGTATTTGTGTGTGTGTTTGGATTAACTAAGCCCATGAAGCAGCATACAGTCACTGAGAGGACAAGTCAAAAGGAGATGGTGTTAAAAGAAAAAAAAAAAAAGAACAATAGGTGGTAGGTTCAGAGAAGAATGTGCAGACTTTGATCTGATCCTGGCAACTGGTTTCATGCTGGGAGCAGAAAATTTTTGACTCACCAGTTGTTTTAGACTACAACTCCACAATGTTTTTCCATTGACTGTATTGCCTGTAACTTCTGTAATTTGCAGTCTGAAACATCTGAAGGGATAATGGTTCCCATACCAGCCCTGCTTTAAGTAAGTAAAGCACACACATCTGGAATTGCTCTGCAGTTAAGGCTTGAGGATCAATTGTGCCTTCAGAAGTCATGAATGCTTTTATTACTCTGAAAAGTGCTGGCCCGTGAAGATTCCAGTTAATGAGAAAGCAGACCACACATGACTGAAATGGATGTATCCTTCCACTAGTCCTACTAAAATAATGTCTCCTGCTCTTTTGGGGTTGTTGGAAAAGGAATCTTCTCCTTCATGGTTAGCATCTTGCTTGAGGCAAGAGCCTGTGGAAATTCTTAATGTTTACCCATTGAACAGAACTGTATTCCAAAGGTCAAGGGGGTGCTCAAAGTGCTGGGTCCCAACTTCTTTCTTTCCATTCCACAGGGGTGCTGGTACTGGTGGACTTGGCCTAGCTGTTGAAGGTCCTTCTGAAGCCAAGATGTCCTGCACTGACAATAAAGATGGCAGCTGCTCTGTGGAATACATCCCTTATGAGCCTGGCACCTACAATCTCAATGTCACCTACGGTGGCCACCAAGTGCCAGGTACTCCTTAGAAATGAAATGGATTATAATGTATGGTTCTTAGCCCTCTAGATGTTTGGGCGTTAACTTCCAATCTAGCCAAGAGACTATGGAAAGTACTGTAGAATAGTTGAGGGATGAGTTTCCCCATCTCTTACACAGCTAATTTGGCTTGGTTGTGATAGTTTTTGTTTCAATTGTTTCGATTAGTTTCATTTAGATCCTTTGTTGTTGTGTGCCTTCAAGTAATTTCTGACCTGTGGTGACCCTAAGGTGAACATCTCAGTTTTCTCAGCAAGATTTGTTCAGAGGCACTTTGCTATTCATTGACTCCTCTGAGACTGTGAATGTGACTCACCCAAGGTGGGTTTCCGTGAGTGAATGGGGATTCAGATCCTGACCTCCTGGAGTTCCAGTTTCAAACCATTAACAACACAAGCTATCTTTCTTTGTATTCTACCTTACTCTTTCTTTGTATTCTACCTTACTCTTTTATTTATTTTTTAAAATATATATATATCCTGCTCTTTATCATAAGATCTCAAGGGACCTGAGCTAAAATCATTTTGAACAATTTGAAATTTAAAGCAGTGAAAGTATTTTAAGCATTCTGAAAACATATTAAACAATTGAATAATTTAAAAAGTTGAATCAGTTAAAAACCCTGTGTGTCTACAGATTGGGAAGTAATCACTATGGAACCCAGGATGGCTCACAACATAGGTGAAAACAAAATACAGTTTAAAACAATAATAATTTTTTTAAAAAATTTGTTAAAACAAGAGCCTAGACACGTTTGCAGTTTTTCCAGTTTTGCAGGGATCCTGCACCCCTAACCCTTGTGAAAGCTGAGGGCCAGCTGTAATTTAAAGCCTTTTAAATTATTTTTTTTAAATAACTTTTAAACCTAACAGTGAGAATAAAAATAACTTATTAAGCCCCTCCCCCTTTAAAACACTTTTCTGCAGCAAGCAGTTAGTAACCAACGCTTGTCTTAATAAAAGACTTTCCCTGCTGGCAAAAGGAGAACAGAGGCATAGCCATCCTAGCTTCCACATCCTGGGGGCAGCAACCAAAAAGGCTGTCTCCTGTGTCCTCACCAGATGGCGGGATTGAAGCACTCCACAGATTCCATATGGCTCTCTCAGCATGTTTCAGTGAAAGAGAGTGGCTCCCTGACTCAGTATCTGCTACTCTCAACTTTTCACTAGTTCGGCAGTAATTGTCTGGATAGTGAGCAGGACATTGGCAAAAACTGAGTTACCAGTAAGTGAAGTTTTGGTATTGTATGATAGAGATGAATCTTATGGAGATTCTCTCCATGTTTGAAATGCTAGAAGCAAAAGCTAGAAGTGATTGAGCAGGAGAATTCAGCCTGATTGTCCCTGCAAAATGAGTTGACCAAGTATTTGGGAGCCAGCATGGTATAGTGGTTGGAATACTGGATTATAATTTCTGAGATCCAGCTTCCAGTTCTCAAAACCATGAAGCTCACTGAATGTGTTTGAACAGCCGTTCTGTCCTACAGCCGCACAGGATTACTATGAAGATAAAATGTAAAAGAGAAAAGCCATGTATGGCACCTTGGGCTCACTGGAATTAAAAAATTCCATAAATGGAATAACTAAAAAGAAGATTTGTGTTTTTGTTGAACTTCCAAGCCAAACGAGAAGGGGTAGAGTGAACAGATAAGCAAGATGATATAGCTGCTAGCATAAGATTTGCAACTTCAGTTGTGCCATCCCCAGCTACCAGTAACTTAGGTGTAAACCCTACTTAGATGGAAAGGACTGTATGTGCACTGAGTTGGTTACACTTATTTGCTAGAATCTGCATTTCTTAAATTGCCTTAAAGACCAAAGAAGCAGACAATTGCATTTCGGGAGGGATATGGATGGCACAAGCAAATTGGGCAGGAAATCGGAGGAACATCAGATTGCAAGGCTTTCTTTAAAAAAACAGCACCAGATACAGGGAGCATCTGTTTAACATAGGCTGATTTAAACCCCATTGTGTTCTCCACAGGGAGCCCTTTCAAAGTGCCAGTGCATGATGTGGTGGATTCATCCAAGGTTAAATGTTCGGGCCCTGGCCTGACTCCAGGTGTCGTCAGAGCCAACGTCCCACAGTCTTTCACTATAGACACCAGCAAGGCAGGTGTGGCACCTCTCAAGGTCAAAGTCCAGGGTCCCAAAGGTAAGCCAAAATCCATAACTGCTAAGACTAGTAGCGCTATTTTGGAGGGCTTGCCTCTTCCCTCACCTGTTGCAATTTTCCCACAGGAGTGGTTGAGCCAGTAGATGTGGTGGATAATGCTGATGGAACTCAGACTGCAAGTTACGTGCCGAGCCGGGAGGGGCCATACAGCATTGCTGTCCTCTATGGAGATGAGGAAGTGCCACGGAGGTACGAGTTTTGAGTTGACTGGTGTGGGCCAGGAGTCAGACACTAGTTTCAGAAGCCTTTGTAGTACAGATGCTTGACATACTGAACCTTGGCATGTGTTATTAAGCTTCTAGTCCTCATAACACCTCCCCCTACTCCTTGAGGGGTAAGGACAGTGTGAAAGGTTGTGAAGCAAGAAGGAACTGGGCAGCATTTCTTATAGTGAAGGCTCAGAGAGACAGGTCTTTTAAGACCATTTCCTAAACTTCATGTCACTCCATACTTCAGTTCATCATGACTTGCCAACCCCCTCACCCCACACCATTCACATTAATAAATAACAAAATAGTCTATAAAATCTTGAACCACATGTTGTGCGCAAAAAGTGAAAGAATTCATCTTGAGACTAAATTCAGTGTGATCTAAGTTAACTTATTATGTTGGATGTTTTGAAAGAGGAGGGTTACAAAGAGTAATCATTTGTTTTAATCCAGCGCTTGTATCACAGATCTGTTTGAGGACGAACAGGGCCAAATAAGAGTGTTTGGTCTTGGCACAGATTGGTTAAATGAATTAGATCGGGGTTTCTCAGTCCAGTTTCCTTGGAACCTTAAGGTTCTATGAGAGATCACTAAGGATTCCACAAATGATCATGATGGGGGGAGGGTGGAACCACAAATTTTTGTTAGCAGTAGATATACTACTTGTTATGCAGGAGTTCCCTGAGACATGAAAACTATTTGAAAGGATCCTCCAGAATATAAAGATTGAGAAAGGTTGAATTAGATATAGACAGAGATGTTGGGAGAGAAGAGAATTCAGACCTCAAAAGCTGTTTCATGGAATATCAAGTTTGCCTTCCCCTAGCAGCTGTTTTATCACCTTCTGTTAAAAGGTCCCCTCATAAGGTTGAGTCCTGTGTGCTGGTCAGTTTACACTGGCTTCAAACAGGGTGAGCCTACAACTTCTGTGACATAGGGACACAAGATTGGCCTCTGGAGTGATGTTGGAGAGCATGTCTTCATTGTTTAAGTGCAGCTTAAGACTTGTGGCATTCTGTTAAATCTATCATGATGGTGCTAATGTCTCTTTATCCATTGTATTCCTTCAGCCCATTCAAAGTTAAGGTCCTCCCCACACATGATGCCAGCAAAGTGAAGGCAAGTGGCCCAGGGCTGAATACAACAGGTGTGCCAGCCAGCCTGCCAGTTGAGTTTACGATTGATGCCAAGGATGCCGGAGAAGGCTTATTGGCTGTCCAGATTACAGTAAGTAGAATTTGACTGAGTCAAGTGCTCTTGCCTTGGATAGCTGTGGGGGTGGTGGTGTCATAATTTGGAACCAGTGAGTAGGGTGATAGGTGTACCTGCATGGCAGGAGGTTGGACAGGATGGCCCCTGTGGTCTCTTCCAACTCTATCATTCTATGATTCCAAGGTAGGTAGCTTGAAGCATTTGATAGAGAATAAGAGGAAGGGAAGTTGGTTGAACTTTCATGGCCCACATAAGTTGGAGATAAGTTGGCTCCAGTGCTGGATTTACATACAATCTAAACAAGATACAGTTTTGCAGATAGATACTGGTACTATGAATAAGAGAAAATACTAAACTGGATTTTTTTTACATCATATGTCATGTAATGCATGTATTTTGGTGATGATATGGGCTTCTTGAATTTTATGTAGTTCCCATCACCCCCATTCTAAGCTATGTAGTCCTGCAGGTGCTGTTGTACCACACCTGTGCTGGTTATGGCTTTGGGGACTTTGCAGTTCAATATTGTCTGGAAGGCTGCATGATTTCCACCATTGTCCTAGTATGACTGACACTGGAACTTCTCCGTTAGTGACAATGTCTGGAATCCTGTATCTGCTGCTCAGTTAACTATACTTTACTTAGTTGAGTATACTTAACTAAGAAATCTCCTGGCCTGCCACGACCCCTGTAAACTTAACAGAAACCATTCACCCATGTTTCAGTTGGTGGCAGAATGGATTTTCTTCTCTCCAAGGAGCTGATATAGATTGTGGGGTGGGTGGGTAGGGGGGTTATGATTGTGACTGTAGTGTCACAATTATGATTAACTGGTGGTTGTGAGTATGAAAGAGTTGCTTAGATTTACCCATCTACAGCTGTTCTCTATTAACAACAGCTATTTAATCATGATTTTTACACCATTGCCACAATTATATTAGAAGTTAAATATACTTTGTCAAGTAACTAATACAGAATTCCAACCCTCAGACATGGGTCACATTACTGTTGCATAACTTCTCAAACAAGTTTTTGAAAATGTTCATCTGAAAATATGTAATTAGTTGAATGGTTTGTGTTAGCATTTTAATGAAGGTGTCAATAATAGTAGCTTTGGTTTGACAACTGATTCATTGCTGTTGTTCTGTTGGCCCTCACTCAAAGTCTTACTGTCTGCCCTGCCTTTCCTTCCTGGGCTGCACCCCAATTAGGATCCCGAAGGCAAACCCAAAAAAGCCACAATTCGGGACAACCAAGATGGCACCTACACTGTGTCCTACGTACCCGACATGACAGGCCGCTACACCATCCTCATCAAGTATGGTGGGGATGAGATTCCCTACTCACCATACCGTATCCGTGCTCTGCCTACTGGTGATGCCAGCAAGTGTACGGTCACAGGTAAGAGCTCCTCCAAGCAAAGGTGGCATATTTGAGGGGGGGGTAGGGCGAGCCACGCTGAAACAACGCCACGCCCCCCACACTGACTGCTTTTTGCCGGGCACATCCGGCCACACTGCTCACCCACTGTGGGAGGGGAAATGTCATGTTGTGTGTGGTTTTTCTTGTAGTTTTTTTTAATTGTGCACTGTTCCGTGTGATTGTTGTCTCACTCTTGATTACTCTTGCTCTTTGCCCTTTCACCTCAGTGTCGATTGGAGGTCATGGGCTAGGTAAGCAGCTTGCTAATGGCTTCCCCACTCCCCCCACCCCACTCCCAGTATTCCTGCCTGCCTGCTCCCCTTGCAGCCTTTCCCTTGCATGGTTCCCCACACCTGCCTTAGACTCCACCTCTGCTCATAACTGGAAAGAAAGCAAAGGGGTTTCCATTCCATTTAGGTTGGCCAGCATATTCTACATCAACGTTTCCCAAAGTTCAGGTTCCTAGATGCTATTGGACTACAACTCCCAACTCTTTCACCATTGGCCATGCCAGCTGGGGCTTCTGGGAGTGGAAATCCGAAAACACCTTGGTGACCAAAACTTGGGACCGACTGTTCTGTTGGGAAAGAGGCTCTTTTAGGAGAGCACATATACTAAAACTAGGGCTGCCCAGTTTAAATGGTCTTTTCCTTTAATATGAATATGCATATTGCTAGGATAAGCACAAACCTGTTTGTTCTTTAGCTTAGGTTATAAAGATGCATCAGTATTCTTTTCTGCAATAAACCTACTACAGTCAAATGAAGTTCAAAAAACAAAACATACCCTTAACCTGTGGCCCACACAATTAATCATATCAAAAGCTATAGTTCTACATAAAGTCCCTGGTTATTAGTAGTCCCATTTAGATTCCTGGTTTAAATACCTGCTACTGTTCAGTTCCATTGAGATGTGAGATTAATTGCTGCAGTGTGGCTTCTGTTGACTGTAAGCTGTGTGAAGGTAGATGTCCTTCTGATATGGCATTATTTGCAGCTTTCCTCAAGCTTGGAATCATCCTTCCAGATGTGTGGTCTGCCATAATTTTCTCATCATGTGGTAGGGAATTATGGGAGTTGTAGTCCATACAGCTGGAAGAAACTATTGAATAAAATTGTTCTGTGGCAGCTGCTATAGCATCTCACACCAAGCTGTCCTTCTCTCTACCATGAGAGGTTTTATTTTAGTCACTGGCATCTGACATCATTCTCAGGTACTGAATCTGGGATGGAGGGGTACAGGAAAAAAAGTTAGAAATCTTGTTCACTATGCATGGAACATGCACTCCAATGTATCATCCTGGTTTCTGCTGGTAGGGCAGGATTGCTTGCTACTTTCCAGACTCTACTTCAGAGGCAGCCATTCATTTTGCAGAAGGGTCTTGTGATTCTCCAACCCTCCCTGCTGTGGCTGTGAATCCTGAGGATGGATCTAAGTGCATGGAATAGAGATGGGGCATGGCTGTACTGGAACTCCCTGCTCCTGTCCCACATCCCCATGTTGTCCTCTCATGCCCTATTCCAAACATCTTTTCTCTCCTGCTGGGCTGGGCTTGCACAACAAGGGGTATGAGGTTGTATTTGGGGAGGGGGTGGATCAGCATAGTGCATGTTTTCCATCCTTTGGGCAGAGGTGGTCCTCTGTGGAGAGGCATGTTGCAAGCACTGTGGTGGTTTGGGGGTTCACCTGCCAAGTCCTCTGGCCTTGGCCTTTCTCGAGGTGTTACAAGATCCTCCGTTCCAGAGGACACTTTGAAATTGGCCAGTAGAGTTTTGGAGCCATATGAAATTTGATTTAATGTGAACCACTACATCTGAGCAGACAAATTGATCTTCCTTTTCTCATAGTAATTACAACCTGGTGTCATCCAGTGAAGCTGAATAATGAGAACTTCAGGACAGATAAAAAAGATACTGCTTCGTGCAGTTCACAGCAGAAAGGCATTTGTTGGACACTGTTCAGAGCAGATAAGGGAGATGCATGAGAAGAAAATTATTAGTGACTGTGTCTAGTATCCCATTCCAGGGGCAGTATGCATTTATATCAAATGCTGAGGAGGAGGAGGAACGTGCTGTTGCCCTCATGCCAGGCTTGTATGCTTCCTAAAGCCATCTGACTGGCCACTGTGGGGAGTGAGTGTTGGACTAGATAACCTTTGGTCCAATACAGCAGAGTTCTTACTCTGTTCTTCAAGAAATCAGCATTTCCCATCTTCAGGGCAGCTGTATACCTCACACACATTATAGGGGAATAAGAATACCGCATGCTCATCTTAAAACTGGCTGAAAGAGAGCCATAAGCTTGGTGGTACATGACTCTTTATGAGCCCAGTCTACCTGGTGTTGCAACACATCTCCTTTGCAATTCAGTGGGACTTCACATGATTTAAGAATGCCCATTCCTTGCGCTTGGCTACCATACTCAGGAGCCTGTGAGTGAAATTGGCAGGGCTTCTCAGCCTACTAGTCCCCCTGGAATAGCGTTACAGTGAGAATAAAAGACCCAGGTTGTACTACATTGTGCCCAGCATTGACCATAAGGTCCTTTCCCTAAATTGGGATCACGAGCAACTGTGGATTTGGCTTAGCTTCTTGCTGTGTTTGAAGGATGTATACCAATGACAGTTTTACCCATCTTGAGCCATGAGTTTAAACTCTGGTAGCTGGTGTCCTGAGAAGGGTGCTTTTTAGGTATTCAGAACATGCTGTTTGAAATCTCCCAAAACCATTGTTCCCTGAAATAATTTCTTGTTAAGTGGGATGAACCAATTAAAACCAGTCTCGAGTGGTATCTGAGGGCCTCTCTGTATACAACTCAGAGTTCCTATCCCACTTTAATATTTGTTTATTTATTTATTTGATTTCTATCCTGCCCTTTTCCCAGTATGGGCCCCAAATCAGCTTACAGTGTTTAGGCCTTAGATTCTTTTCTGGTGGGGAACTTGCTCTATGTTATTATGCATTAGGACTGGCATGCCCCCGTTTGCCCTAAGCTGTAACATCCCTTGCTTCCTCTACCACTAGTTCTGCTTCTGCTGGGGGTCCAATCAGAGCTTATGGTTGTTCTAACTCCAGTCTTGCTTCAGTCTAATGCTGTTTGGTCAGTACCCTGGAGTTTGTATGGAAAACTAGCAGTGGGATCTGACCTAGTTCCCAGCCTCCAGTACCAGTCAGCAGAGTTTTGAATTCCCCCTTCTCCCCTACAGCAGAGGAGACTCAGAAAATATTTTCTCATACCTCAACTATGCATAAGTCCAAGGTAGATGGGAGGAAGCTGCTGAGATGGAAAAGTAGAGAGCGAGGACCTTGACCAAGTAGTATGAAGGGGTGGGGGTGAGCTCTTGATCTTGCCTCACTTGGGAATACTTTAGGGGATGAGTCTTTGCTTTATTCTGAACAAGGATCTCAGTCCAGAACACAACAAGTTGAATGCTGTGGAACCCCTTAAAATATCTTCTGGAGCTGCCGTGATTGTGCAGGGGCCATAAGTATTTATTTATTTACTGAATTTACTATCTTGATTTTCTCCCCAAAATGGGAAGCAGGGCTTCTCACAACAATATCAAAATGCAATTAAAACATAAATTTAGATATACAAATTTAGATACATTCATCCATGTGGCAGTGTATAAGTATGTAAAACACTTTGCATCAGATTTCCAGCATGATGTTCTCACTCAAGGGCTGAACATGTGCTGATGGTCCATTGGAGGGCTTTATATTTTTAAGGGGCTGTGTCTGAACTGCAGTGACCCATTTATCCCATGTCTTAATTGGTTGACCTCTGGATCTTTAGCCCTTTGGAAAACTGACCCTGGGGAGAGTAGGTCAGTAGTGCCAGGCTAGGCTTAGAGGCTGGGAGCTTAGGCTGAGACCCCCCGTGCATGACCATGAAGAGGAGTTGTGGTCAGAATCAAGTTCTCCATTCCCTTCTGCCAGGAGCTGGCATTGGCCCCACCATCCAGATTGGCGAGGAGACGGTGATCACGGTGGATGCCAAGGCTGCCGGGAAGGGCAAGGTGACTTGCACTGTTTGTACTCCTGATGGCACTGAGGTGGACGTTGATGTGGTGGAAAACGAGGACGGTACCTTTGACATCTTCTACACAGCACCCCAGCCAGGCAAATATGTCATCTGTGTGCGCTTTGGAGGGGAACATATCCCCAACAGCCCTTTCCAGGTCACGGTGAGTCTTGAGAATGGCAGGGGAGAAATTTACATGTGTCTGGGGTCTTCTCTATATGGACAGTGGAGCAGTGACTTCAGAACTTGGGCTCTTGCTGATGTGTTGGCTGTAGATAGCAGAGTATTTCTGTAGGAGGAATGGTAACCAGGTAGGCCTCCCCATCGTGTTGGATTGCAACTCCAACCATCTGAAACCATTGCCTGTGCTGGCTTGGGCTGATGGCAGTTGCAGTCTAGGAACATCAGGAAGACATGGTCCCTATCCCTGTGCTGTTGGAAGGCTCTTCTTGCTACATGGGAGGGCCAACGAAGTGCAATCACGTTTGGGAGAGTTTTATCTGTTTTTACAAAGAAGCTCTGAGGGCTTAAGCCACACATTTTCACCTGGATTGTCAGTGGCTAGATGTTTACTTGATCACCATGGCAAGCAGGCGAGCGGGGGAGGCACAAAATGAATGGGATTTTTGTCTTGCTTCTGGGCACATTTCATGTATGAGTCTATGCAAAAGAAGTCATTGCCCTTAAATAGCACAATCGCCTCTCCCCAGCCACTTATAAAGTAAAGCGTGAAGAAGTGTAGAAACTCCTCCAGGTGATGCTGGCACATTTGGTTGTACATTTTCCCCAACTTGGTGCCCTCTAGATGGGTTGCATTATGAGTCCCATCATCTCCGGCCACCAAAGCCATTGGGGATGGTGGGAACTGTAGTTCAAACATTTGGAGGGTGCTAGGTTGGGGGAGGCCAGCATATTGAGTAAATGAGGGCAAGAGAACTCAACTCTCAGGCAGTTTGGGAGATTGGGATGGTTCCCATCAAAATGTAGGAGCACACCAATGCTCAGTGTAAGCCTCTGTGTGTTAGTCACCTGCAGTCCAGAGTCTGTCCAGATATACCAGGGTGGGAACCTTTGAACTGACACATCTCATAATCCCTTATAATTGGAGCTTCTGAGGTCCAAAATGCCTGGAAACCTGAGATCCCTCTTCCTCTGTATGGTATACCTGAACTGATTCTGGTTTAGGACCCAAATTAGCTCTGTTTTCCTTGCTCTGAGCTGAAATTTGACCTGGTTTAACATCTGGCTTGGAATCTAGCTGCTTGCCTTGAGAGGCAGGTGCTTTGCTCTTCATAAAACCATGTTGTCCCTCTGATCTGGGCAGTATGAATTTCTCTTTCCTTGGGGAAATCCTCTAGCTCTCAATTTGTGTCTATTTATTTATTTAGCTAGTGCCATCACTGAACATGGAGCTTTACAAGTAAAAGAGCAGCAAAACAGTTTCCTGCTCTCAGACTTACAATCTAATTTTCCATGCAGGGTTATAAATTCTTTGTGCCAAAAATCCAGATTTCTGTAGCAAGGATGTTCTGATCAGCCCCAAATCAGGCTTTAAAAAAATACTGGTTTGAAAATCAGTTTTGATATACATTGTATTTTGTACAAGGGAAGAAACAGATGGACAAGAAGCTGTGAGGCTTAAAGAAAACCCACGGCTGCGTTTTGGGAGACTTGCTCAAATTACCTCCTGATCTCAGGTTTTACTGCTTTGTGGCTTTGAGGGCTAGAAACCTGTTTTTAAAACTGTCAGGATATCCAGTTCTTCAGTCTCCCTTTTTTTTTTTTTTGGAAACTTTGAGGGCAAGTTTTGTGAGCTTTCCTTGACTTGTGAGTAGCCGGAAGCTTACTAGTTTGTGTCAGTTGAATTTTAGACTGTTCATTTTACTCTAAGTTAGACTTCCGGTAGAGATTTGCATTTCTGAATGCTTCTCTGTGTAAATTCCCTGTGTAGCAAAGTAGCACATATGATTTCAATGTAGCCATTTCTAGATGCGTTCATAGAAGAATGACTTTTTTAAAAAAAATCTCTTTCTCTCTCTCTGAAGTGGCATTTATTTACATTGTACGTAATGTGTAGAACTGCAGGTCAGCACTGGTTTTATGGTTGAAATGCAGATACAGGAGAGAAATTGAGGGATAGAGAAAGAGAAAACTCTGTCAATGGCATTTATGTTGAAATGCCATCTGACAGCCAAGGGCAAACGAGCAACCCATGAATGTTTCACACACACACACACACACACACACACACAGACACCTTGTCTTCCTAGAACTTGTGACTCATTGCTTGGCTTTCATAGAAGCCTTCCTGTTCAAATGTTAGTCACACTTTCCAGGTTCCAACACAAAAGGAGCCCTCTGGCTCATCACAGAGGTGGGGGGGCAGTGTTTAGGAGAACAGTGTCTCCTCCCGCCCCCTCTCTAGCTATTGTCTTGTGTGTTTAGAGAACAGCAAGCATAACATCGTTCAGCCAGGGAAGTTTTGACTCACTGGAAAGCAATAACCTGTTTCTTCTTCTTTCTCCTCCCCTAAATCCCGAATGAGAAAACTGAAATCTCCCCAGAGGAGCAGAGAATTTCTCAGAGCCAAGCATACATTAAAAACTCTGCTTTTGCTCAGTCCCAACTTCACTGCCATCTCTTCCCCTCCTTGTAGCTTCTGTTTTATACTTAACATCTATATTGCATTCACCGTGCCAATCTTAGGCATGTTTACTCAGAAGTAAGCCCCCCAACTGCATTCAGTGGGGATTACTTACATAAAATTTTACCCAGGATACAGTCTAAAGTGTTTTAAAGTTCATGGAAGATGGAGTTACCTTTGGCTACTGGTCAGGATGACTGTACATATGTCTGAATCCCAGCGGCTAAAGGATTAAGAGCAAGAAATGGAGTTGCTCTCATGGTCTGCTAGGGAGCTTCCTAGAGGCAGCCAGCTGGCTGTTGTTGGAACAGATGGAAAGGCCAAATAGGCCTTTGGTAAGATCTAGTAGAGATCCTCCTCTATTCTTTCATTAGTTTCATGACCCACATTAACTCTAAAAGAGCTTCTAATGCCATGCTGGTATAGAGTGGGCATAGATTGTGTTCACTACATGCAGTTTCCCCTTCCCCCAGTGTGTGTGAAAGCCTTCCTTCCTTCTTCAAGGTTCAAATATAGGGAGTAAAAATCTAAAGAGAGTCAGGCTTTTCCCCCCTTCCCTGAGGCATCTTAGACTTCATGTATAAAATGTGAAAAAAATTCCATTCTGAACCTACATACTACATTCCTAGGCTGCCTCTGCCACAGATATAAGTTGGCATACTATAGCACAAAAAATGCACACACTGCAATGAGATCATTATTTTGCGTTGGCAAACAATGCTGGCTTTCTTGTCCACCCGTTTCTTATAGCACTGTCACCACATACAGCCTGTTAATGCTTAGACAGTGTTGTGGGACTGCAGAAAGGATTTTGCATAGTGACACAGGGTGCCTACTATATGTGATGCTTCTTTTCTAGTGTGCCAGGGTTATCCCTGTGATCTTTTGTCTGCTGAAGTTCTAATTACTTCATGTCATTTAAAGCAACTACATAGCTCTCAGGAACCAGGATCTAAAGTCCAGTTTCCTTTAAAAACAAGTTCCTAGCTCTCATGATTGCTGATAGTTCTAGAAAATTGGTGACAATGCCAGATTCAAATCGAGAGCCCTTTCTTGTAGAACAAATGGAATTGCATTTTTTATAGACCTTACCCATAGTAAAACCCAATGACTCCCTTCTCTGTGAAGTGTGAATCTGCACTGGTTTTTAGTCAGAACATTTAAAGGTACTGTTCATGTTGCTGAGCACTACTCCTGAACTATGTTCAGCACATTGAGTAGACAGTTCAAACTAAAGCCCAAAGTGGATGCATCAACTCACTGAATGCAGAGCCACCAGCTACCACTGAGATCTGGGAAGAAGTTACTTTGCCTTGCCCAAGCTCTGGTTTTTGGCACATAAGGGGCCCTGCATGTTGCTATGGACAACTCATGTGGGATGCTTTCCTTCCCACTGAGGGATGACATGGGTGGAGAGGAGTCACAGGTCTTACTGTCCAACAGTGAAAAGGCATTGAAGCTGCTGCCCCTTCTTTTGCGAAAGGGCTGGGCTTATCCCAGGAAGACGGTGACCACTGGCTTTGAGCTGGCTTTAAGGCAACAGCTTGCCCTTGAGGTCTCTTGGGGTGTTAACCTGTTCCTGTGTGGAGTTCTGAAATGGGAAGTACTGCTGTGTTATGCAGGACTGAGAATTGTGGGGGCTTTCCAGGTGTTGGTAGACTCTAGTTCCCATCAGCCCTAGGCCAGTGATGAGGGCTATAGTAGGAGGTACAGTCCTCAACATCTGGAAGGCTGCAGGTTTTTCCCCACCCTAGATTCTAACGGGCACCCTGGCCCTGAGCTGGCTTCTCCATTGGTTGGTCCATTCTAACGTTCTTGCCCCCGTTCATGCCACAGGCCCTGGATGGTGAGCGTCCGACCCCCCAGCAGATGGCCCAGCCGATGCGTGCCCCATCCTACGCATATCCTCCTGGCGCACAGCAGCCCTGGGGACCAGCAGTAACAGTTCAGTTTCTTGGTGGAGAAGCTAGCCCAGCACATTCTGAGTTTGGGGGAGCCATCCTATGGAATTCAGTAGCCTGCTTTGCACTGTCTGGCACTGCTTGGAGGCTGAGGGGGGGAGTGGAGGCTGAGTTGCTGCTTTGAGGTCGCAAGACCAGAGGGACCCCCCCCCGCCTCACTTCCCATTGTGACTTTGGCACAGACTGGGTTCACTGGAGCACAGGGACCCTGCTTTTGCAAGCTGAAGATGGGGTCAGAGACCTGGTCCCCTCTGGGAGTAAATCCCATTCTTCTGATGCAGCTACCCAGCGCCCCAGGGAGATGTAATTCAGTTCCCTCTGCTTCAGTCCTGATGTGGAGGTGGGGATATCTCCTCAGATTTCATGTTCTCTCCCATCATTAGGTTCCTGATGCAGATAAAATTTTCTGCACTTCCTTTTAACTTTTTTGGGGGAAAAACACTTGCTAATTGCACCAATGCTAGTCTATCTAGTTTGACCTTCAGACTAATGGCTCTCTCCTAGCTGCACCCTTTTCCCATTTAGACTAACTGGTATGTAGTTTTTAGAAATAATGTGGAGGCAAATAACTACAAAAATGCCTTTTCTTGCACATTTTATTCACCAGAAAAATTTTCCATAATCTCCTTTTTTAATTTTCCTGGAAAAATGCCTTTTGAAAATTTGAATTCTGTTTTTTTCCTTCTGGGCCTTCCCATCTATAACAAGCAATGGGTTACAGTGGAGGGTGTGCTGCACACTGTAGGGTGTGTTGCAGTCCTCACTTCCTGTGTAAGCTTACATAGAGAGTTCTGCAGAAGTGGTATTGGAGGGAAGCAGGGTAGGGACACATGCCTATGTAGGTAGCTCACAATAATCCAAAATATAGGTTTTGGGGAGTAGTCTAGTGTGCAGCTGGGCAAACCTGGTTGGTGAGAGCCAATTACAACTTGGGGAATGCGATGAAGGGAGGGGGAGCTATGGTGGAGAAAGGATACAAAATCAAGGCTTGTCTCTGACAGAAGGCAGATGAAGGAAAGTTTGCCTACAGATAAAGAATTGTAGATATATAGAGAAAAGTTGTAATAGAGATAGGACAGTCAGCTAGGGTTGGGGGAGAACTGAAAAGAGTTTTGGGGAGCTGTAAATAATTAAGTAATTCAGGGGTTAATGTGTTATCCAAATGTGTCTTTAAAACTGTCCATATGTTTAATCTTTTTTTACAACTGTGTCTGGCTGTTCCTATTAAGTTTGATAGAGAATCTGGTCACTCTTATCACAGTGAACCCACAGAACAACACCAAGTGCCTGGTCCAGAAAGGATTCTTGAAGGGAAGAGAGGCAAGATGAGTGACAGGAGCACAAGGGTTGGAATTGTGGGGCCAGCCTGAAGAGGGGATTACACTTCCCTCTAAACCATTATAGTACTTCTTCCTTGGGTACTTCAGCTGTGTCTTTTCCGTTCCACTTTCCCTCGACACATCACTTTTGGCAAAACTGGGAACTGTCTGCTCAAGACCTTCCTTTAGCTTTCTCTTAACCTAATAGGTCTCTTTACAGCATCCCACCACTACACCAGATATATGTGTCAGATCGTCTCTCCAGATTATCGAGCTTAATAGGAACAGCCAGACACGGTTGTAAAAAAGAAAAGAAAAAGCAAGTGGAAATTTTTGAAGACACATTTAGATAACAAATTAACTCAGAACTATTTAATCAGCTGCAGCTTCCCAAAATCCTGTTCAGTTCTCCCGCCACAACTGTCTATTACAGCTTTTTCCTATCTTGATATTAGCTTTCCCCATCTCTCTGAAATGTTACCTATCACCATGTGAGCTTTTTCCTATCTGCCTTCTGTCAGAGACAAGCCTCAGTTTTGTATCCTTCCCCCCTTAGGCCCCGCCTTCACAACATTCTGTCACCAACCAGGCTTGCCTAGCTCCTCCCTTCACAATTGCTCTAGCATTGCAGCCTTCTCCCCTCCACTGTCTTGCACCCCAGATTTGCTTGCTTGCTTGAATGCCTCTGCAAACAGGCTGTTCAGGAGTGCCTCCTCTCTTCCCTCGCTTTTGTCTCCCCTGCACCTGAATTCCAATGGGGAAAGAAATCCTCCAAGAATGTGACAGGATTTGGGCTTTTCCCCAGTTGTCTGTCTGAGGTCACATCCCTCCATCTCTTGATGCTGGGCAGGGGGGCCATCTGTGCTTTGTGTGTCGTCCTTGTCAAAGCCTCTGCTACTGGGAACTGCCAGGTCCTATCCCATTCAGGCTGTGCTAAGTGAATTTTTTCAAAATAAGAGGGAATACAACAGGTAGACTGCAGGGCTCCCCCACTTCTTGGTTTGTGTGGATTCTTAACTAGCAATTATCCAAAGATAGCCACAACTGGAGTCCTGTTTACCCTGTTAACTGTTGCCCGGTACAGTTATAGCTGGGATGGTTAGGGAGGATCTTCAGCTCTATCGATGTTTTTGACTACAACTCCCTAAGTCTCCTGTCAGTGGTTGCAGTTGATGGGTCTTGTGGGAATTGAAATCTCAGTGTTTGGAGGACCAAGACTTCCCTGTCCCTGAAGCTAAAACATGAAACTGGTCTGCTTATCAATAGAATTTACCATTTGACATTCCAGCTGAATGCAGCCAAAGTTGGAGTAAATAATGGCAGGCGAAATGGGCAATGCAGCATAGAAACAAGGATAGGGAAGCCCAGTAGCTAGATCTTATCCAGAGCTTGGGGAAAAGTTACTTTTTGTAGCTACAACTCAGCATGGCTATTGGTCATGCTGCCTATGGGATTCTAGGAGCTATCTTTCTAAAATGTCACCCTCTGAGTTCTGCTCCTGTTATTCTTGTGCCTTATGTGTTGGTGCTACACAGAGCAAACTGCACAGAAACTCTAATGCTTCCTGGCAGTAGTGCCCCAGTTCCCTCGGGAGCTGCTTTTAATACTACCGGAAGCACCACCCTGGTGGCAGTGCTTCCTGAAACAGCAAAAAGTTGTGCTCCCCTAAAATGAAAGGAGGGGCTATACCATCTGCCTGAATGACTTCTGGGGTTGGAGACCAAACCAAAGATAGCTTCTTAATGCAGAGTCCTAGAACATGCCAACTTGGAATGGGCAGAGCTTGGGAGAGCTGGATTTTGGGGTACAAATTCCAGATTGCACAACCAGCAAGGCCACCTTCCTGGCTGTCAGATTCTGAAAATTATAGTTGAAGAGAAAAAAAATTAAAACTTTTGCAAGCTCTGGAAACAGGTGTTGAATCTTGGAACTCTCAGCTATTCCAGTGGTCTCATGGTGTCCAAACACTTGATCATAACTTAGAGCAACCACTGAACTCTGCTCCAGAACCTGGCATTTTGCTTGATTATAAATCCCAGTCTCAGAAACCTTCATGTTATATAGTAATGAAATCCAGACCTGAAGTATGAGGATTGAAAGAACGTGGGAGGAGAGATCCCCAAGCCCATTTGATTGAACAGTGACTAGTTTGCGCTTAGGGACTATAAGAAGAAAAACCACCAAGTTGCCTTTTTGGGATTTGTCTTTCGTCAGCTCTGTGTTCCATCGCTGTTTTTATGGACTCTTGCCATTCTTTCCCACCATCTCCTTTTCTCCCATGGCTTTCAAAGACCTGTTTCTCACTCTTCTGTTGGGTTGGTGGGGCGCCTCTGTCTTCCAGGCAACAGACCGTCCTGTCAATGGGCTGGATGCTGGACTGCGGCCTTTCGACTTGGTTATCCCTTTTACCATCAAGAAAGGAGAGATTACAGGTAATACTGCATCCTACATGGCCAGAAGGACAGCCTTTGACCATTGTAGAAGGCCCCCTTGGCCTTAAATCTAGAGCAAAGAGGCCTTTATAAATGGCCAGTGTTCATTTATTCATAAAGCACCATTGGCGTCTACATATGCGGCAGTATCTTAGGAGCACAGAAGGTATATCTTCAAAATTCAGCTGCTGGATTTCTGCTTACATTTTTTTAAAAGTTCCTGAACCTTTGGGCTATGAAGCAAGCAGACAGTTTCTGGTGTAATCAGAGGGGTGATAGGATAAAATTTTTGGTGGTTCAGACAAGAGAATTTTGGCTTTTGTTATTTACCCTTGATTAGCAATATTAGAAAAAGATCTAGTGCTTATGGTAGCTCTAGAATAAAAAATTGATTGTGTTATTTTGCTTTTCTTCATGCAGAATATGGATTACTTGGATACAGTATCTATAATCTTTATATCTTTCTAAAGAAGGTGGCAGGCAGACATTGTTTTTTAGGCCAGTTAGAGATAGGAGAGACAGGTTATGAGCTTCTGGATGTTTTTAGACTGCAGCTCCCATCAGCCCTAGGCAGTGGAGCCAATGGTAAGGAATTAAGGAAGTTTGCAGTCCAAAAATCATCTGGAGGATGACATATTTTCTGACCCCTGTGTTACAGTTTCAAATTCTTAGCATTGTACTATGGTTAAATACAGCCATACTTGCAAGGAACCTAAGCGATTCCAGCTTTATGCAAACACATGCCCTAGCTTGCAGCAATGAGTTGGAGGATTGGAGAACTGAAACCAGGTTCTGTTCAAGCATCTTCTCTAGTGTGGAATTCTGGCTCCTTGGCTTTTTCTACTCTGTTTAAAGTTGCCTGCCTTGCCTTGTTCTCTTTCCTTTGAAGGTGAGGTGCGCATGCCATCTGGCAAGGTAGCAAAGCCAGACATCACAGACAACAAGGATGGCACAGTGACGGTGCGCTATGCCCCCACAGAGGCTGGCTTGCATGAGATGGATATCCGTTATGACAATATGCACATCCCAGGTAACTTCTCTGCCAGAGAGATTAGGGCTGTAATATCACCTTGACATGCTTTGGGTGGTATGTCTGAGTGTGTTGCAAGAGAATAGTAACCTGGATGACACTGTGTCTTTTCTCTCCCTCGAACAGGTAGCCCCCTTCAGTTCTATGTTGACTATGTCAACAGTGGTCATGTGACTGCATATGGACCAGGACTTATCCATGGAGTGGTCAACAAACCAGCAGTTTTCACTGTCAATACAAAAGATGCTGGAGAAGGTGAGTCAGACAGGTTTTCTTGGTATTTGATTCTTTTCCCTGTCTAAGCTCATGTACCTTTGGAGATGATCTGCTTCATTGATAGTTGGCTCTCTGACCTTTCCTCCATTGCATAGAGTTGTGGGTCCTTTCAGCTCCATGTAGGTGCAGAAAATGGCTGGCTGATGTCTCTAATAGGTGGGGGGAGAATTATCATTGTAAGAATGGGCTTAATATTGTGAGGATAGTTCTTAGAGATATAATTAATTTATAGCATTTTACAAGGGAGTCAGTGTGATGAACATTGGACTATGACTCTGGAGACTAGGGTCGGAACCCCCACTCAGCCGTGGAAACACACTGGTTCACTTTTGGCTGATCCTATACACTCAGCCTCAGAGGAGGACAAAGGGAAAACTAGAGATGGGACAAATCCAGAATTATCCGAATCCCTGGAAGATTCTGGGAATCCACGAATCTTGAATCTTTCAAATCCTTTTTTTAAAAAGAGTTTAAAAAGCAAGAGAAAGAAGGGTAATCTTGGCAAGACATGCTCTCTCAGCCTCTGCAAAAGCGTAGGCAGAGGCAAACCTCTCTCTGAAGAAATCTGGCCAGGACGATTGTCATAATTTTGCCTCAGATCTCCCCAGATTGAAAATGACATGAAGGCCATTTCTACACAGGCAGGAAAATGTGGATTAATCCCACGTTTTCCTACCTGTGTAAACAAGGCCACCTACTGCAGTACAGAGATAATCCAGGTCAAAACTAGATTTTCTTTGCATAGCTCTTTATGGCATCCTGGGGTTTGTAGTTTGATGATGCACCAGTACACTTTGGCAAAGAAGGCTGTGACACCTTGTAAAACTAGAAACCCCAGAATTGAAAGAGCTGTGCAAGGGAATGTTTCAGCTGTCCTTGAAATCTCAAAAAGACTGTACCTTCCAGTCAAGTGCTGTACTAAAATATTAAATGTTCAGTTTAAATATCTTAGAATACAACCCCAGATGTAATTTCTGAAATTGTTAGCAAAGGTCATTATTACATAGGGAAAAATTCACCTACTTGCCATCTCCCCTTGTATGTCTGGGTCTCCCAGGTTTTCAGACATCTCGGTCTCCAACAAACTATTTCGAAAGATTCAGTTTGCCTATTTTGGCATAGGGATTTGGATTCGCAAATCTCAAATCCTTGGCCAGGATTCAAGGATTCAGTTGGCCCATCCCTAGGCAATGGATTTTGTCACGAAAACCCCACCATAGGGCTTTAGGGTTGCCATAAGTCGGAAATGACTTGAAGGCATACAACAACAAAGAAAAGATTTTATAACCTGTTCTATAGCTAGAAAGTCTCTCAAAGTGGGTTGTGTATCAATACAGAGGAGAGAGGCCAAGCCTACATGTTTACAGTTTGAAAAGGCAAAAGTAAAAAGAAAAGGGGAGAGAAATGGAAAACAAGGTAACTGGATGCAAGATCTCAGGGTCAGGCAATTCCAAATCCTGGACCAGTGACTACACGATGGAAGTTGGGGAGGTGTAAAACCACCTGACCTGGCAACTTCAGAAGACTGCTGTTCTGACTTCAGTGGAAATACTTCTAGTGTAGACTAGGAGTAATGCACTGTGAAAGCTAGACATGGATATATACACTGATATTCAAAAATGAAGGTCAAGTTTTTATCTTAGTGTCAGATTATCATAAAACAATATTGATAGGCTTTTAAAAAATAATATCACAGTAATATGTGCTCCAAATTAACCACTTCTTTGGCTTCAGGAAATGATTGATATCGTTTGACAAATTTTAATTTGACTATGAGTCTTCTACAGTTAGCTTCCCTCTCTCTCTTTTCTTCAGCATGAATGAACTATCAGGAGATTTGTAGGGTTTCCATTGGTAAGAATTAGGGGTTCTTTAGGGCTCTGCCTAGCAAATTCATCTTTGGCTTGACTAGCAGAATAAAATAGGCAAGATGGCCTCAGCTGTAGAGACCACAAATTTAAGATGGGGTGAAGACTTGAGGTTGCCTTGGATTTTCAGCCTGCTTTGAGTTGTTGTTTATCATACTTGCTTGAAGTAATGGACTCCCTGTTATTTGATCTTCTGAACCTGTTGCAGGTGGCCTCTCCTTGGCCATTGAAGGCCCCTCTAAGGCTGAGATTGGCTGCACTGATAACCAAGATGGCACATGCACAGTGTCCTATCTTCCAGTCCTGCCGGGTGACTACAACATCCTGGTGAAATACAATGATAAACACATCCCAGGAAGTCCCTTCACTGCCAAGATTACTGGTGAGATCTAGGGCCGTATTTCAAGGACAGGGTGGCTGGACTGCTAGCTATCTCATACAAGAGCATTACCCACCTTTTTCCCTCCTTCAGGGGATGACACAATGCGCATGTCCCACCTCAAAGTGGGCTCTTCTGCCGACATCCCCCTGAACATCACAGAGACAGACCTGAGCCAGCTGACTGCCACAGTGATCCCACCATCTGGCCGTGAGGAGCCCTGTCTGCTCAAACGGCTGCGCAACGGGCATGTGGGTGAGTGTTCTTGATCCCTGTTTTCTGCCATACCATCTCCCCCACACTCTTACCTCTCAGCCAATTGGTAAAAGAGGATGAAGCAGACTGAATAACATCTTTTTCCTTTCTCCCCACCCCCATGTTTTTTCTGTAGGAATTTCCTTTGTCCCTAAAGAAATTGGAGAGCACATTGTGAACATCAAGAAGAACGGGCTACACATCCCCAACAGCCCTATCACAGTGATGATCAGCCAGTCAGAAATTGGTGACGCCAGCCGCGTCAGGGTCTCTGGTCCAGGGCTCAGTGAGGGCCGGACCTTTGAGCCTTCAGAGTTCATCATTGACACCAGAGATGCTGGTATGCACATGTTAATATTACTTTAAGCAGGAATTAAAAATGCTTAAAATATGATCCTATATAGATCTTTTCTTAAACTGATGTTAAGAACCCAAGGTTGCTGTTAGACTTTTGATATATTTCAGTACATAAGTGGGATAAGTCATTCAGTCCAATTCAGTTCATCAGGTAGAGAGTCAAGAGTCTTGCCCTATTTTCTTCCCTCCTTGCCCACAGTCTATTACTACTGGGCATGCTGGCTATCTGTCCATCACCAGTTAGTAGTGACTGCCACCTTCTGATAGCAGTGTGCCAGGAATGCACATGGGCAAAACTTTTCATGCCCGTGATTGGCAGCATTGTGTGAATTTTGAAGTTACAGCTTGATGCTGCATAGATGTTTGTTTGGAGAGCCATTCTTCTGAATTGTGCAAAGTCTGATTTAGCCTAGGCAGGGGTGGGTAGTTACCCTGGGGTGAGGCCACCACCAAGTTCTCTTGCATCACTTGCAGTCATTGTCAAAAGCCTGCAGTAATTCTGTATGGCAGTGAAATGTGCCTGAGTGCTGCAGTGCATTATAGAGCATCATTTCCAAGGAGAAAGTGGATTGTAGCGGCACTGAGTTTCAGTGTTTTTCATTTAGTGGCAGCAGTGGTAAATGGGGACAGTGAGGGCTGCAAAAATGGATAGATACATGTGTGTGCTTCATGCTGCTCGCCCCTGATCAGAAAAGAACAAGGTACAAAAGGGAAGGTAGAATGGTGATAAGCCATGAGTAGACCCTGAAGCATCTCAGTTCATCACCATGACTATTGGATCCTCTAATCCTCTGAACCAAGTGGTACAGGAGAATAAGCTGAAAGGCTGATTCCAGATCCATTCTTGGTTCAGTGAAAACATAACACTAGCCCTACCATTCAAGATTTAGAAGGATTAAGAAGGTGCTAAAATCCATTCTGACTCTTGGTGTTCGCCTTCTAGCATGGCCCACCTGCTCCAGGAAGCCAGTGATGATGGCAAGCTTGAAAGGAGGTCACAGTCATCTCAAGCTTTGGTCCCTAGATGTTTTGGATTTCAGGTCCCATAATCTTTGACTATGCTGTCAAAATAATGAAAAAGTTTGTAGATTTTAGCAAGTTCTTAGTAAATTTCTAAACAGGACCTAAACAGAATTTGCACCATTCTACACACATTTAAATTCAATAGGCACAGCTACTCCTAGCATAGAAACGACTGTAATATACCTGCCTGCTAGGTAGATATGAAAGATTGGGGAGCCTTTCCCAAAAAAGAGGAAGTTGACAACCTAAGTCCAACAATCATGTATGCGCAGTGTTTCAAAGTCAGGTTTTTAGAACTAATTACTCAAAGCCCTATGCCTGAATGGGTAAATTGCTTTTTCTCACATTATGGACGGATTTTTGTCAAACTTGTTGAGAAATTTGCAAATTTTAGCAAGTTTTTGTGGAAACGGAATGTGATATGTGTGCCTGCCACATACAACTTTGATGATGCTGAGACATAAAGCCATATCCTCTTAACCAAAAATTCCCCATCTTTCCTTTAGGTTATGGTGGACTGAGTTTATCTATTGAAGGGCCCAGTAAGGTTGACATCAACACAGAGGACCTGGAAGATGGAACTTGCAAAGTCACTTATTGCCCAACAGAACCTGGCAACTACATCATCAACATCAAATTTGCAGACCAGCACGTTCCAGGTGAGGGCAGTTGGTTGTAGGGGGGAAATGGTATGTTCAGGAAGGATCAGGGAGCTGCCCTAAAATAGGATGACCATTTGAGAGGAGATGCAAGATGCCTGGGAAGCTTGTGTTGCTTGAACAGATTGGCAGTGCTCACCTGCCACTTTTGGGAATTGGATGATGATAATCATTCACTACTTACTTACTTACTTACCTATTTCCCTCAGTGTACACAGTGCTTTACATGAGTAGTTTATAATTGTTAATTTGACAGTTCTCTGCTCTCAAGCTCACAATCTGGTAAGACCTGACATACAAGGAAAGGAGTATGACAGTGGTAGAGAGGATGAAGTTGAGCATATGCTGGCTGTTCTTCTCTCCCTTGGAGGCCGCACCAGTGGCAGCCTCATCTATGTTTTGACTCTGTTCAGGAAACCTATTCTTATTACCATTTCTTCCTTCCCTCCTTTTCCACTGCAGGAAGCCCATTTTCTGTGAAGGTCACAGGAGAAGGTCGAATGAAGCAGATGATCACACGGCGCCGCAAAGCCCCTTCAGTCGCCAACATTGGCAGTGAGTGCGACCTCAGTCTGAAAATCCCAGGTGAGTGGCTCAGGGAGAGAGACTTGAAAGCAGTAAGCTGGCAGTCACTGCTGTAGTGGGGAGCTGTTGGAGAAATGCGGCTCTTGAAAAGGCTATGTTTGTATAACAACATCCAGAACTGCATAGTTAGCTGTTTGAAGGTGTGTTCTGGAAGTCATACAATAGGTAAACAGAATTAAGACATCGAGGTAAAATGTGTGTGTGTTAATTTTTATAATAAAGATAATCAACCACTAAAATAATTATTAAAATAAACACTACAGAGTCCACACTATAAATAGCAATATGAGAGAAGGTCCAGGGTATAAATTATTCGCTGAAGGGAAAAAGATGGCACAGGCTCTCATCCAATTTTTATTTTGAACAGAAGCCTGACACAGTTCAACTATAAGTTTTTTCAGTGGGTGTTGTAAATCATATCTTGTCCAATATTTCCTCCAGACAAAAGGCTGAAGTGTTCATTTAAAGAAAAACTACATAATTGTAACAATATTCAGAGTGCACGTATTTGCAAAGAACCAATTTCAGTCCAATAGTTACCGATACCAGAGTACAGATTTATACAAAATACAAATGCCTCTTTTCCTTCACTCCTCTCAGCCTAATACTAATACTCAGAGGTTCTGTTTATATGCTCTTCTATTCTAGTCTCCATGCCTCATCTGTCATTAATTATGATTTACCTTTCATTATTTCAGTGAATTATATCTTATCCCTTTTTTTTCCTATACTCCAAACAATAACAATTTTCCTAACTTTTGGATAAATCCCAGAACATTCTGTAGGCCTCCCTTCTCATGTGATGAAAGGAAACCCAATAGAATTTTGTGTCAGTTCCAAATCCCTGCACTCTCACAAGGCATGAAGGGGAATATGGAGCCTTGCAAAGAGGGAACATCCTGGGCTCTGTTTTTTCCGAACAAGTCTCCAGTCCTTATGGCTCTGAATTGGGGAAACTTGGAAAAAACATGGATAGACAGGGCTAGCAAATTTTTGGAAGCCAGAGGTTTGGGCTTGATAGTACCATATTCACACATGGACAGTCCTATTTTTTTTAAAAATGTGAGTCATATTTTAATAATTCTCTCAACTATCCATTTCAGCACACTTTGTTAGATGTTACCCTTTCTCTATGCCCCTGGGCAGAAGATGGTAGCAGTGAATGTGTTCAAGTCTGTCTTCCTTATTTCAGGCACAGAAGAATAGTGCAGGACTGCATCTGTATTTGATTTATATCCTGACTTTCTCCATTCAGGATCCAAGGCAGCTTATAGCATTTAAAAAACAGAGTATGGTTAAGACATTGTTCATACAATAATTAAACAATAGTTCAGTTAAAAAGAGAAGATTAAAAGAATATAAAAACACAAGACATAATAAAAAATATGAAAGCACAATGAAAAAAAGATAAAAATGTAATCCCCAGCAAAATCCCTTTCTGTTACATAAATTATAACCCAAAGACCTACCTGAATAGAACAGCTTGCAACCATCCTAGTGGTTTTGCACCAATTTGGTACTAGTTACTTGTAGAAAAAGTTGCTAAGGGGTATGTGTTTTGGCGGGGCGGGGGGAGAATAGCTGTTTGGAGTGCCCCTCTAAATCTTAGTCAGGCTGTGCTAAACTGTTTCCTTCAGGAGTAAAGCTGTAAGCAGAGTATGAAAGTTGCTTCTGTTTGAATACACCTTCTATTGCTATTTATAGCTCAAGACAGCTATCTTGGAATTTGGTGTCCCCCATATGTTGTTGGGCTGCAATTTCCATCATCCCCAGTCAGCACAACTATAGTGCTATAGTCCAGTGCATACAAGGAGCATTTTGTCCTGCAAAGGCTGCATCCTAAGGCATTGGGATCAGACACGTTCTGTTTATGAAGTTATATGGAAGGGCATTCATGCATGTTTTAGAAATGTGGAAAGACTACTGCAATGATATCTATGGGAGAGATTTTTATCAGAGGTGTGTGTTCCTTTACCAATCTCAGTATATTCCTTACCTGGTAGTAAAAAGTTTTAAAAGCTTTTGCAATATGCAGAGCTTGATCTCCTATGGCATGGGAAGAGTTGGATTGCACAGAACTATCCAAGTACGTGAAACATTGACCCAATGTGAGGTCTTCATAGAAAGGAGCCTTGATAACTGGGATATCTAGTATTAGTGCAGGGGTGGACAACTGTTAGGGAAACCGGGAGGGGCACACCCCAAACTTAAACATTTTACAAGAGGTGACTCAGAAATTAGCTTACAGTTCACTTCCTATTAGAAAAAAAGTCTCTCCTGACCCTAAAACATAATGGCATAATTCCTCCCATGCCCCAATTTTTTTTGGGTCATAGGGGGACACCCAAATGGCCCAGGACCACACACAGTCTCTGGGCCACATTTTGCTCACCCTTGTATTGGTGGCTTGCTCCTTCTTGGCTTTCCTTGGAACAATGGCTCTATGGTGACATTAGTTTGGTACTCATAAATGTCTACACTTTTGAAAATTCAGGCACCACACAGTGGTTGGGAAAGTGGTGGCTCTCCAGATACTCTTAGACTACAGACTCCCACGATCCTTGGCTATGCTGGCTGAGACTCTCGGGAGTTGCCATACAACAGTACTTGGTAGTCCACCATTACCCACCCCTGTTGTGAAAAGAAAAAAGAAAAATCTAGATCTAGGAAAAAATTTTTTAAAGAATTTTGTGCTTCAGTAATACATTAAGTAAATTGACAGTATGTAAGTAGTTATAGTTCGGGCAAAAAACGAAGTTGTGAATTTGAAAACTATAAAAACAGATGAGAATGTGTAAGAAAGAAAAAGAAGAAGAAATTGGGCAGAGATGCAGAACAAGTTAAGAAATAGATCTAAATTGGTTTGAGCATAGATGTGAGAAGGTTTGGTAAGCAGAGGGGTCTTTAAATTTATGAGCTGAAAGAAACCCTCCAAAGAAAACGTGAAAATGAAGCTTTGACAGTATCGGGTACAAAGAAGGAGGTATAATATTGTATTTGGATGCAATTGTATATACATGTATTTACTAGCATTGCAAGAGAGATCCTGATATTGGTTATCTAAGTGTGTGTGTGTAAAATGCATTTATTTTAGTCATTTAATACTATTTGTTATTACTGTATGATTTATCCTTTGAGCATCATATTAATTTAAAAAAAGAAAGAATTTCGTGCTTCAGAACCAAGTTTACTATGAATAAAGATCTCTGGAAATGAAAGGGGAATCAGCTTAAGTTCAGGCCAAACACCTCACCCCACAAGGACCAAATGGACTATTCCTGCCCTTGTCCAAGTCTTGATCATGTGTATTTCTCACTGCTGCCTCTTGTTCCCCAGAGATCAACATTAGGGACATGACAGCTCAGGTGACCAGCCCATCAGGAAAGTCCCACGACGCAGAAATCTTGGAGGCTGAAAACAACACTTACTGCATTCGCTTCGTGCCCTCTGAGACAGGCATCCATTCTGTCAGCGTCAAATACAAAGGGCAGCATGTGCCAGGAAGCCCCTTCCAGTTCACTGTGGGGCCCCTTGGCGAGGGTGGTGCGCACAAGGTCCGGGCAGGTGGCCCAGGCTTGGAAAGAGCTGAAGCTGGTGTGCCAGGTATACCTGTTTACTGGAGGGAGGTGGGGGCACAATATGGAAGGAAAGGGCTTAATTTGGGAGCTGAAACAAGAGAAGGAAAGCATTTGACATAATGCTGAGACCTAATAGCTTACCGTGAGCCTCAAGGCACTTCTAATCAATTTTTATTTATTAGGCAGTGCATGCCATACCCATTTATTCATTTATTAGCTACATTTATGTGCAGCCTTTCCTCCGATGAGCTCATGATGGCTCTCAGTCCTCACAACCCCCCTGGGAGGTAGTCAGTTTGAGAGAGTAACTGATCCAGGGTCATCCACTGAATTTCACAACTCTGAAGACTAGAACCTGGATGTCCCTAGACCCAGTTCAGCATTCTCACCACTCCATCACTGGCTCTTCCACAGCATAGACTAGGGGTGGGTACACCATATATGCGGGTATAACTGGGGTGACCTGAAGAAGGTCTGCATGCATTCTGTAATAGGAGTAACTAAGAAGATTTTCCTTCCTACTCCCTCAACCTGGTTCCTGAAAGGGAGCAGGGGTTGGAGTGGGTGGAACGAGAGTGACTCTTGGTGCAAAAGGACTTCTGAGCATAGTTCCAGTACTGAACACAAATTCCTGTGCCAAGTAAGTGCTCAGTGGCACTCTTGTTTTTCCTAGTGTGTGTCTGCCTGTCCATGCCACTGCTTTGCACCTGGGCTCTGAATAGTGGCCCTTAGAATTCTAGCTTTAAAAAAAGAAAGATCCCCCAGGCTTGAGCTCTGCCCATTCTGACACAGAAGCAGGCCTTATTAGATTTTCCTGATAAGTGGGGAGAATGTACCTAGTACAAGGAGATACTGATTATTTTTAATTCCCCATGGAGCAGGCAGTACTGGCCCCTGTCATTTTATCCGATTTTGCTCAAAGCATATGCGTGTGTTGCTATGTGTAAAGCTCCACGTGTATATGTATATGTGTATGTAAATGTATGAGTGGTTATTTTTATACAGCATCATCATGCCATCAAACGGCTGATAATGGGGCATTTATATCGAAGGATAGCTTTTCTGACCTTACCCCCAAATTCACACAGTCATGTAGTCACCTTCCCAAATACTTTCAAAAGAAAGTTGTCTCAACTAGTTACGGGAGCAGGATTCTCTTTTATCAAGGGAAGCAGTGCATGTGCATTCATAGAGTCTCCATGCTCTGAGATGGCTAACTTAGCACCCAAGGTGGGACTTCCCTTAGGCATAGGACAAAGGGGAGCTCCAGAAGTGCCTGACACAATGTTTACCTTATTCCACAGCTGAATTTAGCATCTGGACACGGGAGGCAGGGGCTGGTGGTCTCTCCATTGCTGTGGAAGGTCCCAGTAAGGCAGAGATTGCTTTTGAGGATCGGAAGGATGGTTCATGTGGTGTTTCCTACATTGTGCAAGAGCCTGGTAAGTGGTCACGGGGGCAGAGGGCCATGCCTGGTAGAGGCATGTTGTTAATTGGGAATCTCTACAGTATGGTAGGCCTAAATTCCCTGAAGCACCAAACCCTCTCTGATCTTGGAAGTTAAGCAGGTCTACCCTGGTTACCAGTTGGATGGGAAACCACCAACAAATACTGGGTGCTGTGGGCTGTATTTCAGAGGAAGGAACTGGAAAAACCATCTCTTGAGTATTCCTTGTCTAAGGAAATGCTGTGAAATTCATGGGGTTGCCATAGGTTGACAGGCAACTTGAAGGCACACGCACAGAGAGTATGGCTAAAGGTTTTCACAGTGAACATCAATAAAGAGGAAAGGGGAAAATAAGCTATAGTTTAGATGAGGAGAGTCTGAACCAGAGCTTGGAAAAGTGTTGCTATTATCATCATCATCATCATCATCATCATCATCATCAGTACTACTACTACTACTTTCAAAATTCCCCAGCCAGCATGGGTATACTTACTAGGGGATGTTGGTAGTTGTTATCCTAAAATAACTTCCCAGCACTCTTCCAAGCTGTGCACACAGTTTCTCCAATTTGTAGAGGATGACCAAAGGGCAGCATAGTTCTGGTAGAAGATAATAGAACTCTGTTTTCTGCCATATTGAGGAAGGTGCTGACCTCCTTCCTTAGATCAGAGGTGGGAATTGTGTTGTTTTCCACGTGTTGTTACACTGCAACTCTCAGCTGGCCTCACTATTGGCTCTAACAGTTAGAGCTGCCAGGATTTTTGGTACAACGCCATCTGCTGGGCTGCATGATTCCTACTCTGGGTATTGTAGGCAAACTAGTACCCTCCACTATTTGGGACTACGTCTTGTATAATCCTGAACCACTGCTAATGCTGTCTGGGGCTCATGTGAGTTGTAGTCCAAAGTATTGAGGGGATGCAAGAGTGCTTACCTTGTTGATACTAGAGTAGTGAACCACAAAGCCTTGGGAAGATTGTGCAAAGCGTTGATGACACAAGGAATCCAAAAAAGGAGGACCAAGAGACATATTTTATGGACTATTCCAGTGACAATGGGAAGAGATGACCATGTAGTACAGAGGGCACAAGTAGAAAAGGGATCCTTCTCACCACAGACATAAATACACAAGGGCCTTCAAAGCATTTCTTAGCCAAGGGACAGGAGCAGAGCTTGGAAAAATTACTTTCTTGGGGGCCATCTCGCAAAAGGGAGCCCTGGTGGCGCAGTGGTTAAATGCCAGTACTGCAAGCCAAAAGGTTGTGAGTTCGATCCTGCCGGGCTCCAAGGTTGACTCAGCCTTCCATCCTTTCACAGGTTGGTAAAATGAGTACCCAGTTTGTTGGGGGCATGTATAGAAATGTTTCGAAATACATGCTATTTGTAAGTTGTTCACCGCCTCGATCCATATGGAGAGGCAGGATACAAATAAATAAATTAAAAAATCCCTGGTCTGCCGTTGCCATGGTGGATTCTGGGAAGTTTTCCAGACTCTGGGATGAGGAGACACAGATCTTGAAGATGTGGTATCTTGAGTTCACTCGGCCATAGGAATAGTCCTGCAACTCCTTGCCACAGACCTACTTCATCTGATTTTCTAAACAAGACAAGCCAACTAATATACACAACATCAGGGAAGGAACTGCATGTTTAGCCCTTGGGGAGTTGTTATAACTTTAAAAAAAAGAAAAAGAAACTGGAGTCTGTTCTCCAGCCTGAGTGCTGGAGAAGCTCCAAAGGCAGATTTTGGGGCTTATTCTAGTTCCTTCTTCTCTTGGAAAAGACTCTGGCAAGCTACTTAACGAATCTGCGTGGCAGCCAGCTTCTGGAATCTGACATGGCAGCTTGTTGCCAGCCACCTGGAATAGATCCAAAGTTGTAAAGAGTTTTCTGTTTGCTCAGGAGGTTGGCAGGTCTTCTGGAACAACCATCTGGAACTCAGGCTGAGTGATCTGTCAGTTTTATGGTGAAGAGAAGAAATAAAGGATGGTAGAACCTGAATAGTTCTTTAATTAAGTGCCGGGATAGTGAAAGATTGTATCTGGAAGAGACATTGTTATATATAACTCCTGTCCTTAAAAATCTTTCTGTGATCTTTGTAGGATTTTTGCTGGGGGGAACCTATGATCCATGTAGTGAGTTACTGCCTGCAGGAGTTATGAATGTTTTAAGCTATAGCAGAATTTTTAAAACATGCCTTTCAAGAATAGAAATCTGGCCAACTGCTTTAAAGACTACTTGGACACCTCTAGTTCATTTGTCAAAATATGTACTCTCAAGCAAATGGTTGAATACTAAATGCTGTTTCCTGTTGTGCGTTCAATATTGTCAAATAGTAACTATGTGATAGTTGCTCCATATGGAAAGTCATCTGCATGTACAACTAAAAATTCTTGAGAGCATATCTCATTGCAGAATCACCAAATATTCAAACAACCCCTCTGATACAGGTTTTTCTGCTTTATTAAAATATTTTTAGTGACTTTTGGATTTTTTCACCCCCAATCATTGTTGATTGGGATTGAGAGCAGCTCAGCTCAAACTGCGAAAAACAAAACAACAAAAGTTGGTTTTTAAATTTACTGTACAGTGCACAGTTATAATTTGATACCACGTAATTGCCATAAACTACATCTGAGGGAATCCTAGGATTTATACTTTGGTGAGGAATGTGGACTTCTCCACTAGAGAGCTCTAGTCCAGTTCAGTAGAGTGTGCTGGATCTCTGTAGCAAAAAAAGTCCAGGTACCTCAGCAAACTACAAACCCCAGGATTCCATAGAACGCAGTCATGACAGGCAAAAGTCATGCATAGTGTAGAATCATTGTTCATGGCTGAACCACTGGTGTAGTTGTCTCTAGCTGTACTTCACTGAGGTCCAGACCAAACATTAACTTTCAGTGCATCTTCACTGATGTGCACTCTTGACCAAGAATTACTATCTGATGATCATCTCCCATGTCTCTCTTTTCTGACAGGTGACTATGAGGTTTCGGTGAAATTCAATGATGAGCACATCCCAGACAGTCCCTTCGTGGTACCAGCCACCTCCACTTCAGATGATGCCCGCCGGCTTACTGTTTCTAGTCTTCAGGTGAGGCACTGGGAGAAACCGCCCATTTGCTCCCCCTGCTGGCTGGAGTGAGTTGGCACTGTTGCTCTCCTGGGCTGGCCATTCCTTGACCAGAAAGAGAGAGGGAACAAACAGGGTTTGGATCCTCGAGGGCAGGGATGCCATTGGGTGGAAGACGTACCATTGTCTTCACTGGTGAGGAGGGGGAACTGGGCATCTTAAGGGAGGAAATATTGTGACTTCTGAACACAAGAGAGTGTCGTGTGCCAGCCTCAGAACAGTCACGGTGCCAGCTCTGCCAGCCACACAGGGATCTACTTGGGGTTTTTCTCGTGTCTCGTTTAAAGGCTGCTAACAGTCCTGTATCCCAAACCAGAGGGGGGCTTAAAGATGGAGAGCTTCCCTGGACACACCTCTGCCAATCTTGCTGCCAGCCTCAAAGACTGTCCAGACTCCTCTTTTCAGGGTGCTAATTTAAACTTCCCCTCGCCACTGCCCTTATTTGCTTGCCTGCCTGCCTGCCTCTTGCACTGCTTCCCAGATTTCCCAGAGCAGTTCTCCCTCTCTAAGCCCCCTGGCTCAGGTAAGCAAACTTTCATCTTCTGTTTGAGGAAGGGAGGGAGGGAGTGTAAGTCGCCCAAGGATGATGCCGCTGCCCGCTTGGTCTTTTCTTGCAATCTAACATGCTCTGTGCTTCCAGGAGTCAGGGTTAAAAGTGAACCAGCCTGCCTCGTTTGCCGTCAGCTTGAACGGGGCCAAGGGTGTGATTGATGCCAAAGTGCACAGCCCATCAGGGGCTCTAGAAGAGTGCCATGTTACAGAAATCGATGAAGGTAAGAAATTCTGGTGCTGCCCCTCCCCTGGCCAGACAAGGCTGCAGTACTGATTACGCAGCCAATAAGACACATAACTCCCATGTGGTCTTCGTAAACTTAATTGTTTTCCCCCAACTTCACCACCTACAAGTTGAAGTGCCTGTACCTGTGCTATTAATCCCCCTTCACCCCAAAGCATCTGGGCCATATGTGGGCCCAGAGATATTCTTTGGGAATGAAAATGGCAGATGGCAGCCCTCAAGGCAGATGGGTCTGGAAGAACAGCCCAGGCCCACTTGCAATGCTGGGCTCAGGTTCTTCAGCTTCCCCAAGTTCTTTTTCCTGGACGCTTTGTGACTGGTTGTACCATCTGAGCCAGCCATTTTGTGAATAGGCAGTAAGCCCTACCCCTATGACAGCCATTTTTATTTGGTGCCTGTAACACTGTCTCAAAGTTTCAAGTATGTGTGCTGGTATTATAATGCTACAATTCCACTTCAACTGCCATGGTTTCCTTTTGTGAGATCCTGGGGTTTGTAGTTTATGGAAGGGTTTGTTTAGAGTATTTATGTCCTGCCCTTCAGCCAAAAAGCCTCCCAGAGTAGCTTACAGATTTAAGTTGACAGTTCCCTCTGCAGGATTGTTTAGATTTCTCAGACAAAGAGCTCCTCTGTGCCTCATGAAACCATAAATATCAGGATTACCTAGATGTTGACATGGCAATTAAAATGGAATCATGGTACTTTAACTAAGTAGTGTGAAAGGACCCCAGAATTGAGTTTCTTTTGTGGCCAGTTTGCTGGCTTCTGTTCTCCACATTTAAAAACAGATGGAGTAGTCATGGATTTTAGAAACAGTAATTAAACTAAATCACTCACCTTAATTGTGAAATGCATAGTCATATGAAACAGTAAACTACACTGTAGTATCTCCAACAGTGGTGGAGATACTGAAGGCATGTTGCAGTCTTGAGCGCATGTTTAGAAATGGAATGCTTTGTGGCATTTCAGCTCAAACATTGCTTCTCTGAGCACTACAAGGTGTCATTTCTGAGTGCTTTGCAAATCCCACAGATGTGACAGGTCAAAAAGCCCATATAGTTATTGTACAGCATGTAAAGGTTGCTTTTTATGGACCACAGCTCCCAGGATTCCACCACCCAGCACGAACAGCTGTAGACAGTTGAGAGTGTTGTCCAAAAGTCTGTTAAATCTGATTCATGGTTGCTGATTCAATAGGCAAAGCAGAAGAGGAAACAAGAGGGGCAGAGACTGGCCCAGCACCAAAAGAGAACAGCAGGTTTTGGCTCCCAGTCACTTCCTGCTGGCTCAGGGACTTTGCCTAGAACAATTCTGTTAGGACGATCTGTGGTGGAAGTGGAAGGGGGTGGGGAAGCAAGTGTAAGGATAGGATAGGAAGCAAGACTTCTTTCTCTCGTGTTTGTCTCAATGTGAGTTGTAGCCTAGCAAAAGCTGTCAGCATTTGTGTGTTTGAAACTCCCACCTTGCAGAGTAATTGTTTAGGACACAACAGCCCTATTGCTACAGAGACCAGAGCTGATGGAACTGTGTGGGTGGTGGGGTTGAATGCTGTTGGGTACATACTTTGGTTTCCCTGCAGTTGCATCCAGAATGTGTCTTGGTAGCAGAGTAAGTAGCACTTGCCACTGCCTGCTGGGCAGCCTCCTGCTCTCCTACTGGTGAGCTGAAATGCCAGCCCAGATGCTATTGCTTGGCCTGACTCCATTTTGAGACGCAACTGCAAATTTTAGAATGGAAGCAAAGCTGTTCAATCCTCAGGCTCAAAAGAAAGATGCAATACACCTATAAAGAGTGGTATAGTAATAAATTCTGGAGAGGAACTCCCCAGTCCTGAAAATCTGCCCAAGAAGGCCGCAATAATTCAGAGAACACAACTAATCTGTCCTGCACTGATGCTTGGTAGTAGAGGGTGATGGCTGTTGCTTCTGCCCCATGGTGGTAGGGCAGCTAGTGGGCCCTGGGAGCAGCTCTGTAGTTCGGTCTGCTGCTTGGCCATAGGGAGGAAGAAAGACCCTCCTCCCCACAGAAAACACCCCCTCCAGCCAATCATTGCCCTGAGGACATAGCTGTGCCTGGGAACTTCCAGCTGTCCATATACAGCCAGGACAAAGAGATTGTGCAAGGTGCCTCCTTGTGCAACATCTTTTTAAAAGTATTTACACTTGCAATAACATGGGTTATTCCAGTATAAGCTACCACAAGATAACTGGCCCTCTCCACATTAGCCCAGCCTTTATGAGTTTCCCCTTATGCTACCTTTATCAATATGATATATTTGAGAGAGACAGTGCGTGCGTGTGTGTGTATGTATTTATATTCACACCCATTTGACTTGTTTTATGATCTCCCTTCAGATACAGAAAGAAACAGAAAAGGGTTATACACACGTGTGTGTGCTCACTCTCATTCACATTGACTCATGCATCTCCATGCTGGCTGTCAGTTGCCTCTTAAAAGCTGCCCTGATTCATTTTCTTGGTCCTTGTTTTGCCACAGATAAGTATGCCGTGCGTTTCATCCCCCGCGAGAATGGTATCTATTCTGTCGATGTCAAATTCAATGGCAGCCACATTCCTGGCAGCCCCTTCAAGATCCGTGTTGGGGAAGTGGGCCAAGCTGGCGACCCTGGGATGGTGTCCGCTTATGGCCCTGGCTTAGAAGGTGGCATAACAGGTAAGGAGCAGCGATGGAGAGGCTGGAAATGAGGAAGCTGGTCCAGAGGCTTGGGGAGAAACTGCTCACCTTGCTCTGGGAATTTTCGCTTTGCCTGCAGGAAACCCTGCAGAATTCATAGTCAACACCACAAACGCTGGGCCTGGGGCACTAGCTGTCACCATTGATGGCCCCTCAAAGGTGAAGATGGACTGCCAAGAGTGCCCCGAGGGCTACAAAGTCATCTACACTCCCATGGTGCCTGGCAGCTACCTCATCTCCATTAAGTTTGGCGGTCCTTACCATATTGCTGGCAGCCCTTTCAAAGCCAAAATCACAGGTAAGCAGTATTGTAGACAGGCAGGGGTGAGAAGCTTGCGTCAGAGCCAGAGAAATGGTAGGTGCAGGAGTGTGGCACCTTTACCCTGCCAGATGCTGTGGCCTGCAATTCCTGTCAGCCGTATCCAGCATGACCAGTGGTAAAGCTACGGTCCAAAACATCTGCAGGGCCTCTATTTCTCAAAAGTGTGGATCTGCATGTGATCTGCAGTGTCTTCCTTCCTTCCTTCCTTCCTTCCTTCCTTCCTTCCTTCCTTCCTTCCTTCCTCCCTCCCTCCCTCCCTCCCTTCCTTCTTTTTTTCTCCTTTTTGGTATTGGTCAGAGCTAACTCCCATTTTTTAAAAAATTGGCTGATAAAATGCTGTTGCAAAGGAAGGTCAATCAGTGACAGATTTGCTAGAAATAGCTTCTGCCCACTGGCAAAAAGGCTAGAATTCCCAGGCAGGCTGGAACTGTCCCCAGGGCCTTAGGGTTTTCCACCTATAACTGATTCAGTGGTGGGGCAGGGTTGTTAGTACTCACACTGTTGTCATCTTTTCTCCGGCAGGGGCCCGCCTTGTCCCCAGCCACAGCCTCCATGAGACTTCCTCAGTCTTCATGGATGGGGTGGCCAAACCTGATGGAGCAGCACCCAAGTTTGCTTCTGATGCCAGCAAAGTGGTTGCCAAGGGCCTTGGCCTTAACAAGGGTTTTGTGGGGCAAAAGAACTCATTCACCGTCGACTGCAGCAAAGCAGGTGAGTGTCAGTGACTTCTGGAGAGGATTTGGCTGGATGTCTCCAATTTCTACCGTTTCTAAAGATTTGTCTTTACAGCAGTGTGTCTTCTTTAGTTTCAAGAATAAACTTCCTCTAGTATTTTGTGGTTTGCTTTTTGCACAAATAACTGGTTTACCCTAACTCTAGTAAGAGATTGGGCTTCAGGATCTTCAGGGCAAGGAAGAGTTAGAAGGACTCAAACCTTTATATAATTCTTCATGTCCAGTTCTGGTTGTGCCCTGCTAGTACTGCTTTGATAGAGCTGGTGCAAGACTGTTGCCTAAGCAGCCATGTGTGACAGATGTTGGACTGTGCCTCACATCTACTGCACAGCCAGTAGTGATAGTTGAACAAGTTGGAGAGCCGACTCCAAGCCCAATGTAGGAGTTTGGATTGATGAAGAGAGGGAGAAATGGGAGCTGAAATAGCCAGTTTGGGAATTGGTGAGATGTAACCCAAACACATTCCCAGTCCCCACTGTGTCTGACCCCCTTGCCTTTGCTTTTTTCTCAGGGAACAACATGCTGTTGGTTGGTGTTCATGGCCCTAAGACCCCCTGTGAGGAGATTGTGGTGAAGCACCTGGGTAACCGGCTGTACAACGTCACCTACCTGCTGAAGGACAGAGGGGATTATGTGCTGGTGGTGAAATGGGGAGATGAGCACATCCCTGGCAGCCCCTTCCACGTTTCTGTGCCTTAATTCCCCCTCCCTGCCTGATTGTAACACTGCCCTTTCTCCTGGGCCCCACTGTAGTATCACTGCTCTCCCCCCGAGACACTGCCTCTCTCTCAGATGGGCAGGGTTTCTGTGCCACTGAGGCTGGCTTATGAGATCAGGAGGGAGCAGGTTGCCCTTGGGATGAGTGAAGGGGAATTCCTGTGGATCTGTTTACATGCAGCACTAACTACTACTTTCCCAACCAGTTTGTCAGTGATTTTTCCTTTTCTCCCTCTGGGGGAGCCAGGATTGATGACACTTTTCTTTCCTTGCCAAAGCACTGGCCTTGTGCCCATGGACTGAATCTGTACTGCCTCCTGGATTTGCCAGGAAGGTATCTACCCCATCAACAACAGAAGTTTGGCACCTGGATGCCACATAGGTGTATCAGTGCCACCCACTGCTTGAGAGAAACCACTGCTCCCAAAGGAACTGCAGACGGCCTGTCTCTTTCGTCTCTAGATCTCCTCCTTTCCCATTTTATGGCTTGAGATGGAAGCTCTATTGATAACAGATAACCAGTGGCAAGAGCTGCTCCTTGCTTTGCCAGTTTTATAACCAAAAATCTTTGTTTAGTCCTTCTGAGACTTAAGTCGTGCACAACTGCCAAGCCCTTTCTCTGAGGAAGGAAGGGGAATAAAAAGTTCTGCTTCAAATGGCTGTTGGTTGTCTCTTGTCATTTTTTCCCTCTCCTCTACTAATTCAGGAGTTTGCAATGCCACACTCTGTCAGAGCTGGGTTGGCTTTGGCCTGTAGTGATGGGTTTGAAACCTCATATCCATGGGGGAAGCTTTCTGTTAATTCCTTTCTGTTATGGACCATTGTATGTTGTAAAGGATTCTGGTACATGGGCTGTAGTGCTGCACACAGTTCATGCAGGCTTTACATGTGTAAAGTTCATGAACAAGGACTGTCTTACCTCTCCTCTGTGAGAGTTGTGCCACAGGGAAAGACTGGTAAGCAGTCAATCCCGGAAGAATCCTCCTGCCTTTAACAATCTTATGAGAGGGATCCAAGTAATAGTTTTCAAAAATGATTGTTTAATTATGTTCCGAGATAAAAACCTCCCTCCTGCCCCAGTCTTTTCCACTTTGGCCTGAATGTAGCATGCTTGTGTCAACAGTAGCATCAAGGTGAAATTACAGTTTCTCCTCTATCTCTTTCCAAGTTCAATGTCTTGCAGTCAAGTTGGTGGCTTAAAATCCTTTCTCACTGCAATATCCATCCAGTAAGTTTTAATAGATCTTGCTACAGGCTCTAAGCTTTGAGTGTCTATTGCAAGCTGCAGCCACCCCAGAAAACAACATGTTGTATCCATTATGTCCAAATAAGGGTGACGGGAATTGGAGAATAATGTATAAAGATGCCTCTGCAGAGTATCCATGATTATGGTACAAAGAGATCAATTGTAGATCTGAGAAGGAAGTCTTGATTGTGTAGTGGGCTGAACAATCACCTATTCAGTGGTGCCTAGAAGATAAAAAGGAATCTTGTTGGCACGATGTTTAGTTACCCAGTTGAGTGTGTAGAATGACCAGAACAACAGACCCCCAGAAGAACATCCTAATGAAAGTTGAAAGAGGCTTGGAGAAGTCTCTTCTGTTAGCTTCTGGAAAATGTGGGGGATAAATAGAGGGTCAAAGAGAGTATCCATTCATTCGGAAAGCTGGACTGAATGATTTTGAGTCCTTTCCATCTACTTGTACAGCCCTCTTTGTTGTCATATAGTGGCTGCAATCTTGTATGGCTCAGCATAGTGCAATAGTTTTGCATGTGGACCTCTGCTAAGCTAAGCCATAGCCGCTGCCACCACCACCACTGAGAGCCTATAGGATAACAGAAATGTCTGGCTATGTCCCCATAGCCAGATATGAAATGACATCAACACTGAGATCTGCCGGTACCTTCAGGAGGTCTGAGCACTGTTGTAAGCATTTTGCATCTGGCTCTTCCAGTTTAGCTCATTTTCCGCAATGTGCAGAATAGCTATGTCCAGGGGGGACACTTGAGAGCCTGTGGGTAGAGGGGCTTTGGGTGCTGCAGTGGAAAGAAGGGAATACCAAGCTGTGCCATGTCCCCTCAAAAAAGACGCAGCTGTAAGAGAGACTTGTCAGTAACAGGATGCTTGCCAGCCTGTGCTGCTCGAGCAGGGCCAGAACCTTTCCTGGGCACAAGGGGGTGGGCTAAAGGCTTCTGTGGCTTTCTACGTGTAGCAGTGAATGGGCACGATAGGTTTTTGTCCTTAAAAGTTCCTAATCTTCCATATTTAATGTTATGACTGAAGTCAAGTGTTGCAATCATGGGGGAGGGTTTTTCAAGCATATCCTTCTGGATTATATCTTCACATTAGTGATATGGTAACTTTAAACTAGAATCTTTTTCACTTCTTGTTTAGGGCCATGCCTCATTGACCATGGCTCTGGCCTCCATCTAGGTGAGGTTTAAATCCATCATAATCCTCCAACATTTCAACACATGAAAACTGGAACATGTGGCCAAGCAATATTGGAGTATGGCCAAGATGGCAAAAGTTATTAATAAGACCAGGCAAGCTAGGAGAGACTGCAACAATTTGCTTTTGCCTGAGCCTGCTGGAAAGGGCAAGATTCTGCTCCTTTCTCTCCCCTCTTCTGCTTGAGTTCAAACTACTTTTGCACTTCGAACCCAGTTTGTGGCAACTGAAGTGAGTTGAAGACAAAGAGGGAAATAGCCAGAGAGAGAAATGTGGACCTTTTAAAGGCAAGTGCCAAAATGGGAAGACAGAATTCATTGGGACCATCTCTGTCAAATTGGGAAAGTTGGGGACTATGGGTTCAGCTGCAGTTTACTGGGAGTTTCTGATCAAAACACGTAACTTTCCCAGCGTCTACATGGCCGAACAGGAATTTCAGAGGCGAGTGAGTGGAGCTATAGTGTTTTATGGTTGCTTCCATTGACAAACATGTAAGGCTTACATTTTGCGTAGTTGCATAATTTATATGGTACCCCTGGTCTGCTTCCTTGGCTCAGAGTTCAGCCCTGTGGAAATGGCAATCTTCATCCATTCTTGTTACATATTCTCCAGCTGATGGGGAGTTCGGAAGTATCATCGCATACGAGTTATCTTCTGCGTGGAAAGTACCAAGAACACACTGGTATAACCCTGCCTTGTTCATACACACACTCACGGATTCTTCAACAAGACACTAAATCCCCAGTCCCCAGAGGGACTCCAGTTTGGAGGGCAAAGGATGTTCTCTCGCTCAAAGAGCCTGCAAGATTGCCAACTGGCTCCTCTGCATAGCTGGAGGGTGTCACTTTCTCAAGCCCTGCTGGGAATTGCAGTCTAAGGATAGCAATTTCCAGCTGTCGAGAAACAGGTCATTTCCTGAATCCTGATTGAAAGTGCAATCCAGGGCCAAGAAGAGATTGCCAGCTATTAAAGAACAGGAACATTTGTTAAACCCCTTTCTGCTCATTGATGGGACCAAAATTTCACTGATCCCAATTAGCCACGTGGCCTTGCTCGTTGCTGTTTCTGTTTTAACGGGCATGGAGCTGAGGTTAGCCAAGGATATGTGAAACTATGACAAATCTCTAGTTCTACAACAGAAAGGCGCAAGTGGGTTGAGCTCACACCGCCGTGGGAACTTGGTCGCTGCTAGTTTGCAAGTGGCTAGTGGAGGAGGTGCTGGGTTGCAACCCTACTCAGCTAGAGCCTGGGGAAAGCACCGCATGCCTCAAGTGTGAGCTGGCTGGTTTCCGGTTTTTGCACACTGGGCATTCTTGATTTGCCAACAAGCATGCAGGAAGCAGCTCAGCAACAAGGTCTACAGTTATTGGGTAGATTCTTAAAAGAATCCAGGTTAAATGAGAGGATGGCACTGAATTTGCATCAGTGATATCAAGGCTGTGGAATATTATTTTTGAACTGCAACTCCTTATCAGTCCTAACCAGCATAGCAAACAGTGAGGAGTTGGGGAAGCTGCAATCCAATGAAATGCAATGAGCCAGATTTTCCCCAGCTCAGCTCTACAGGTTGGCCTACTGCTTCAGAAACTGGCGATACCTTCTTTCTGAACGTATTGCCCTTCCATTTTAGGACAGGAAAATACTGAGCAGAAAAGTTACTTTTCACCATGGGTCTGATCTTAAGGCTGAGTGCCCCATAGTAATTGGGTGGCAAGCACACCAGTTCTCATCACAGCACCTCTCCCATACTAAACCAGTATTTGACCTGCTTCATTTCAAGTGCACTTCAAAGCTAAGAAGTGTTGGCTAGCCTTTGCCAGAATGGGGCTATGAGACAAGTGTCGTTGTCATTTCAAGTCATTTCTGACTTATGGTGATCCTCTCACGGGGTTTTCCTGGCAATATTTATTCAGAGGGGGTTTGCTTTTGCCTTCCTCTGAGGCTGAGAGAGTGTGACTTTCCAAGGTCACCCAGTGGATTTCCATGGCCAAGCAGGGATTCAAACCCTGGTCTTCCCAGAGTCATAGTCCAACAGTCAAACCACCACACCACATGGATTTTTCTTACTCTTCCTTTTTCACAAACTATCCTGGAGAAGCAAGTTAGCAAACATTATAGGGTGTGGTTATTGGCTCGATGTTCAGACACATTTGTGGTCAGGTCTGCTGAGCTAGCCTGTTGTTGCACAAGAAAGCAAAATACCAGCACTGCATCCTTATAGATAGGAGTTAACTCTTTAGGGGTTTTCAGTGGTTTCTTGTCCCTGTAACTTCATTATAAAGATACTCAAAGTTACTGCGTCTTGCATGAGGGATCTCCAAACTGTGCATCTCCACATTAATAAGAAATTAAAATCCATACATATGTAGTACAAGAGGCTCTGGTTACAGTGCCTGGGAAGAGAGGGGTCTTCTAGTAGAGCAGTCCACTGCCTTTGGCTCTCCAGGTACGTTGGACTTCAACCCCCAGCCAGTATGACCAATGGTCAGGGATTCTGGGAGCTGAAGCTCAAAACATTAAGGGGGGAAAAATCTCATAGAACCAGTGTTCTAATGTAAACCCTGGATGCGCATTTAGAAGTGCAAAACAATGACAAAATGGTCATATGAGGCAAGCTGTCTTAGAACAAGGTGGAAAGAAGTTAGATTGAGTGATTTGCAGTAGATCACCAAGCAATTCTGGCTTGCAATTGTTTTCAGCAACAAAAATTTTTTCTCCCACTGCCCAGTTTGGCCAGTGTATGAAGTGCAAGCTCATTGCTGGTCCTGAAAATGATTCCTCAACTGAGCATGTGCTCAGAGTCCCTCTCAGTCCCTAATTCTGAGAGCATGCTGGGAAAGTGACCCCTGATTTTGGGAAAGAAAGCAAGACACAAATAAAGTTAGCAATAATGATCTGTGCCTAAAGGAACAGGAGTTGCCCAGAAGCCTAACAGCTCTGCACTGTTCTCATCTCTTTTTGTGAAGGAGAACTTATATGGTGGCCCTGGTAATTAGTACAGAGGTTGTGGAATGCTATTTGCCATACTTCTTTAGCTCAGATATCAAAATGGCTTGGGCTGGCTTTGATGATGACAGTGATGGATGCTGAGATAAGAATTCCATGCAACTCAAAAGGGCAGAATAGTCAGTTGAGCAATCTGAGTAGCGTGGTATGCTCACACCCTTTCAGGAAAGGAAGTCCATAGCTGGAGGCAATGTAAGAAGTTTGCTCTGCCCTAAGGAAGGAATGCTAGTTTATGTCTGAATTTCAGAGGCTTATCAGGTGTACCTTCATCAAATGCCTAGGCTCAGCTGAAGACCATGAGAAATAATGACACAAGCATGTGCAGAATTCACTTCCCTCCTTCAGTACTGGACAGGCTTACCAGCTAACCCAAATGAAACAAAAAGGAAAAGGAAGGGGGTTGACAAGCCTGATTTGTTCTGCAACTTTAACAGTAGTTTAACCATCATGACTGGCCTAAAGCATTTTGATGTTTGAGGAAAAGGAAAAGATGGCGCCTCTCCTTTCCACATAAAATAAAAGCTGATCAGATTGCCAGTTGAGGGGCTGGATAGCAAGTCACACAGCCTTGTCCTGTCCCTCTGAAGTGTCCACTGCACTATGCTTGGTGATAGGATTGGCCTCTCTCTCTCTCTCTCTCTCTCACACACACACACATCCCTTACATAAGCAGTGGGAGAGGGAAGAGCTTCCAAAGGCATGGAAAGGAAAAGCAGAAGGTGGAAGCAGTGGATGATAGCCCTACCACTGAGGAAAGAAAAGCCATCACTCAAAGGACGCAGAAAATACTGAAAAGGTTTTTCAGGTTCATAACTTAGATGAGTTGTTTTTGATTCTCCTCCTGCCACTATGCCTGCGGGGGATTCTGGGAGCTGAAATTTCAAGCTGTGACCATGTTGGTGGGTATTGGTTTCCAGACAGACATCACCACCTCTTCATTGAAGTAAATGGAATGAACCATAAACCAAGGATGATGGAGAAAAGGCAGATAGCTATGTGCTCCATAAGTTAGTTAGATAGTTACATAGATAAAATCATAGAGTTGGAAGAGACCCCAGAGGCCATCAAGTCCAAACCCCTGCTATGCAAGAACACCCATCAAAGCACTCCCATCAGAGGGCCATCCAGACTCTGCTTAAAAACCTCCTAAGAAGGAGATTCTACCACATTCCGAGGCAGCATATTCCACTGCCGGATAGCTCTGACCATCAGGAAGTTCTTCTTGAGGTTCAGGTGGAATCTCCTTTCCTGCAGCTTGAATCCATTGCTTCTTGTCCTAATCTCTGGAGCAGCAGAAAAGAAGTCCACTCTCTCCTCAACATGACATCACTTCAAATATTTAAACATGGCTGTCATGTCCCCTCTTAATCTTCTCTTCCGCAGACTAAAACATACCCAGCTCCCTAAGCCGCTCCTCGTAGGGCATGACTTGACCATTTTGGTGTCCTTCCTCTGAACATGCTCCAGCCTGTCGATATCCTTCTTGAATTGAGATGCTCAGTATTTCAAGTGAGGCCTAACCAATGCATAATAGAGTGGTACCATTACCTCCCTTGATCTAGACACCATACTCCTATTGATGCAACCACAAATCGCGTTGTCTTTCTTGGCTGCCGCATCACACTGCTGATTCATGTTCAGCTTGTGATCTACCAAGACTCCTAAGTCCCTTTTACACATTCTGTCATTCTGCCACATCCTATATTTGGGCATTCCATTTTTTCTGCCTAAGTGTAGGACTTTACATTTCTTTATGTTGAGGGAGGGAGGGAGGGAGGGAGGGAGGGAGGGAGGGAGATACATACATACATACATGCATGCATACATAACCCAGAGGATTATTTCTGGGCTGTACCTTTGATTAGGGCTGCCAAAGTGTTACAAAGAGAGCCAGTGTGGTACAGTGGTTTGAGAGTTTGACTAGAACACTGGGAGACCAGAGTTGAAATCTCTGCTTGGCCATGGAAACCCACAGGGTGAACTTAAGCAAATTGCACTCAGCCTCAGAGGAAGATCATAGCAAACTCCCTCTGAATAAATTCTGTCAAGAAAATCACTTGATAGGGTTGCCTTTGGGTCACCATAAGTCAGAAATGACTTGAAGGCACACTACAATAACAACAATAACATACGATACAAAAGTGGCTTGCGAGTGAGGCAGTCTTTTTGAGTTCTCCCAGAACTCCTCATTATGCATTATTGTTCCAAAACTTGGAAGATCCAGCAGAGAGACAAGAATTCCCAAAATCTAGTTTCATAGATTGGCCTGTGTGTGTGTGTGTGTGTGTGTGTGTGTGTGTGTGAAGCTCCAAGACAGTTACGCATCCTGCAGTTCCATTTTTCAGTATCTGCTTCCAGACAGGACCCTTGGCGAACATTTCACTCCATTCCCCACTAACTACAGGGCTGTTTCTAGACTCATGGGAACTGCCTTGTTGGTCTGTTTCAAGACACGAAGGGCCCCGAAGTGACTTGAGACTGAAAGCACCAATAAACACAGCAGAAGGAGTGCCCAGGAGGACCAAGTAAACCAAGCTTATTCCTTCCCCTGAAACATCAGAAATGGGTTGAGGCGTTTGCTACAAAGCAGCCCCTCCCAGTTGGCAGAGAGAACCAGCATGGAGACGCTCCTGTGACACCCACCCAGGCCCAGAGGAAGCCAAAAGCCACAACAGGGCAGAGAGACTGGGAGGAGGTCTCAGCTCAAATCCTTTACTGGCAGTAGCAAGCGAAGAGAAAAAGAAAGAAGAGAGATGGCTGAAAGCAACTTCTCCAAAGCCCAGCCCCAGCCGAGAATAGTGGTTGAAAAGAGCCATGCTGTCTGGGGACAGGGATGCCTGCAGTCTAATATAGCTGGTTGGGGAAAGGGTCTTTTTATCAGGGAAGAAGAAAGGCTAGCTTTGGGGACACATACAGCTGTTTTCCGAGCCCTAGGCCCCATCACACTTCCCAGACCACCCTTTTTCTTGCCAAAACAAAAAGGGTGAATTTTGCTGGTCTAGAAGGCCCTCTGGCCCTTTTACACTATACAATCATACCAGCCCAATTCCACTTTAATTGCCATGACTGCATCCTATAGACTCCTGGGATTTGTATTTTCGGGAAGGGCATTTAGAATTCTTGGCCAGGGAGCTCCTCTGGTGACGCTAACCAAACCAACAATCCCAGGATTCCATAGGATGTTGCCAAGGTAGTTAAAGCAGAATTGTAGCAGAATAATAATATAGTCTGGAAAACACAACAAGCATCAAATATTTTAATATATTCCAGAAGGACATAGAACATAAAAATATGCCTGATTTTTAAGCTGAAAGTGCTGTTCTAGATAGTTTTTGGGCAATCCATGCACCACCATCCTCAGGTTTAAATTTGGCACCCAAACTCACCACAGTTCACTCCGTTTTGTATGGTACTGTGTTTGGATGATCCCTCAAACCTTAGAAGCATAGAAGTTCAACAGCTGCTGATCATATGCTGCTTTTGGGGTTCCACAGCAATATTACCTTTCAAAGGTGCCAAGATAAACAAGAACACCACCACCTTGTTGCTGCAAAGAGGAATGTTTTCTAGATATTTGAGGGTTATTTTTAAGGGGTATTTTAGAAGCATTTAGAGTGGGGTTTCTTTTCCAAACCTTAGGGCATTCTCTCATTCCTATTTTTAAGTAACAAAAAAAGTAACAAAATAACAAAGAAGGTAATGATCAACCCACTGCACTTCTTTTAAATATGGTAATGTTAATAGCAACAAATTACTTTTGGAAACTTTGAAACAAATTATGCTAGGAACAGATAAAAATGTTACTTCCCAGGTCTAACACCACTTTCCCTCTTCCTTTAGCTACATTCTTCTGAGGCTCAGCTGAACTCTTAAAATGTGCATTGATGTTGTAGAATAGATATATTTCTGAGCATGTACAGAGTGCCTTTCCCACACCACTGAGCAATTCCCTGATTCACTTAAGCAGAAGCAGGAGGGTTTCTTTGCATGGTAGGCAGCAGCACCTTTCATATAGGCTGACATTTCTCTTTCTTAAAAGATTAAACACAGTCTATGCCTCCCTCAGTAATATTCCAAGAACACAGTGCAATCTGGTATGGTTATTTAAAAAAAGAAAAAAGAAAAACGACTGCAATTAGAGGGGAGTTTCCTACAGAAAGAGAAGGGAGTTTCCCTCATCATTGTGACATTCTTTGAACTAGAGAAACATCTGACATAAGGAAAGTCCTCTATAGTCTCTGGAACATGGGCACCACTTACCGTTTAAATGGTTTTCTGGAAGGGATGTTGAGAGAGAGCACCAGCTCCAGTAACCGGAACCAGGAACAGACTAACTGGATGATGCACAGCCGTACATGAGTTTACAAAACTTCTGAGAAAGAAGCTCCTGTTTACAAAGTCATTTTATGCCATCCCACCCGGCCTGCTTTTCGTCCTTGTCCTCTGTCTAGATGTGGTATCAGCACTGGACTGATGAAAGGAGTTGATTTTCTTCCCATCAGCTTTCTTCACTGTCCAGGTTTCACAGCCATACATAGAAATGGAAAATACAATGGCATGGACAATCCTAACTTGAGTATACAATGATATATCTTGACAATTGAGGATCTTTTTCAGTTCATTCATACCTGCCCTTCCAAGTCCCAGTCTTCTGATTTCTTGACTACAGACAGTCTCCATTCTGACTATTGACTGAACCGAGATATGGAAAATTTTGAAATATTTCAATGTCTTCATTGAGTGCTTTAAGGTTATATAATTCATTTGTGGTCATTATTTTGGTTTTCTTAATGTTCAACAGTAGATCTGCCTTTGCACTTTCTTCCTTGACTTTCTTCAATAATCATTCCAAGTCTTTGCTATTTTCTGCTGTAGTATGGTATCATCTGCATATCTTAAATTGTTGGTGTTCTTTCCTCCAGTTTTCATACCTCCTTCCTCCAAGTCTAATCCTGCAGACTGTATGCTGTATTAATGAGTGGCTCCATTTGTATTTTCTACCTCAGGCCCCAAGAAGTCTTAGAGCACAGTGTCCAAAATTCTGACCCATGACTTTATTAAAATGGGAAGAAAGGAGGAGGGAATGAATTTTGGGCCTGGAGGGGTGTGGAAGAACAGAGGTTCTGTTGACTCGCCAGTCAAGATAACTAAAAAAAACTAAAGGAAGATTAGGATCAGAGTTCCTGCCCTAGTCCAGATATGGCTTGGATGGGATTCAGGAAGGAGCCCAAGGCTAAAGGCAAACTAAACATGACATCTCTCTCTCTCTCTCTCTAATTAGATTATTCCAGCCTGGTTCCACCTTCTGCGCAACTGGTGTGTGGCTTCAGAGGCATCAACTGGTCTACCAAAGGCCTACTGAAGTTGCTGGCCTGTCGGAAGCCTCCAGAGGACCAGAGCTTGGAAAGGTAAAATTTTGAACTACAACTCCTTAGCCATATTACCCAGTGGCCATTCCGACAGGAGAATTCTAGAAACTGTATGCCCATCCTGTCACTGCAAAAAGACAGACACTTTCTGACCTTCTGCATTGGCTGGACCTTTTCTGCAGCCCACTTTGGTGTTCTCTGGGTTTCCTCTCTCTAGAGGTAGGCCTGACTCAGGGGGCCAATGGCGCCAGTCCCAGAACTCTCACACCCTGGATTTGGGCAGCCCACTAATGAGGGCTGCTGAGGCTTAGAAAGGCTAAGGTGAGCTTAGGCCTTAGATCCCCTGGGATGCCTCAGCTGGCCTGGTACAACTCCAAGTTGGCACAGAAAAGATGTTGGCACGCAGGGCAGCAGCTGAGGAACATCCCAGAGAGCAAAGCGCTCTCTTTGCTCAGATATTCCCATCTTTGGGCATGGCTCCCTCTGGCACGCTGAGCTCTTGGCTGAGAAACCAGCACCTCTCGCCTGCCTTTCCGGCTGCATTTCACACTGGGAGGAGGTGCATGTTCCACTGCATTAGTGCCCCCCTCCTACCAGACCTTTCTTCTTATATCCTGATGCCCCTAGCTGGACAGGGCCTCTTCCCTACAAGTGTTCTCTGCCTTTCCCTCAAATACACATATGCAGATACTGGGCCTTTGCCAGCCTGGACAGCTGAAGCCGCTGCTCTTGGGAAAAGGAAGGAACAAGACATTTCCTCTCAACAGACTGGTGGCAGGAGGCAGCTGTTTGCAATCTATTCTCCCACTACTAAGGATATCCCACCTGTGGTGTTACTGAATTAAGTGCACGATGAAGCTCTTTTGTCTTTAATAGCAGTGTGGAGGAAAGCTGCCCAATCTCTTGGGCCTGCACCTGCTGACATTTTATTTCATTTGATGTCATCAGAACCATCATCTTTATTTATACCTTGTTTTTCTCCTCAAATTGGGGCTCAAGGTGGCCTACAGACAGAGTCTTATGGGGGCACACTGGTGAGCCACACACAAGCCACAGGTTGCAAAATTCCTCCCCGAGCTATAGCCTGGCCCTTTTAGGCTGCCCTGTAGCCTGTTCCTCAACTCAGAGGACTAAAGGCACAAGAATCAGTATACAGGAATATCTCAATTAACAAAGTGGAAGTGTTCCTGGGCATTATTTCTTCAACAGAAACTTTGGTACCACAGGCAGAAGTAACATGGAAAAAATAGGATTGGTTCCTACACCACAAAAACAAAGAGCAATTCTACCTTTTCATCCAGAATGTGTGAAATGAAACAACCAGGTCAGGTAAGCCTTGCATGAATAAAGAAAAGGACATTGAATCTTCTAGAGATGAAGGCTCCTTCCAAAATGCATCCAGGGATGACTTTTTCATTCACCAACCTCCATTTTTCTTAGGATTAACATTTTGATGGTCATACTTATAGATCTATCCTTTTCTAATGTACTTGTAGCACCTAGGGCCTTTCCACACTGCACTGTTATAGTGCTATTATTTCACTTTCAACATCCTATGGAATCCTGGGGTCTGCAGTATAGGGAGGGGCTTTTGAGGCCCCTCCCTAAACTGCAAACCCCAGGATTCCATAGGATGTTGAAAGTGGAATAATAGCACTATAAGCAGGATTATCTGCTCTCTTTTTTGTTGTTCACACATGCTCAGTAAAGGGTTCTGGAAACAGCTGCTGTTTACCTTGTCTGTTGTAGGCTGACACATACAACGTCAGTAAGATCAAGTACAGCAGAATCCCATTCCTTCCCAGTTCAAGGTTTATTGCATTGTTTACTGCAGACATGCTGCTGCCAAAAGGCTGTTTCTCTAGACCTCTTTCACCATCAATGTTGATGTGTCAATGCTGCTGAAAAAAAACTTTCAGCTGGACAGAGGACAAGGAAGAAGCAGAGCTGGACAGGTATGGTAAATGCGTGGATGAGAGCTCTCCAGTAGCTCCAGTCATCAACAGCCCTTGCAGACTCAAGGCAGATATGGCTTCTTTGGCTGAGTCAACTCATCTGCCATATGATCTCCCTCTAGTCCTACTGCCTTCCAGTTTTCCAAGCGTGCTATATTTTCCAGTGAGTCATGTCCTCTCACAATGTGTCCAACATCTAATAGCCTCAGTTTAGTCTTATAATGAAAGGCATAAGCTATGATAGCGCAGATTAAAAGTGGTAGTGCTTGAGGCTAAGGGATCTGCCCCTACCTGCAAGGTTGTCACAAGAGCATTTTTTTCATTGTATGTGTGTTTGTGATGGTATGGGGGGGACATAAGTAGGGAACAAACAGTTAACCTTCCTTCCTAAGGAATGCTTGTGGGCAGCCTTCTGAGGTCCCCTGGAATTTACAGTCTGATGAGGCTTCCTTCCAGATCCTTTTCTCCAATCCTTCCCTCTTGCCCCCTCCTCTGCTCCTTTCCCCAGCCCTCTGGGGAATCTTCCCACTACCCACCCAGCATTCTGAATGCTCCCTGCTTCCCCATGAACCACAAACCACTTTATTTTACTTAGAATTTAATTTGTAGAGGAGGAAATTATGATTGATGATTGGCTTCATTATATGAAAGAGGATTGATTAAATTGTGGAGTATGATCTAGGTAGGTAGCGGGGAAATTAATCAGAGGCTGAGCCCCCAATTTGCCCTTGGCTCACTTTATGATTAGTGCTCACAGTTTTGACATGATTTGAGTGCAAATGTTTTCAGAGTGCAGCTGAAAGAAGCCTACAGGACATTCTCCTCCTCTTTTTCTCTTCCAGTTTTTGACATCTGCATAAAACTATGGAAAATTAATTGTAACTGAAAAGGGACTATGCAGTTGGGATGACCTGCGGGTGAAGTGCAGATTAGGTGAATACTTCACTGTGTTATTTGTGATGATATAGATGGGAAATTAATTTGTCTTATGAGATAGTTAAATAAATCCTTGTAATTATTTCCAAATGTGCACCTACAGACATAAGTCAGCTTATGTAAATTTTATGCAGATTTGTGTCTCTGTGCCTGTGCCCTGAATCTTTAAGTATCTAGGAACATCCCAGCAGATTAGACCGCTTGCTGGTTTATCCCAGTATTGTCTGTTCTGCTAGCAGGACTTATCTTGTGCACCAATGGTACTGTTTCAGCTACATAAGGATCAGTGCTTGGGGAATCAATTCAATCAAGATATGACAGACATGTCCAACCTGTGTTAGACTACAATCCCAGCTAGTGTGTACTACAACACATCTGGAGGGCAGCAGCAACAGGCGCATGAAAAATAAGTCTGACTCTAGATGTTCTGCTGCCTAAGGCAAAAGGCAAGATGGAATTCTCTGCCCAGATCAGAAAGAGAAGCTGGCCTGGACTAGCATAGAATCACAGAGTTGAAAGAGACCACAAGGGCCATCAGTCCAACTCCCTGCCATGTAGGAACCCACATCAAAGCACTCTGGACAGAAGGCCATCCAGCCTCTCTTTAAAATCTTCCAAAGAAGGAATCTCCACTGCACTCCAAGGCAGCATATTCCACTCTTGAATTGCTTGTACCATCAGAAAGTTCTTCCTAATGTTTAGGTGGAATCTCTTTTTCCGTAGTTTGAAGCCATTGTTCCATATCCTGGTCTCGAAAGCAGAAGAAAACAGGCTTGCTCCATCCTCCATATGACTTCCTTTCAGATATCTAAAACTGGCTATCATGTCACCTCTTAACCTTCTCTTCTCCAGGCTAGACGCACCCAACTTTCTAAGTTACTCCTCATAGGGCATGGTTTTCAGGCCTTTTACCATGTTGGTCACCCTCCTCTGGACACATTATAGCTCGTCAATATCCTTCTTGAATTTTGGTGCCAGAACTAGGCACAAGATTCCAGATGAGTTCTAACCAAAACAGAGTAGAGTGGTACTATTACTTTCCTTAACTTATAAGTTATACTCCTAATGATACAGCCTAGAATTGCATTGAGGTTTGTTTGTTTTTAGCTGCCCCATAAAACCATTGATCCATGTTCAGCTTGTGGGCTACTAAGACTCCTAGATCCCTTTCACATGTACTGTGCATTTCATCTTTTTTCCTGCCTAAGTGTAGTACCTTACATTTCTCCCTACTGAAATTCATTTTGTTAGTTTTGGCCCAGGTCTCTAATCTGTTACAGTCATTCTGATTCCGTCTTCTGGGATATTAGCTACCCCTCCTATTTAGGTGTCATCTGCAAATTTGATAAGCATGCCCTCTATTCTATCATCCAAGTAATTTATAACAATGTTGAATAGCACTGGGTCTAGGACAGAACCCTGTGGCACCCTTCCAGTCACTTCTTTTCAGGATGAAGAGGAGCCATTGTAAGCACCCTTTTCGTTCAATCAATATAGCAATTACAATTCTACCTAACAATAGCATTGCCTAGCCCACATTTGACTAGCTTGTTTGCAGGAATATCATGAGGGACCTTGTCAAAGGTCTTACTGAAATCAGGATATGCTACATCCACAGCATCTTTTCATCTACCAAGCTTGTAACTGTATCAAAGAAAGAGATAAGATTAATCTGGCATGACTTGTTTTCGAGAAACCTATGTTGACTTTTAGTGATCACAGCATTCCTTTCTAAGTGCTTACTTAGAAAGTGTCTGTACAATTATCTGGTATTGATGATTGGGCAGTAATCATTCGGGTAATTGTTTGCAATTGAATCTGACTTCAGTACTGGGATTGCTGAGGTAAAACAGTAGTTTGGGGCCCCAGAATAGATTGGTGGCTTACACCACTCTGCCCTTCATCTGAATGGAACAGACAGAGAGTTCAGGAAGGAGAAGCCACAAGGCTGCAACTGCGCCATCACCCCCAGCATCTGGGTGCAGCTGGTGCACAAGTTTTAACTGTGCAAATAACACTCCTGGCAACCTGGGTGTCCAGGCTCAGAGCTGAGTCGATGAAAACACCAAGGCTGCAAGCCTGAGATTTCAGGGGGAATATAACCCCACCACACAGGCAAATTTCAACTAAGACTACCTCTGTCTTGTCTGGATTAAGCTTCAATTTGTTTGCCCTCATCCTGTCCATTACTGACAACAGATATTGGTTTAGTACCAAGACAGCTTCCTTGGAATCAGATGGAAAGGAGACATAGAGTTGGGTGTCATCAGCATAAAGGTGACACCGAACCCCAAAACTCCAGATGACCTCTTCCAGTGGCTTCATGTAGATGTTAAACAGCATGGGGGACAAAACAGAACCCTGAGGGACCCCACAGGCCAACAGCCAGGGAGTTGAACAGGAGTCTCCCAGCACTACCTTCTGAGTTCTCCCCTCCAGGAATGCCCAGAACGACTGCATAACGGTGCTCCCAAGTCCCATCCCAGAGATGGCCCAGAAGGATACTATGGTCAATGGTACTGAAAGCCACTGAGAGGTCCAAGCAGAACCAACAGGGACACACACCCCTGTCTAGTTCCTGGCATAGGCCATCCACCAAGGAAATCAAAGGAAACAAAAGCTGTCTTCTCATATCCAGGTCCAATGCTAAGACTGAAATGGATCTAGTTTTGGTATATATGATCTATCAGATGTAGGGGAGAGCATCAGCATACTGTCATTTGGGTTAAAGGAGGGGAAGTGGCAGGCAGTCTGTGCTGTAAGGAATCTCTAGCCTGGGAGCCGCATGGCCCACAGTATTGTGTGGGTGTATGTGTGTGTTTGCCTGCACATCTCTGTCTGACCTTCCAGCTTCCCTGCTGTTCTTATCTCCAGTCAGTCATTTTGCTTCCTCAGTCCCCCCACCCTCTACAACAATGCTTTTAGAAAGCACACACTGGATTTTTAAGTAAAAAGGCAGGGAGGAAGAAACAAAAACAGGAGTCTTGTGGAAACTATAAGACTGATTTATTTTAGCATGAGCTTTAATTCATTACAACCAGTTTCTCCCTTGATGGAGTAAAATATTCAGATTTCTGTTATATATGCAGAGTTACATAATTGTGGGGGGATCAGAGTGAAATGGGGAACAGAAAAGGACAAATATAACATTTGTGATAAAGCGTCAAAGGAGCATAAATAAGTATTCTGGCATTTGAAATACACAGGTCTGTTTGTGTGGTGTTTGCAAGCACCCTCCAAGTCTCCTGTGGATTTATGGCAGCCCCATGGATTTCACAGGGTGTTCTTAGGCAAGAAACACTCAACAGTTCTGCTAGGCTATTAATTGTCTCTGAAGTCTTAAAACAGTGGTGTGGCCTCCAAAGCAGTTTTTGTGACTGTTCACCCTTTCAGATTCTCCAAAGTACTATTGTTTTTCTTTTGGCTAAAAGCGTATGCTAACTACTGCTTCTAAAAGTGTGCAGAAGAAGCAATTCACCTTTTAAATAGGATCCAGCCCCCTCCTCCTCCACACTCTTCAAAATAAAAAATACCTGTTTTTCAAATTATCCCCAAATATAAATTCTATTCCCCCAACGAAATTCTCCATCAGTCTCCAAATTTCTAGCGGCACAGAGAGCGAGACACTGAAAATTGTTTAAATCTTGAACTTTTTTCTTTGCTGTCTTCACATTTCCTTAGTCACTTTGTCTGCCCTTTTCACTTTGGATGCCTCAGCAATGTTTCTAAATGCTCAGCAGGATGTTTTATGTTACTGCAATGTTAGAAACGTGGGGACTGAAGGAAAATTTCGTTAGGGGAGGAGAATTCTTATTTGGGGAGGACAATGCACTCATTCATCTCCCCAGAGCTACAACCCTGGTAATGCCCATTTTACCGAAGATGAACAGATACTCACAAAGAGTGATTTGGGGTGCTCACTGAAGCTCATTTGTGGCTAAACTTGAAGCTCAGCTCTAGTATTTAATTAAATGTATTTATTTAATGTATATCCACCTTTTCCCCAGTACTGGACACAAGCTCTGATTCCAACTCATGGTGTGCTTCCAGATGGGTTTTTTTTCCACACTGCTGTTCTGCTTCATTCAGGAAGCTTTTGTTTGTTGAAGGTGGGATCCAGACATCACTATCATCCATGTTTTCCCATTGTCTTCCATATTTTTTATTCTTGTGAAAAACCCATAAGAGGTGGGGAAACAGATTAGCTGCTTAATGCCATCCAGTTGCTAGCCCTGGGAGTCATCTAGGGCCATTTCTGCACCAGGCTGTTATAATGCTATTGTTCCACTTGCAACATCCTACGGAATCCTGGGGTTTGCAGTTTAGAGAAGGGCCCAAAGGCCCCTCTCTAAACTACAAACCCCAGGATTCCATAGGATGTTGAAAGTGGAATAATAGCACTATAACGGTCTGGTGTGGAAATGGCCTAAAACGAGCAACATCCCACACTCCTACCTTGAAAGGACAGAACAAAATGGCTCCCTTTCTTTCCTAGCAAAGTAAGGAATAAGCTCACAAATAGAACACACATACCCTCCGCACACATTGCCATGCACGCACCTAGCCATAATATGCTGTTGCAACGAAAGTAAGACTCCTGTGCAAATTAAAATCAATGGGTGTAGCAAAAGTATGACAGACTTCCATAGCAACCTAAAAGTCCAAACCCTCTATCATGGTCTAAACATTGGTAAACTAACGCATTTTTCTTAAATTTGCCCAAGGATAGACAAAACATGCATGGAAGTTATTCTCTTTCCCCCTCCTCCGCTCTTGCTTTTGGTAGTTTTAAATTCCTAAAATAAAAATCCCTCCCCTCACTCTCCTCACAAGGCTTTTTCAGATAAAAGAGAAATGTGGGTTTAAAAAAAACCCAAAAAACAGCATTTTAACTTACTAAGAAAAACAAGCCAAAACCACTTCGTGCTTCAAATTCTGAAGAAAAAAAAAACACCATAACCCCACTTCTCAACAAACTCTGAGAAACCACATTCCTTCCTATGCCTCTAACTTCACTCCCCTTTGCTTGTGGAGTTTCAAAGCTGGAGGGTTCATAAGTCCTTTTTTTTTCCCCGTTGCAAAGAGGATCCACCACTGTGACCTCGCTCTCTCTGTTTTTTTTTTTATTATATTTTTATTCCAAATTCTCTCTCTCTCTCTCTTTCTGCCTCTCTCTCTTTCTGCCTCCCTCTCTTTCTTTCTCTCTCTCTCTCTCTCACACACACATACACCCCTGCAAGACAAGGGTTAATAGCAATCGCTCCACACCATCTAAGGGTAGCAGAAACCCGACCCTGTCAAAAGCCATAAAAGTCCATTTTCAGGAGGCAAAACGAGGGCTGTGATTTATTCCTCTCCTCATAAATAACAGCGTTGGGTGAATTAAAGGATTAAGGGGAAGGAGAGCTATTTGGGGATGGGCGTCCAAAGAGAGAACAGGACTCAGGGCCTATATTTAACAGCTGGCATTTTTTACAAAAAATACTTTCAACCACTCCTTCAACCCATGGTGAGAAGTGTGGCAGAAAGTTAAATTTCTCTCCTTTACCCCCAAGCTTTTAAAAAAAATTCATAGTTGGAGAGATTCTTAATCTATATTGGCATCTCTATGAGGAGAGAACTGGGAGTGGAAATGATTCCATATTAGTTAATGAAAGGGATGTTCAGGCCTGCATTTGTATCCTTGGAGAAGGAAGGAGATAATCCAAACAATTCCACCCATTCCCAGCCACACAATATACGTATTTATCTGAGCTGGTACTTTAGCCAGCGGAAAATCACACTGAAGAAAAAGGGGTCTCCAAAGTAAGGTAGCCCATTCCTGCTTTCTTGTTAGTAATTAAGCACTGCAGATGAGTACAAATTCATGTACAACATCAGCAACTTATTCTACCTCACCCTTTAAGCATGCTGATTTTGTGTGTGTGTATGTGTGTGTGTTTCTTCAAGTGGCCTATGAACTTCTGGCAACCCCATGAATTTCATAGGGCTTTCTTATATTCCAATATAGCCTTCAGCACCTAGGATTCATTGGTCTCTCATCCAACTAGGGCTGACCTTGCTTAGTTTCTAAGATCAGACAGGATTTGGTGCCTTTAGGGTATTTAAGGCGTGCTGATTGGGAAGATGGAATAGTATCAAGAGCACATTAAAAAGGCTGCAATGCCCAGTAAACGAGATTTATGGCAGCAACTTGGATGCCCCAGGCGTACTGAAGCAGCTGATGCTTGCTATGGGAATGTTGGTTGCTCTGCAGACCAAGGTGGTCTGGACCTAATCAGATCAGCCCTGCTGTTGGGCCAAAAGAGGAAACTGCTTTGGACAGTGGATCCTGGAGGACAGCAATAGCAGGCATTTTTCTTCCTGAGTGCCCCTTCTCAAGAAGGACAGGGCTGTGTGTACCAAAGGGCTCTAAACTGGCCTGCTGCCCTCAGGTATGATGAGGCATCCCATTCAATCACCAGTATTCAACTGACAAACCAGGATGGGCTCAGACATCTTGGGTTTTAAGACCTTGAAATGAATGAATGGCGAAATCCTATACAGCTCCCTGCTAGTTTTCAAACTGGTTTGTGATGCAGTTTCGTGCACCCAGTGTCAGCTTGTTCTGTCTCTCACTCGAATGCTGAGCTGGCCCCACCACTGGGCAAAGGGAGATGATAAACGCAGACAACAGATGCTGGGGGGGGGGGGCTCCCACTGACTGCTCCTCTCAAAATCTCCCAGCCATTTCCCCTCTGCTGGA